>BLKM01002437.1:655738-816547 GCA_013340265.1 Coptotermes formosanus
TGTGTGTGTTAGTGTGTGTGTTTGTTTGTGTGTGTGTGTGTGTGTGGGTGTGTGTGTGTGTGTGTGTGTGTGTGTGTGTGTGTGTGTGTGTGTGTGTGTGTGTGTGTGTGTGTGTGTTAATAAAATTTAAAACCCAGCATCATTGAAGGGTTAATTACTTTGAAGTTGCAGTTTTTAATCAAAGGAATTAAATTGGTTTTTACATTTTTCTTCATTTCTTAGATGCTAAATGAAAATTAATTTGCCATTCAGTGCTTAATATTTCAGGTGACTGATAACTCTGGATAATGGGTTTTTGCTCCTTTTATTTGTATACCAGCATAGCAAACACCACATTTAATTCTGTGTTACTAAATTATGACAGCATCGCTAGAAGACAGTGTACCATTGTCATTATATTATGAAGTTTGTTATCACTTTACTGGGGCCATATCATTCCATTACCATACAGTTTACAGAGTTTTGAGATTGTTAGGTTTTACAATTCTGTGTAGAGAACATTTTTGTTTTAAAATTTATATTTACAAGAAAAATTGTAATTTTTCAAATGAATTACTGTTTTCCATAAAAGAATAAATATAGGTTTGTTGGTAATTGTATGGCACAGTGCATCTGCCTAAGGGAAAATGATCTGCCAGCGTGGGAAATGAATTGACACAGATGAAACCTATTGACCCGTTAATGTGTTGCACCATTCATTTCACATCTACTATGCAATGAGCTTATGTGCTGGGTGACTTTAATCCTGAGTCACTGCTGCTGCATGTTCATGTTACTTGTTTTGTCAAAATGCTATGTATGAACAGGTGTTGATGTAAGATATGTGAAAGTGGTTTTGTTGGAAAAAGAGATTTTAGTGTAAATTACAAAGGAGAGAGGTAGTGTTGAGTACTCACTGAAGAGAAATTGGATTGAATGTGTTGTAGGAGCACTTTCCTTGAAAACTGCTGATGCCTTACACAGAAGACTGGTTTTCAGAAATGCCAACATGAGTGTATCATTCCAGAATATTATAGAATCAGAGGCACTGGCAGTGTTTTTAAATAAATGGCTGTAAATAAATAAATAGTAAATAAATAAATAATCATTGACAGGAAATTCTTTCATATTGACACAAACATTTACTTTTCTCTCTATGTAACTCTCTGAATGTTAATTGCAGGGACCAGAGGAGATAAGGCATACTGTAGTACACAATGCCAAGTAGTTCGGATAATCATGCACCTTTTGTGATCTCTTCATCATTTGATGGTTCTAATGCTGATGGTCATCCTAAAACAAGGAAACCTGAGGTAATTATATGGTTTATAATAGTTCAGGTTTGATATCTGTACAGTACTGTTTAATTAGGTGGCCTTTTAGCATTATAACTGAGGGAACAACAACTAGGGCCTTAAATAAATGTCATAATTTTTTAAACATCAGTAATAACTTAAATGAATTGTTTTTTCTTCATGTGTACTCAGCATATGAAATGTTGACAACCATTCCTGCTAATTAGTCTGCTTTTATTATTTAAAAGAAAATAGCACTTTTTTATAATAACAGTATTGACTTGGTGAGGTTAACCCTTTGATGATGGGCTTTCCATTTCTAGCCAGTCCTGTGGATTTGGTTTCTTGTAGGCAAGGAAAAAAATTGTCCATATCTCGTGTGTGGGTTGTTGGAGTAACCAGTATTTGTTCTTTATCTTACTCTAAAATTCTAAGAATAACAAAGTGCTTGGATTATTGGTTGTACTCCAGAGTGTGGAGTTTCTGCAAGCATTGTACTGTTCTGTTGATGGCGAATTGCATCTTCTTGCTGACACAGGCATTATACAGTGCTATATTTTTAATGACCTGAATTCCCTTTGGCTCTCATGTGCTGTATACTAAGACCACACGCCCACTTATTTCTACACTATTTGTCAAAGAATTTGCATGGTCCCTGTGACTCATCTGCAGTTGCTGTGCAGGTTTCTGTACTATGCATGTGCTCAACACAGTTACCACAAGGAGTGTTATCAAAAGTGCGGACAATTTCCAGACATTCAAATTCTGTGTAGGAGAATAACCTACAAGTAACCAAAAAAAGCTGCAGTCAGTGGGTTCTGTCTTAGACACTAAGAGAACACCCAGAAAGCATGTACTGAGGAAGAATTGTTAGAAATGGGAAATGTTTAACTGTCTGGCGATGGATTTGGACATTTAAATTTTAGTGCAGTCTTTACGTAAAATGTGAATATTTTATGAGCCAAAAAATAGAATATTGTGCAATACACAGCATTTTGTGGAGGAAAAGATCGAGGTTGTACAGCATGCCTCAAAAATTCAGTGCATGTATTTGTTGACTGAATATATAAAATGCATTGTGTGGAGGTTGGCCATACGCCTGTCCTATATATAAGACACGCAGTGGCTAAAGGTTAGTAATTTGTTGATTAAATATCCAGTTGATGGACCCTTCACTTTCTTCAGAGTGTTAGACCATAAAATACATGTTTTGAAATGTTTATATGGACCTAGTATTCCAACTGCAGCCTGCTCTTCGTGTAACAGGTGATATTGCGTAGCACCAAATGGTGATGCTGCCCACTGTGTAGTGGCCATTCTAGTAACAAAAAATGATCTGTCTGTTACATGAACCATATACTCACCAGGAGCATCTGTAGTTTTGTCTGCTAATAAGTGCACATGGGGCCTCACATACATCCTCTTGTATTGCTATGGTTGGCTCATTGTGTTTAGATTGCAAGTAATCTTTTCTTACTGTTGTGATGAATTTGTTACAGTATTGTTCCAAAAATACCTCATTCCAGAGTATATTTCCTGTTAAAAGAACTCTGCACTTTTCTGTCTCACACACACACATAAGTTATAGCTGTTGTGAATTCATATAAAGTGCTGTATGTTGGAAGAAAAAAGTAACACAAAAGAGCCATTCAAAATAATGATAATTATAAATCATTTAGTTTGTCAGTTAATGTGAGAAAGGGGTGGGTGGAACCTTCAAGAGGTGAGAAATGCATACTCTTTTGTCAGAAAAGTTGAATTACAGGAAATCTAGACATAGGTGACAACATAATATTAGAATGGATCTTAACAGAATAAGAACGTGAACATGATAATGATCCCTGAAGACAGGGGGGGGGGGGGCAATTTGATCTTCTGAAATGCTGGTATCGACTGATAAGATAACACTGTCACAGTGCAGAATACCATGCCTGAACACACATCATTGTAGAAACCTCATATCTTTCATGGTGATGACTGTAATGATAATTTAGTCCTTCAGCTTAAAGATCCAATGTAGAGTCACTAATCCTTTATTTAAAAAAAATTCCCTTTTTAAAACCTGTACAGAGGCTTCAGAATTCAGTACATAAGTAAAAGCTCCTAGAGTAGTGTGTATGTGTAAGTGCCTGTTTTATAAAAGAGGTTTGGAATATAAAGTGTCTGAATTCTGGAATTATATCTCTCTCTCTCTCTCTCTGTGTGTGTGTGCGTGCGTGCGTGCGTGTGTGTGTGTGTGTGTGTGTGTGTGTGTTTAAAAACCACATTGATTCATTATTGCAGTTTTTCCCTCAATATATGTGTGCATATGTGTGCAAGTTATGAGTATTTTCTAAGATTTTGAATATTTGCAGGAGGAGCAGTGTGAATGGGGTTTGAATGGCCTCATAGATCACAAGTCTGATCAAACATCAATGAAGGTCGCTATGGCGAGTAGCAATCAGTTGGTTGACTCTTGTCTGTGAGTAAAACATACTTTTTGTAAGATGTATGGTTTAGATCCTGTTTTTCACTTTTTAAAAGTTTGTCGTCATGTGTTCTGGAGTTACCAGCTGATGAGGATGAGAGGTTGTCATGAAATGGGTTAGCACCAGTTCGTTTCCAGTAGCAGTGTATGAAGTATAATGATGACTTTTTTTTTAATGAAGGTTGCAGATTACCTTGTAAATGAACTAGGGTTCATGATATGTGACATACATTTGTCAAGTACATTAAATCCTCATTGGTAAGATTAATTATGGTAACAAGTATGAATAATGAGGGACATGAATAATTCAAAATACTTTGTTGGTGCATTCACAAAAACATTATAGTTTACTTTTTTCTACACAACTGATGCTAGTTTTGAAAATAATATCTGTAGTGGTCATTCGTTTTTGTGAACTGCTTACACTCCACCTGAGGGCAGAAAATTTTCTTTGGTAGTTATTGTGTCACTATTCAGCCTTTTCTGACCCATGTAATGAAGCAAAGTGTTAACACACTAGTGCCGTGCTGTGGCTGATGTACTCCTTACTTCCACCTTCTCCTCCACTCTCTTTGTCCCACCTTCTCTCTTTTGTCCAATGGCAGCATTGATGGTGTCTGTTTCTGTCACATGCTGGAAGTCCCGTTCACATATATAACTTTGCAGACGTTCTCAGCAAGAAACATACAAGGTGTGTGACAGCTCAAATCTAGGATCAGAAGAAGTGAATGTGTTTGCCATGCAGATATTTCCTGACCTGTTTTCTGTACTTCTGTTATGTTGGCATTAGTGGAAACTCTGAGAAGGTCCACCTGCTAGCAACATTTCATGGGCAGTGAAATCTTGGTTTGTGGGCTTTATAATAACTGTGACGTTGAGACCAGAAACTTTACAGCAGTGAGGGCACTGGAAGTTATTACTAACGCATTTGGAATCAAAATGTGTTGTTTAGCAGCAGTACTGTTTTATGTGGTAATACTCTTTCAGGAAAGCATGAACTTCGGAAACAAGATGATTTTGGAACCATTATTAAAAATCTTCCTAGTGATTCATCTGCTCTTCTGGTTGTAATAAGGGGCAAGAATTCTCTATGCTTTGGTACCCTTTCATGGTTGGGTTCTCCTTTCTTTCCTTTTTCTCTTTTTTTTCTGCTTCTTTTCTCCTCCTTGAGTTCCTGTAAGTTTCTGTTTGTGATTTCGTGATGTGTTTCCATAACATCTGACTGTGAAGCATTCTTTGCCCAATTTATGTTCAGGAGCTTACTTCTGTGTGTAAGGTGTAAGGATTCTTGCTGGAAAGTCTTTCCAGTGTAATTACAGCCATGAGACTTGTATATTTGATTTGGTTGATGTTTTCTTCCTGTACAAATTTCTGAACTTTTGTAGTGGCTGCAGCATTATTAGAACCAAATTTCCGTCCTCGTACAGCACTTTCATGTATGCCTTATCAGTACTGAATCTGATCGGTTGTCCAAAGGAAGCAGTGAACTCACCTTGCAATCCCACCACTTTGTGGGGTAAAAAAAAATGGCTTCCTTTACACACATGGGACTGGAGATGTAATGTCCCTTCTGCTTTATTCTGTTTGAGGACTTGAAGAAAGACAGCATCCACCTCTTTTTATGAATAGCTTACTCTTGTGGTTGCAAACTCCAGCACCATTGTTACAGTGTCACAGTTCCTTACAACTTTTCTTATCTTCAGTTTATTGTTTATGTCATGCACAGTTTGCATCCCAACCCATATGATTTTTGGCTGATCCTGTTGTCATTTCCCCGTTTTGAAGTGTTTCACGTAACTGAATCTTTTGTTTGAGTGCCAGTATGGTATTCTTACAGTTTTCAGCAATTTTACTGCAGATTCACAAGTGTCAGTTATTCCTTCCATGTAGCTGATACTCAGTCCATGGAAACAGAATTTACTCTTAAGACACTGACACCTGAATACACTGTCAGGCACCTGTAGCATGCCCTTTCAGCTACCTTGCTACCCGGTCACACCATAAAAAGTCCCAACCCCACCACTGATATTGACCATAAGGCACCGAAAAGGAGCACGCCGTTTGACCACATATTTTGTAGGCCCTCCAGCACCTCCCACCTCAGCAGACAGCATAGCATGGGAACAAGATGAAAGTCTAGTGCTGTGCCAGCATTTATGTAAAAGAAAGTTGTGCATGGATAATTAGAATTTTTCTTTATTTGCATATATTACAGTTGAGAATATATTTTGATTGTGTGATTAGTATTTGCCGGCGATTGTATGGTAACTACTGTATGCAATATGATGTGAATAATTGAACCCTTTTACAGGAAGTTTTTTTAGAGTTGTGTACATCCGGAAAAGGAGGAAGCAAACTCATGTACATTGACCATAAGAGGTGGGAATTGTGTTTGGAAGTGTTACTAATGTAATGAGAATTTAAATTGTTGTTTATGCACAGAGAACAGCATTATGTTGTGTCAGAAAGTCAGTGTGATGTATACATAGCTTTCATTTATCTTAATTTCAGAGTATGATATAGTGACTTTAATGTGCAGTAAAACGTGTCATAATTGGAATTAGACCTCTCTTTTCCTCCAGTCTGCTCAAGGCTATTCAGTGGTCTTGTAGCTAGGGTACAGACATCTTTCTTCTTAGATTCCAATTCATTTCTCAGTCAGTTCATTTGTGATTTGTGGGCAGCAAAACAGCACTGAGGCAAGTCTTTCAGGGATACTCTTCATCCTCCTTGCAAATATTTCACCATCCTCTCCATTGTTTTCAGTTCAGTGCTACAATCCCTATCCCATATATCTCTTATGTGAATATTTACTCTTTTGGAAGACGTGAAAATGTTTTCAGAGTGCCTTTTCCTATTGTTGGAACACATAAGATCACTTCCTTCTCCCAAACACACTTTCATTGTGTAAATGCCACTGCACAGAATGTTTGTTGATGTCAGGTGTTAGCAGTATGTGCGGGAATGTCTGCGTAATTATAATCTTGCCAGTATATTACTGGGGCTGTTGTTTATTTTGCAGATTTCACTAACACATGTGAGACATGAATTTTAATAGCATGATGACATGAGTGGTATTTTAAGTGGAGAAGTATGTTTACATGAGCATTTTCTGAACATCATAATATGGCACCAAGTAGCTCCTTCGCCCATTCCTATCAGGATTTAAATAATACAGTAGAGCAAAATTTGGTGCTCTTGGATTTTATTTTGTTACACATTTCAGCAACCTCGTTATGACCAGTTTTCCTTCTGTGTTAATTTCCAACACATTGAAAGTGAACATATGGAACACAACAGATGCAGTTGGTGGGTGGAGGAAATTATGTAGCTAATGAAGATCTTAATAACATAAACATTTATAGTACTTGTATAGAGTGAAATCAAGGAATTTCAGATTGGCTGGATATGTAAGTGGAATGCAGGAAGTAGCAAATACCCATATAATTTTAGTGTGTGAATATCCTGGAATGTAGCCACTTGGAAGCTGCTGAAAGTGCTGGTACCAACTTAATGATTTAAGCTTAGTATAGTAGTTGTTTAAAATTTGATGGACATTGATTATGTACTGCAGTGTTTAGCTTGATGTAAGTTACTCCTGCATGTTTATAGCATTCCACCTCGTCCGCAATATGCTGATGATATATTTGCCCCACGTTTGAAACTAATACAGAATTCATGTCTGTGTTATCAATCACTCAACCATGCAGTAACATGTAACCCTGTAGATCGGAATATGTGTAGTGTGAGTTAGATGTTTTGGACTATAAAACGTTGAAACTTTTTTTCACTTATTGTGCACATATATGTTGAACCAGGGTACTAATTAAAAACATGGAAATGTGTTAATTTTTCAAAGTACTGAGGATTTCAAGAGTTTTGCAGTGGTAGAGGTGAGATACCTATTCTGCTGGGATATGACACTGTATCACTGGGTAATTGGTTTGGGACGTGTTGAGACAGCATAGTGGTCATGAAATGTCAAGAACCAGTTAGTGAGTTGTGTAGCATCATATCCCAGAAAGACAGGTACCTATAATGAGGACCAATTTTGCATTACTCTACTCTTCAATATAGAAGGGGATGTTATAACATACGGTTGTTACACCTGTTGATATAGCATGGTTCATCCATGTTATGTACAAATTTGAGAGATGTGTAGACACATTATTCTGCACACTGTGTAACTTATATTTCAGCTAATCCCAACTTGTTATGATTGGTTTGGAATGCATTTGAAATGTTTTATGTCTATAATTTATTGACTCCCTATGGAACATTTATAATATGGAAATAAAAATCGTGTTATTAGTGCATCTCAAAGTGATATAAAGTATAAACTTTGAAAACAGTACACAAGTTCTTTTGAGTAATGACTTTGAGCATAGCTGAAGCTGATTCCGTACAAGAAGCTGGTTTGATATTACCATTAACTCCTTTGTTTCATAAGGTGTCTTGTAATCCACTATTCTACAGGGAGCAAGGTTTTCTTCCTGCCATGTCCTTGTATAATTTAATGAACATCAATTTCATATGCGATACATTATGCAATTGAGTGTAATTGATATCTTTGTCATACGGCCCAAAAATGAGTTCAATAACAACATTCCCACAGTTACTTAATATGGTCAAAGCTATAGCAAGTGCCAATGCAGCAGCAAACTGTTTTGTTTAATTTGTAATCAGAAAATGTGAAGAATGTAAATGAGATCTTGAGATTTTTATGGAAATGAGGATTAAGGCATGGGTTTGTGATGTCGTATGATATCATAGGTAGTTACCAGGGCTTAGGAAAGAACCTGCTGACTCCATCTTTGGCATGGATGTGAGCCAAGTTGAAAAGTGCATAGGTGATACAGATTGGGTGGCCAGTGGGTACAAGCAACATGACGGGACATATTGGAGGAGGCTTTGAATTATGGTAGCTTTTGAGGAAAGTCCTTAAAAGAGCAAATTTTAAAAAATACCCTGGAAGATCAGTTGTTTAATATGTGCCATAATAGCAGTTTCGTGAAGGAAGGCCTACAAGGTGCTTGTTTTGGAGAACCTGTTACAGGGTCTGTGCAAGGTACACTCACCGTAGTGCCTTCTTTGGAAATTGTCTGTTCTGAGCCTGTTTTGAAAATTACCTTTTTTGGAGCTGCCCTCCTTTGTTCCCTCCCATAGAATCTGTTATACTCCCCCTTTTTTTTGGACATCACAAACTACACATGTTCTGACTTGGGTTACTGGTATCGTGAAGATGGAGTGAGCAGCCTCCTCTGAAATATTTGTGACCACCAGTCGTACTACGTCGCGTCACAACACAAAGGACCACAGTCACAAAGAATGTAGAATTTCAGATTAGTTCCAGTGAATGATGGGAGGTTGCAGCATGTGATAGATATTCTAAAAGCATTAGAACATAAATGTAAATAAAAGTGGCATGTGGTTGGGTTGCGTATACATGTATGGCCATAAATTTTAAAGTACTCTTTCTGTGAATTGTGCTTGTTTTCGTGTATGCACATTTGTAAAAAAAAAAAGTGAAGAACTTTTCCTTTACTAGAATATTGTTCCATGTAAATTCCATATTAAATGATTCATTTTCACTATGAAACCACGTTTCAAGTGTGACTTTCTTTAGTGATTTTGACATGTTCTGGAACACGAGATTCTTAAAACAAGCACGCCTGATGTCTAGCATGTTCTTGCCAGAACTCTTCCATAAATACCAATTTTGCCTGCTCTATTGTACTGTTTTTTTCCTTTTTCTGACTCAGATGATGTTACATGTAACATGTAATCATTTACCAAGGTAATAGTAAGTCTGTGGCAGATAGTTTGGTAATGTTTTTGAAACAATGCTATGTGGGGATTTCCATGTAAAATGAGGTGGAACATGTTAGAGAATGTTAAATGGTTGTTGATTTTGACAGCTGGTGTGTACAGTGTTGGTCCTTGGTGACTTATTCATTAGAAGGGTGCGTGGTTGAATGTCAAACGGTACAGGACTGTATATAAACTTTTTCACATAATTGGTATTTACTTGTTATAATAACTTGCTTCTTATACATGGTGGATTGATTTGTGTTTTGAGTGTGAGCCCTGAATAAACATCATATCAGAGTTGAATGAGGGATTATCACTTGTACTTTTAATATTATATATTTTCTTAAAGGGTCTGTAAATTATAGACAGTTGAATGTGCTGTGACTTGAATGGGTTGTGCATGCCGGTCCCTCTTAACTGTATTTTGGAAATAGCAGATTTTTTGTCATTAAAATATTTTTAATATTTAGGTGAAAAAATCGTTTAAGGAAATTTCTTCACTAAATCATTATCGTACTTCTGTTGTTTCAAAGACATATCTTACATCTTTCTTAAATAAAATCCAGCTTCAATATTCTTAATTAACAAATGGACCACTTTGCAGATGCTAAACATATGGGGTGATGCAGTGCTGGCTTCTAGTAGATTTTCAAGGCTTACTGTATGAGGTTGGAGCTTGTATGACTCTTGGCTGACTAGTTTCTGGAGAATCTGGGTAAAGTGGTATTTCATAAAACATGCTGTTGTGGCATTCTTTTTTTATTGATTGGTGTCCGCTTTGCATTTGGCCACTGGGCCACGCAGGCTGGTGAACCGGCGGATAGAACAACGGCAGGAGCACAGCATCACCCACACGGAGATTACGCAGAGGTATTGCACTGCACTAATAATCACGCAGTCACGCATGAGTGCACGTCACTTACACGCATTCCATCAAGCATCCTTGCATGCACATCTTGCACCTGGCTCTTAAGGCTATCAACATCTTGCATAATTATGCCATACATCTTAAACATGTGTATGATTAAGTAGTTCTCTGTCATCGTGTACAACTTGCAAGTTTGAAATAAAAAATTTACATCTTGTCTGTCAACTGAACATTGAGGAGACTGTATCTGTAGTGTGCTCAGTGCTGTACAAATTCAGACTTCATAAAACTACAGACTCGATGGCTGGACAAAACTTAATTTAGTGAACAGTTAGGTTTTATTAAGGTTGCAAGAGCACCTGTTCTTCACCCAGAAGATAATATTCTTCCTTCTAGAAAGCTTTATATTTCCTAAGTATAAATATCAGTAACTGATGTAATTTTGCATTCTTAATTAATATTTTCTGGTCTGAAATAAGGTATATGTTTCTTTAAATGGAATTATGCTATTTTGAATTTGAATCATATACTACTTTGATTTGTTAGTACTGGTTATGCAGTCATTTGAGCTGAAAAGTGGTTATATGCAGATGTATGATTCTTGTTTTTAAATTGATTGTTAGAAGCTTCATATGCAAGGTAATTGTATGTTTGACCTGATACAGAATATGTGGGTCCCTGTCTGGTCTCAGACATAAGCTTTAGGTGGTGCTGGGTTAAGTGAATACCAGTTTTTTTTTTGTGTTTTTTATTTTTTGTTAAGTGGCTTTGTCAGTTGGGACGTAGGGAGTTGTTCTGTTCAGCTAGGTGGTGACTGTTAGTTTGGCACATTTTGCAAGTATCAAATGGTCAATTGTCACTTGCAAGAGTCTGTGGGGGGGGGGGGGTTTAAATTTTAGAGTAATTTAGTGAACATGCCATTGCTTTGAACATTGTTACATCATGCAAAGATTGTGTGTGTGTGTGTGTGTGTGTGTGTGTTGTTGTTGTTGTTGTTGTTGTTGTTGTTGTGTGTGCATGTACATTTGGCCTGCGGTAATGAAAGTTTTTTCACCTCAAAAATTCAAGTAGCCTCTGCTATGTTATACTTGTCTATTAACTGAAAAGTTTATCTTTTTGCATGATTGCCAGATAAGGCCAATTGAGTTGCAGACATTCTGTGTTCAACAGCCATGAGATGCATTTCATTTTGTTTAGTGGTTGTACCTGCTGGAACATGTGAAGAGTTTGGATGGTGAACTGCTTGCATTCATCATTATATAGTTAGATACAGGAACTGTAACTCATATGCATGTCTGTTGCAGGAGAGTGTTGCAGGAGAAAACACCTGATATGCCACAGTACACGTAAGTATGATTTTTATTTAATACTGTATCCACTTGTATAAGCTATAGTCATCATTTATTTGTTAGTATAATAAATTTAAATTGTCTTAAACCAAAGGGCCATGGGACTTTACATGGTGAAAAGTTATTTTGTGGCCTTTGATTAAAGTACCCCATATGTAGGTCTTGCAATGGGAGTAAGGATGATGATTGAGTATGGTGCTGTCCATCGAAAATGCCCCATAGTCTGATGTGTAAGTCATGCAGTGAGAGTATCAGTAGGGTTATGGAGTGCCATGCTATCTGCTGGGGAAAGATCCTATGGTTAAAAAGAAACTTCTCAGTAAAGTTTGTATCTGTGTACACGATTGCAGTTGGGAGTGTGTGTATCAGGGGCATCCCTGATGATATGAGGATGGTAGCTATGGGTATTTGCTAGGGCTTCTGTTTTGTCGGCATGGCATCAGGTTTGTAAAAGCGGGACTGATAGCAAACATTTGTGCTTACTATCTCTGTGTCATCAAGAAAGCCATTGAAATAGTGAAGCAGCTACACAACTACAGTTATGAGAAAAGTACATTTTTTCTTAGTTGCATGTTCATTTCCACTGGATAGCACACTGCCCAAAATCCCCACCCTTCCTGTCACTGTGTCACTGTGAGATATGTCATACCATGCTCTCTTTCCATTGGATAGCATCACACATCTCACTCTTTTGTTGTGAGACATATGTTTTACCACATCCTCCTCTTTCCTGTGCTCATTCACATGGATGATTGTGACTGCAGTTTATGCCAGAATACTGGAATAGTTTCAGCTCGTGACAAAGCTGCACCCTTCAAGCCAAAGTTACACAGTACACACAGGCTGTGAAAACCTGTATTGTATGTGCATGTAAAATAACACTTTGATAACACTGATACTGTATTATTGTCAACACTGACAATTTATAAATAACTGTGAGGTGTAATTGTCCTCATAAATGAGAATTATTTCCTCTCTGGCATAGAACTTAAATGAAATAGCGTAGTGACTACACAGCATGTAGTGAGAGGAGTCCTGCTGTTAAGTATTGAGGGAGGAAATGTTAATTGGGTGGATTGTTACAGAGGACAGCCAGAACTGCAACAGACAAGTTCATATGCAGTGGATGTAACATACCATCCGACAAATGGTCACCCGGACAATCACTCACCAAACTCGTCTCACCTGTCAGTGCAGAGTGGGGATGCTGCAACTCTTGTGTCTCGCACACAGAAACAGCAAACTACACAGCAGGTGAGGATGTGTGTGCTTGTTTTTTTGCACTGACATGTTCTTCCTCAGTAACCAGGTGATAATGTAGCTGTTATAGAAACTTGAAACTGGTTTCTGTCTGTCTGTTAAAACGTAGTTCATCTTCTGTTTCTGTTTTGAAGTTGCAGTGGACAAAGCGCTGAAACACATTGTTATAAACTCTGTTTTTCTCATTCTCTTCAAATTGTTTTTGTTTCATTATTTCCACCCTTTACACAGGAGCACTCTTTATGCAGTCTTTGCACAGCATGTAGAAAGTAGGCACATAAATAGCAGCCCTTGGTTTTTTGTTTAGCTGCTGCTTTAATTGTCAAAGTCAGTAAACAGCTTTTGATTAAATTTGATATTGGTCTTTCGCACTGAAGCTTATCAAGCAAATTTAATTTTTGTGCCTACTGGTCAGCTGCTGCTCTTACTTTATGTGAAGCTAAAATTTGTGTGCTATCATATTTCTCAAAAGCAGCATATGATATTCCTTGAAGATGTATGATGCTGTAGGAAACACAGCATAAAATAGATTCAGAATAGTTACTGTCAATTTAGTAGGCAGTGAACTTATAGAAGATATGCTGGAAAATTCTAAAGCATTATAATACTGCGTGTCTGTATGGCACGTAATTAACTAATATAGGGAAAAATAATTTCAAATTCGATACATTGTGATGCAGCCATTGAAGGACTTAAGGTAATGGGTTAATGTGAAGTGCGTTGAAGTTTCTCAGAATTGTGTCCTGTGGCAGATAGTTCTTTTGAACAAGATTGTATTTTAATGTTCGTATTTAAAGTCTGGGTTGTGCATGTTTCATGTTGTTACACACACACACACACACACACACGCACGCACGCACGCACGCACGCACGCGCAGTTTGTAATTGTTGTCATGATTGATACATTGATTCTAGGTGACAACACTAACAAAGGTTGTGCGAGAAGTGCATCATGTGGGGCCAGATGGGCAGCCTGTGGAGTATGTGGGTGTACCATATTCTGGAGTTGCTGTTCTTCCCACATCCACAGCACCTAACTACCCCCATACTCAGTTTGCAAATTATGAAATGTTGGCCAGTCAAGAGCCATATCCCAACTTGGATCCAGGTGAGTGTAAGCTATGTTTGGCTGTTAGGGCGAATGTCTGTAAAGGTAACTAGTGTGTTTCAGTTATATGTTTTTTGCATATGTTACTGTTAAAAATAATGAGAGAGCAGTATGGTGAGTAGACAGGTATGTGAAGTTAATAAAACCTGTGCATGAACTTTGTTTCATCACTTTTTTGACATCTGTTGCATGTTATTCTGCTGTATGTACCTGTCTAATTCATATAGCAGAATGCTATGTAAAGAAGTCTGTGAAGTTCTAATAGATATATGATACAGTATTACAGTAAAAGTAATATTGTTCTTTATGGTATGACTAATATTGTGGTGTATGAGAATGCGTCATTGAAGATTGCTTCCTTCTGGGATGGGTCACACCATGTGATCTAGTAGAAGTGTAGCAATGTTTCAGAGGAGTCTGCTGCCTCCGTGATCGTGGGAGGCAGCTGGTTCCTTTGAAAGTATGGTACAGTTATACCAGACTATGTGATGACACATTCCAGATGACAGCAGTGTTTGTAGTCACGGTATCACTGTACCAGGCCTGAACAACAACAAAAAAAAATGAGTCCAAAGGAAGAACGCTTTTCCTGTAATAGTTTAATTGGAGTGTAAAGTTTTATTTATTTATTGATTGATTTATTTATTTTTATGTTATTTATTTTTAAGTTTTTATTTGAAAGTGAGGCATTTTCATTGGTGGTAAATCATGTTAGATACAAGTCTTGAAGGTCTTCTTAATCGGTAAATGTAGTTGTTATATACATTACTTCATTGGATGGCCAGGAACAATATATTTTCATCTGCTGCTAGAAAGTGTAAGCATTTAAGGTTAGTAACATGCGTGGAAGTGCAATGCACATAGTTAGATTAGGGCACATGGCAGTGTAGAGTGGCTGCATGTTGCTTTCAATCCATTGCAGCCCGGCGGTATCCAGAGCCTTATCGCCAGAGCTACCAAGACTATGAGCAATATCCGCCACGGCCAGAATATCCGTATACAAACCCACCATATCCCGGTGCCTTTCCAGCATATGGGGATAGTGCTAACTATGTGGATCAACCTGGCTATGGAGAGCGACCACCTACTCCACCTAGTCCCAGTGAGCGCAGTGAATCACCTCCTCTGCAGCAGACATTGCAGCATGGTAAGTAATAAATCATGATTTTTGTTTTGAACTCATAGTTTATCAATTTTGATCAGAGAAGCTTGAGATGTTTCAAGTAAAACATTAAATTGTTGTTTTTATATTATGCTTTTGGTAATTTTGATATTTTCTATTCATTTCGGATTTTGAGGGTTGTGTCCTTCCATTTCGTGTGGGAGTTGCAGTCTGAAAACTTTTCCAGTCTGTCACTTTGTAATAACCCACCAATTAATCGTATTATGTAGCTTATAACATCTAGTAATTTGTGATAATTTTTACCTGAAAGTCCCTTTGTGTTTCATTTTTAATGGCTTCATGTGTATATTAATGATTAGCATTATTACAGCATTCATTAGCCATTTTCTGCACTTTATTGCTCTACTAATGCAATCTTTTGCTCTGCCTTTTTATGATATTTATGAGGGTAAGTCAGAAAGTAAGTTTTGCTGTTTTATTTCTGTGAAACAATTGTAGCAAGCTGTTACTCTGTCATACTTCGTGCACTGTTCTGCTACTAGGCAGCAGGTGTCTTCAGCAGTGCAGGAAAGGCAGCACTGGTGAAGAGTCAGTTGGAAAATGTGACCCTGCCGAACAAGTGGAGAAGGGAAGACGTGCTCTGTTATCTGATACATGTGGGTACAAAACATGTAACCTGTGAACATCTATAGATATGCTGGCCATGTATGGTGTGGATGTGATGTCCATCCAGCAAGCGCAGATATGGTGCTATGATTCTGCAAATTATCAGGTGAATGTCCTGGAAGATGAGGAGGACAGAAGTGGCTGTCCATCAACAGCAAACATGTTCGTCACTGTGCTCTTTATGAAATGGTGGAGGCAGACGGTGGTTCATTGCTGACACAGTTATTGCTGGCACTCACCCTCACATTGCAGTGTTTTGGTTGTGAGTATCTTGGTTGTCACAAGGTGTGCAGCAGATTGGTGCTGATGCAACTGTCCAACCAACATAAGCTCAACGGAATGGCCACCTGACTGCTCAGCCCCTGGTGTTGCAAAGCTGAAGGCAGTGACTTTTGTTGTTCATTGCTATCAAGAGTGAGACTTGGGGGCACCACTACAGTCCAGAGATGAAAATGGAATCCATGGTATGCAAGCTTTCCACATTGCCTGCAAAGCAGTTCAGGACATCTGTGAGCCTTGGGAAGGTGATGGCAGTGCGCTCTTAGGACATTTACAGGATGATTCTCGTTGATTTCACACCCTGTGATGCGACTGACTGCAGTTGCTGATCAGCTGACATTACTTTACCTTAAGGAAGCCATTCAGTGTTGGAGGCCTGACGTGCTTACCAGAGCATGCTGCTACTCTATGATAATGCAAGGCTGGATAATGTTCAGCCCACCACTGTCCTGCTGAATGCCTGTTATTGGGGATGTGTTTCCAACCCACTAAGCAGTCCTAGCTTGGGTCCCTCAGACTTGCATGTTTGGCAAATTGGGGAAAACATCTCCAGGGTAGGCAGTTTACATCTGAAAATGTTGTCAAAGATGAGGTCCAGAAGTGGCTTTGAGAGCAGGATGTCTCCTTATACTGCAAGGGCTTCGAAAGCCTCATTATGCACCATGACAAATGCCTGAAGAAGTTCAGTGCCTTTGTGAGAAAATAAAGGACTTGTGTCAAAACATAACCATGTGCTTTACTTTACTTGTTTCCACTTTGCTCGATTCTCATAAAAAGAGTACAGAGACTAAGTTTCTAACTTTCCCTAGTGAAAGATTTGCTGTCCTACATAATATTCTGACACTGATGAAGCTATTGATCCAAACTGGCTGACTATGATTTTATGCTTGCACCACCTTAGCATCTGTACCCAGCATCATTTCATATTGTTTTGTGCCCCAGTGTTTTGTATTTCTCATGATACATAGCTTGTGCCCTGTGCAAGTGGCATCATTTGAGATGAATCATGTGGTCCCTTGTTTTTGTCATCTTGGTAGAAGTTGTACTTTTCTGGTACATAATCCTGTTGCATGTCAAGGCTCCTCTGTAACAATGGGCCCAAAATAGTATTCCACTTTCTGTCCCAAATGCTGTATTATGAAATATTGGAAACGTCTTGAAGTACCAGTAATGACTGAAGAGTAGGATCTGTCTGTGTAATAGTACAAGCTGTTGTGGCCCAGGTTATCCAGTTATCCAGGTTGATGAACCTGGTTTGTAGAAATCAGCCTGTATAGAGGACTGCAAGTTTTGTACGCATAATTTGAACTTTTTTCTTTACAACTAGAATTTTTGTAATGTTTCTCTGGTGTTATGGTTATACATTTGTCTATACCTGCTAGCGCTTGATACTTGTTAATTTTGGCTAATGTTTTGTGTTTAATCCAGGCTCCTGTGCTTTTCAGTGCAACTCTTAGATAATTCATCGGCTACCTCAATGTTCTGCTTGTTCGTTCTCCATTTTGGAGTTTCCCTTATTTTTCCTCCTTTCCTACATGCCATTATTTGGGTTTTGTTCAGATTACATTTCAGATTCCAGTTTTTACATTATTTGTCTACTAGTTCAGTTTTTGTTTGTAAACCATGAGTTGTGAAATATACTATAGCCAAATCATCTTCAAATAATAATCCCATTATTCTTAAGCCATGTATCACCAGGGAATGTCTTCCTTCCATATCAATACATTATATAATATTGTTTATAAAGGTATCAAATAAATACAGACTGAAGCCACACCCTTCATGGACCCCTTTTCTTTGTGGTGCACGACTGTATACTTGGTTCTCTCCACTCTTCTCACAAAATCTCATGTCTTCATACATTATTTTTTATGGTTAGTTATATTGTCAACCCAATTTTTCTCGTTTTAAATGTCGGCGCTTCTTTATTAATGGAGTCAGATGCCACCTCTGCATTTACAAAACGCCGATATAATCTGTCTCTTTTTGCTGTCGAGTATTTATCAACACATTCTGATTATAAAAATATTCACTGTGCTTCTTCCTTCAGTAAATCCCACCTGTAACGAGGTCAGATTTTATGATGCAGTAACCAATCTCTTAGCCTAAGAGCTGTTATTCCTTAATATATTTTCCTCAAAATTGGTAGTAGTCAAACTTCTTCATAGTTACCAGCCTCCCACTAATTTCTCTTCTCTTATAAATTGGCTGTATTAATGCCGTTTTCCATTCTCTTGGAAACTGTTTTGCTTTAATCATATTAAACAATTTTGTCATCATTTCAGTGCCTTCACGGTTAGTAATCAACATCTTGCTTGCCTCAGTTGGTATACCATCACACCCTGTTGCTTTGTTATTTTTCATACCCGTGGTAACTTCTTTCACCTGTTATACTGTAAAGTCATCATCCAGTTCATCTATAATATCTAGGTCTAAAATCTGAACACTTCTGTTAACAACCATTTGTCTCCTTTTTTAAAACTACATGCAGAAGTGTCTGAAACAATTATCTGGAGTCAGATAATTCAGAGTCTCAGTTTTTAAGTGTTTATTCAAGTGAAATAATTGTAGCAGTAGACAGTAACAAGTACTTCAGAAAAAGAAGAGTAATGAAGCATTACTGGTATATTAAATGTTACTTAATGGCAAGGCAGCCATTTACCAGCAAGCGCTGAAAAGGAGAGTAAGTATACTTGCATTTATACCCGTGAAAAACAAAGTAGTGAACAGCTGTCAATAATCATAATGAGAAGCTTCATAATAAAGTGTAGTACTGCCCATGTTTAACACAAGGAGGCGTACAAGGGCTGGACATGTAGCACACATTGATGAACGAAATTCTGTATTTGTTTGGACCTAAGGGGACCATATGTGGAACAGCTAAGCTTTGGTATCGAAGAAATAGGATGTGGAGGATTGAACTAGTGCGCTGCTTCTGGATACGTTCCATAGGCTGGCTTTTGTGAACGTGGTGATTAACGTGCGGGTTCCATGAACACAGGGAATGTTTATGCAGTTGACTAGGCGGAACAGGACCTTTCTAAGATGCTGTGGATTTGGTTAAACAAATTAAAGGTCTTATTGCATAACATAATTATGTCGATAGGCAGTACACCTGCGGATGGTGCCTTCCATTGAAAATAATGGCTGGAAATCTCAACATGTCAGCAGTTCTGCAAAGTTTGCAGATGGTAAGGCTCAGGAAGACATCATCCAGTAAACACCAAACAATGCATTTAATGTGGTTTCATTTAATTTTAGTACAAACGTATGCATTTTGAGGTTTACATCTGTTCTATTGCATGTTTGTGTTGTTAGGAAAATTACATTGTCCCTTGAAGTTTTGTGTTTTTATGATTTTATTTGTTCAACTCTGCATTACTTTGTGTGCAAGTGTCATCACTTGAAACTGCAGAAAGCTCCAACCAATCGCTAGTTCCTAGAATGCAGTCACTACAATCAACAGTATAATCTCACAAATTCAGTTACGTGGAACAACACGAAAGCTTCGTGTCAAATAGATGGTTGTTATTAAAGTACGGTGTATGCCAAATATTTGAGGCGGACACAGCAAAGAAAAGCATAAAATTAAAAAAACGCGCGCGCGCCCGCGCACACACACACACACATACACACACACATACACACACACAGCATGTTGCTTCGCGTACTTAAGACAGGACGTAGGCGTATTTATAAGTTTTCGTGAAATGCGGAACTTAGGCGCTGTTTCAGCTTTCTACGCCTACGAAATCACTATCACAAACAACTGGAATCGATAGCGTCATCGCATACCAAACAGAGAACACAGCAACAGTGGTTTACCATGGCAGCCCACTGACCATCCGACGAAGGAAGGAAAGGACGAACCAAACTCATTTTAGGCGCGTTTGCAGAGTTGCGAAAATTGTTTTCGTCATGTCTTAGTCCGCATGGAATAACTCGACTTCCACTGGACGAATTTTCATGAAATTTTATGTTGGAGGTTTTACAAAAGTGTATCGAGAAAATTCAAGTTTTGGTAAAATCGGACAAAAATGACGGCTGCTTTTCATGAATTGTAACTACTTTGTTTCCTAGTGTTACCAGGGTTGCCTTAGTTGTCAAGGGCAAAAGTGTTCCTATGGCAGGTTGTATTTGCTGTTATAATTACCAAGGTTACCAGTGTGGTTCGTTACAATAGTTACGCGAACACGCCGGAAGTGTTCCGCTCTGTGGGAATTTCATAACGTACGTACGTACGTGTGTGTGTGTGTGTGTGTGTGTGTGTGTGTGTGTGTGTGTGTGTGTGTGTGAGTGTGAGTGAGTGAGTGAAAGTATTATAAATCTTGGATCTTTTTAAGAAGGGAAGTTGTAAGCAATATTCAAAATGGCTTTCTGTCTGAGATTTGATTTCTTCATTCTGCGGTACGGGATTATTTTCTTCTCGAATGTCGGACGAGTTATGTTTAATTTAAACATTAAACAACTCGAAAAACCTCTAATGGGACGCAGAACGGAGCTGGATGAAAACAAATGGGGAAAATGTCACTGCTGACATCTGTCTGCAGTACAGGGCTGGTTAAACACTGGAAAGCATGTATGGGTGTTTTAAGAGGGTATGGAGCCATGGTTAGGTAAAGCTCTTTGGAAATAACTCACCTCCGCCCGTCAGAATAAATCACAAGTGGTGTAATGTGGGTGGAATTTGGTGTCACCATCCTTTGTGTAGGTTTAAATTGCCCAACTTAACGAAGTTTCCGGAACACGCACATATGCAGCCCTTTGCGAAGGAGCAGTAGTTCAACTGATCACACGTATAGACTAGTAGTTTCTTCGTATTTTTTCTGTGCCTTTTTAAAAAGGAACCGTCACGATCGTCGGGTATCACATATTTGGAACGTGGAGCGGTGTGCATACGGTGGCGGCCTTGTGTGTATAAATAGCTGGAAACAAATCCCATTGAGTGAGGAGGTGATGTGAGTGTGTCAGTTGTGAGTAGTGTTGGATGCTGGAGTGCAAAAGTCGCGAGATGCTGGATGCGAAATTCGTTGGCTTGACTTGCAGAAGTCGTCCGAATGCCGAAATCAAGTGTGTACATTCAACTGAGCAACGGTGGGTGCTTCACAGTTGCTGGCTTCCCGCAAAGTATTCGCATCTCTTTATGGCTGCCGAATGTTTTTGACTTCTGCTCGTTTACATTTACAATTGTCGACCTTAGTGTGAAATGACTTTAGCGCTTTCTGCAAAAATTCATCGCAAACGTGGATGAGTGCAATTTTTTGTGTCAAACTTCTTAAAAACGAGAGACATATTTTGAAGTGTGCGTGTTTCGTTTTAAATCTGCGGATGTAGTTGTATTTTCGAGACGTTGATTGCACACAGTCTAAGAATTTAGCATCGTTTAAGCGTTCTGCTTTATAGACTCTTCCGCAAAATTGCGAAAAGCGATTTATAGCTTCGTCATGGCTGTCCGTGTGTCCGTCCGTCTGTCCGCATGGAAAACTCGGCTCCTACGGGACGGATTTTCGTGAAATGTAATGTTTGAATATTTCTCGAAAATCTGTCGAGGAAATACGACTTTAATTAAAATATGAGAAGAATGACAGGTGCTTTACATGAAGACGTATGTACATTTATGGTAATATCTCGCGCAATTCTTCTTAGAATCAGAAATGTTTGGGACAAACGTTGTAGAGAAAAAACACAGTATGTGTTCAATATTTTTTTCCCCCAAAAAATCCTGCCATTTGTGAGACATAGTGGAAAAGTATGGCAGACGGACAGGCCACAGATGACAATATAATATGGTATATGCCTTTTGGATGCTGGATAACTAAAGCAGCAAATGCACACTCAAAATGTGTAATACTTACTGCTTTTCCATGACAGAAAAAGTTACCCAAACAAAACTCAATGTTACGTTATGTGTACATTGCCTATCTTGTTTATTACTTGTGTAAATACCTTTGAAACTCGCTGGGAAATCATGTCTTGGGGAAGGCTTAGTAGTATGTGCAGAGTTCTTTGGTCACTTTTACTTGCGTAGTAAATTTTCTGGATTTATTCATGCCGCTTTTCTGAATTATATAATGAAGCTTCATTACCATGTTTGAAGAGGCTGCCATTGCACCTTATCTTTAACCAGATGAGTCTGTTCCAACTTCTCACACACAGTAAGATCTTTTTAATGATGTAATAGGCATTATCTTAGTTCAGATGTCTTCACAGCCAGCATGTTGCCTGCAAGCTATAGCTTGGGTGGACTTTGCTGGGTGATAAATGCTACCACTGAATAAATGCTTTTCATTTAAATAATTATTTCTCAATGGTCCGTAATGTTATTAAATTTTTTATAGATTACCTTCGAAAAGGTGCACCCTTCCCACAGTCTGGATACGATGAATTGGATTCGACATTAATTCCTCCACGCCAGGATCATTACAGGATAACACCATCACCAGGAGGTCCTATTGATCGATATGGTAAGCGTATTGTTTTGATTTAGGTAAAGTATTGATGTCTTCTTGTTTTTGTGGTTCTGGGACAGAGTTATTACGAGATCAGTAATCAGTCATATCCTTCATGTGTTCAGTATTTAATGCTGCTTCATTTACTTCATATTTCTGTTTTTCAAGGAGGCAAATATTCTTTGTGTGTGTGTTTCTCAGAAGGTAATGATTAATGTATAAAAGTGTAGCCTTAGCCAGAAACCTGTACTGTAAGTCACATGAAATGCCAATAACTTTCATATAATCTACAGGAGTTTTGTAAATTGGCATGCTCTGTGATATGTATAAGGCACCAGCTTCAGTTGAAAATATGTTAATATTAATATATTGAAATAAAACCCTGTAATTAATAATTGTAGCAGAGATGCACATGCTGAAACTCTTGATGTCACATTCTTGGCTTCTGGATTGTGAAACAGCAGTCTGGTAGATGGTTTGCAGAATTTTGGAGGCGCATTCTTTCTCCGTTTTCAGAGCATCGGGCAGAAACTGGTGTGTGGGGGGGGGGGGGGCGTAGAGGTAGTTGATAGCAGAGATTCTTAATATTCACTTGAAGTTGATATGCTGAATGTTGTGGCCCATTGGTTCAGTATTTACTCATGCCATGACTTGTGCTGGAACATGTTATGCAATGTGTTTTTTTATACGTATGTACGTGCGCACATGCGTGCACACATGAATGAATGAATGAATGAATGAATGAATGAATGAATGAATTCAGGAAACAATAAAAACTGAGCAAGATGCATCAAGTGGTACCGCTTATGACCTCAATTTAGAAGGTGCCCAGTTTGAATCTCAGCTGAGACATTGTCTGTCTGACATTTTTTGTGGTTTGTTGTTTTCCTCACTTCTTCCAGAAACATGCTTATTGTGTGGACAGGGACGACGCTGCCCATGCTTTTGTACGTGACTGATACTTCTTACCACAGCAGCAAAATTATGGTCATGAAATGCGAACTTCAAAGCACCCACATTCTTTTTGACATATACTGCTCTTAATTTGTATTTGAATTTGAACATTCCTGGTTATGGCTGACACATTGTAAGTCACAGTGATGGGTATCCTTGATTGTGCTCTGGACCTGTTGTAATTAGAACTGGTGTATTAATAATGAAGAATGTGGAAGGAAAATAAAAGAGGTTATAAGCCTGTGTGAAAGGAATAATACTGTAACTTTGCCACTTTGTACCAGAACTGCAAAAGACATTTTTTTAAGAGAAAAATAAGTTTTTTGTGCCATCTCTCAAACCCATATGTGATTATCCTGAATGTTGTATTTTTTATGTCTCTTGATTGATGTGTTAGTTACTGTATTTGTTTTGCTATTTCAGTAGATCAAATTACACATCCATGGAACATAGATGACTCAGGGGAACCTTCACAGCTACCACATGGTAGGTTATTTGAACTGTGCTTGTGAATTCTTGCAGACCCTTTGATTTATAACCTTAATGTAGTTATTACTTAAGTTAGAAGTGCTGCACCAATTTTGCATGGCATACATAACCTGTTGTTGTTGTCCTGCTTCTGTTATTCATTTGAAAATTAGAAGCAATGCATAGGCAGTGGCATACTGTATATCACATTGTTCCTTTGCATGTTTTATTTGCTTTGTTTCTTGATTGTAGGAGAGGATCCCAAACTAGTGTATGGGTATGCTCCCCCTTCTCCATACGGCACTGTTCCAGCTGCATTTGGTAGCAATGGCGCAGACCCCAGAACATATGAAGAAAATGGTCCACCTCCAAGAACTATCTTTGAGGATGAGGAGGAACTGCGAAAACATCTTTCGTTGCATCCTTCCATTCCTTCTCCCTCAGTTGATGATGAACAAAGGGGTTGGTTTTAATTTTTGGGTCTTTTATTTTGGCTTTGTATTCATCAGTAAATTGCATCACTAATATTGGTGCCCTTTGTTGTTGTTGTTGTTGTTGTTGTTGTTGTTGTTGTTGTTGGCAAAATGTGGTCCTTTAATTATAAATATGCGGGCAGTTGTAGTATTGTTAAATTGTTTAATTCACTTTGCTGTTTTTATTCCAGTGTGCATTTCTTGCACGTGTAACAGATATTACTTAAAACTAATTCTTTATTCTAATTTCATGTATATCTCAGATTTGACTCTGACAGTGCCAGAGTCAGTGTGGTTCATACAGCCAAGTAATGCTGCTGCTACCATACAGTGTTTATCAGTTAATTGTATGTGTCTGTAGTATATTATTGTCATGTTATTCACGAAAACAACACCTTCACAAGATGTCAGTAAAGGCACAAGAATTGTGTTACCTGAAATGTGTTTGGATCTCTAAAACAGACGTCATATCCATCTGTCAGATAATTTTAATTTCCACAACTCTTGTGGTTTAAATGTTTTATGTTTGTTTAATGTAGGTTCCCAGCATCTGCAAGCACTTTCACAAATTCTTACTTTCAGTATAGAATTTGTAAGAATTTGGCAGAATGATTAGTATTTGGCAGAAACTTTGTGTTATACAATTATAAAAGTATTACAGCATTTCTTTTTAATAACAGGGAAGTATGAATATGTCAGAGTGCTGAATTAGGAAGTAAATACCATTTCATAAAAAAGATTCAGTAACGTCGTACGAAATTTTGGTTTGGTAGCCTCAAGGGAAAACACCATGAGGGGGAATTCTGTATTGACGGGATGTTAATATCAGAATGGGTCTTATGGAATTGCGTAATGAAAGGTGGGGAGTGGATTGAACTGGCTTATGTAGGATCCATGGATAAGCTTTTGTGAAGTAGTAATGTGCCTTTGGTTGCATCACAAGCAGCGAATTCTTGACCATTTTAATAAAAGGCATTAAGCAGAAGACTCTCCACTTTGGTTACTTTGATTTTTGTTATTGTTTTGCTTATTTATCATACCTTATTGAAATTTGTGGAGTAACAAAAATATTTCAAGAATTACACATAAGGCAGGTTATTGTTGCAAAGAGTGAGTTTACAATTACTATATTGGCCTGAATATGAGGTCTTTTATAATTCATTATCTGGGAAAGGAGAGGGAACACCCTATAATTGGTGTGCCAGGATAGCATAGTTGGTATAGCTACCTGCTTCAGGCTGGACAGCCTGGAGATCGAATCTTGGTGGGGGTGAGATTTTCCTCGCCCATCCCGACTGGCTCTGGGGCCCACGCAGCCTCCTATACAGTGGGTACCAGTTCTCTTTTCTGGGCGTAAAGCGGTCAGGGTGTGGTGTTAACCACCCATGTCCATCTATCATTGAGGTTGAAGGAAGCGTAGAGCTATACATCTGCTCCCCCTCTGGGCCTTCACAGTCTGGTCTAGGTTGTAGTGTACCTTTACCTTATAAATGTTCACAAAGTTAAACATATTCTGTTCATAGACCAAATTTTTTTGTATCTGCCATAGCTAGCTGAATAAAGAAAATTGTACAGCTGCTACAGTAATTACATGCATTATTTTATATGTCTGATTTCGTGTTGACATGCTGACAGCTCATTTCAAGTCAGATTATTGAAGTGAGTAGTTGCTGAAGATAGTGTTCTGTAAAAATAATGGGTGATCTTGTTGAAAGGAAAGGTTCAACATCAATGGAGGCACTGACACTAGTTTTAAATTAAGGGCAATTAAAATTCCTGTAGAAACAAGTAACTGTGCCGTGGCATGGAAATTCTGTTTAGGATGCTAGAGAAAATAAAAGTAACTGTTAGGCAAGGCGTCAGATTAAACCTGAGGAGTATTTCATGGCCCCAGCTGGGAGAATTTTAATGTTACTAACGAAGAAAATGTGGAGTTTGTGCATGAAAAACATAACAATGGCCTGCCCAGAGAGCAGAGCATCTGGTAAAATTGCCCTTCATGTGTCTGTGTCTGTCTGCACACTGAGCACATCTTGATGAAATTTGATTTTGGAGGGCTTATAAAAAATTGTGAAGCTCTTTCAGGCTTTTTTTAGATCAACCTGTTCAAGTACCACATTATATGAAACCATATCTGCATTTCTGTGTGCATGAGCATTTACATTCCTTTTCTGTGCATGCAAAAAGTATTGGCATTCCTGCTGTTCACATGTTCACTTCCTTGAACACTTCAGAGCCATGCACAAGTTGGGACAATAAAATTAGACTTTGTATAATTTAAATACTGTTTGCCAAAAATGGAGTTGTGGTGTTCCAAATAGCTTGTGTTTTCTCCATATCCTAGCAGCAGTGCTGCTGTCCATTGATTGTACCAGTGTTACTGGATTTTGTGTAGGAGCAAATGTGCTGTAATGGTTGTGCCATCCATATAGTTTCTAAGTTATTTCATATGTGATATAACCTCATAATTAAAAATAATCATAAGAAATTCATACAGCTTACTGAAATCATTAAGTAAGTTGCCATTGAATAATGAGTTATACCATGAAACAAAATTACGTTATTAATACACAGCCTCCCTTGGTTTATGTGACGCTTGCATTCCTGAAAGCTCTGATGAGAACTGGACTTGCGTAATTGAGGACCAGCTGTTCTGTACAAACAGTGTTGTAACAGAGGAAAG
The DNA here is from genome assembly GCA_013340265.1 of Coptotermes formosanus. Classification (NCBI taxonomy): domain Eukaryota; kingdom Metazoa; phylum Arthropoda; class Insecta; order Blattodea; family Rhinotermitidae; genus Coptotermes; species Coptotermes formosanus. The sequence continues at coordinate 682,971 of BLKM01002437.1, forward strand.
TGTGCCATTTGATTAAGAAACTGAATATATTTATCTTTTATTTAATAAACAGCTGCACAAACTGATAAATAATTAGCTTTATTTAATATGTAAAGTCAGTAATACACAGTTGTAAGCAGTTAACTGTATTGGTTAAATACACCCACTGATAAATATGCTAATAACATCATTATATGTGTGGCCCATCTGCACCATGGTATGTGGGAGACACAGATGTACAGTGCAGTACACCTCCTGAAAGTCCTTGTGTGAACTGAAATGACTTGCGTGAAATCCAGTACATGGTTTGATACATAATGGCAGGTAAAGCAGAACCATGTGGATTGAAGTTCCATAAACCATGAACTCAGTGTAGCGAAATTTTCTTAGATTGTGACAAATTATTAGCATAAGTTGCTATTTAAATTGTAATTTCAGTTTATTTATATGTTTAAGTGCGATATTTTCTTTCTTAGGTGACCTGATTTTCAAATATTTACCATGTAGTGCCATTTGCATGAGATATTAATACATGCATTTTGTTTACATGATGGTATCATTTGTTTTAGTGTTGGTGTCAAAAGAGTGGCCAATTTAAAGACATGTTTGCAAATTATGAATTTATTTTGCCTAAATATGCTGCCTTAACCCAAGTATGTTGTTATAAATAAAGTTATTTTCTGTTTTCTTACCATGAGAATATAAGAATTTAATTCTATTGACTATGGAGCTTGTATGTTTTAGGAATGCGGTGGCGTGACCCAAACCTCACAGAAGTTATTGGCTTTCTTAATAATCCAAATAATGTAATAAAAGCAAATGCTGCAGCGTACCTACAACATTTATGTTATATGGATGATCCGAACAAACAGAAGACCAGATCACTGGGTGGAATCCCACCTCTGGTGATGTTGCTAAGTCATGAAAGTCCAGATGTCTATCGAAATGCATGTGGCGCATTAAGGTATGTATCTGTTATAAACCAGTGGGTTGGTACCAGACTGATGTATGTATATAAAATTTTGTTTTGAGGTAATGATAAAGTTTGTACTGATGAAACTGACGCTATCTATTGTGTAGCTGGAACATCTAATTTAATGAACTGTATAGTAGTCCATTCTGATTTAATGTTCATTGATCAAAATACTTATTTGTTGTTTACAAATGGAATTTAGTTTCAAAACCACCGTTTCATTAAAAAATATTTTAAATTGTTCTGTATAGGTATGTTTTTTCAGAATGTGACTAAATTGCTTTGAACACTAATACCTAGTGAGTTACACTAATTTGTCTATACAAGGCATGTTGTAATCACAGTTTATTAGTCATATAATACAATCACATTTTAAAATTATTGTCTTTCATAAAAAGTTTCACATTAGAATGGTGATCACTAATCAGCAATCAGCATATGATGTGAGCATTAAACAGATTACCTAGATAATTAACAACAACAACAACAACAACTGAAATAAATGGAATGATGCTTGTTAACCTGTCTGTTGCCGAGTGGGGTAACTCAGTTACCCCAGTGGTCCAAATTTCCCGAGTTTGGTAACAATGCACGTCCATATTAGCACAAGACTTTTTGTATTTGCTCATTAGCACTCACTGTGGTAGAAAAACAAAGCTGTAGTGCAGGAGAATCAATTTTGAGTCGATTAAACACTAAGTTTGGCTAGTGGGGTAACTCAGTTACCCCACTCGGTAATGCGTGTAACAAAAAAATAACTATGTTCGTATTGTTTATTGTTCGTATTCTGGTCTCTGGCGAGACCAGAGTGCAATGCCTGTTGGGATGACGACCATTCGTAATTCAAAGAAATTCATGGAAAAGGAAGGGTTGTTTACGTACTGAAAAAGACAAAGAAGTGTGTGTGCATGCGCGCCTGTGCTTCCGCAAAAAATTGACTGCTGGGAGTCTGGGAATGACAAACACAGGTGGCCAGGCAGTTCTTGGTAACCTTTTTATTCACAATGTCGTCGATTTTACGAACTCACCTCAGACCAATAAGAGGTGGTGGAAGTTCCATCAGTTCTTATTGGTCTGAGGGCCTCACTGTCAGTTGTGTGACGCTCCTCGTTCAAAATGTCAAACAAAAGGTATAGTTTGGATGATCTCCAGGAGATTTTCGGTGTGAATGATCCAAATGATTTAGGAGCAGATGATCGAGAAATTTACGAGCTTCTAGTATGTGAAGACAGAAGTGATTATGAAGAAGATCATGTGGAGGAACAATATGATGTTCCTGAAGTTATTCAGGAGGAGGATGTTGTACAACATTCTGAAGATGAAGAAGATGTCCCTCAACAAGGACCCAGCCGAGAGCCCACCGAAGTCCTTCAGTCTGACTCAAGTGATGATGAACTTGGCAACGACTCTTCATGCAGCTGTGATGATTTCTACGAAGGAAAACGCGGATTTCATTGGTGTAAGACTCCTCCAGCTCAATCAAGAAGGAGGTCCTCTAATATTGTAAGTTCGACTCCTGGTCTCACCAAATCCAGTAATTCAATTTTTACTATTCCTGATGCATTTCATTTATTCTTTGACGAAAATAAGCTCAAACAAATTTTGTCGTACACGAATATGAAGGGCAAAGAAGTTTTTCAAGCGACTAATTTGGAAAGGGAAGTAAAAAAAAGCCTCCCCTGATGTGGAACGATATTCTATACGAAGATCTTCTGGCCTACATTGGAATTCTCATAGCAGCGGGAGCCAATAAAGCATCAAAAATGTCAGTCCACCAGATGTGGTGTTCTGACCCAGCGTTTGCTACCCCTTTCTATACTGCTGCTATGTCAAGGAGTAAATTTTGTCTGATTTGTACTTTTCTAAGATATGACGACTTTCAATCTCGAAAAGATAGACTCCAAGAGTCGAAGGATAAGTTGGAAGCGATAAAAGATGTAGTGGAACAGTTCACCGAAAAATGTCATAAAAACTATAGTGTTCATGAGCACATTACTATAGATGAGAGGCTTGCTGTTTTTCGAGGGCATTGCCCCTTTCGTGTCTACATGAAGTCAAAGCCGGGGTGATATGGCATCAAGATTTGGGTTGCTAGTGACGTCGAAACGAGCTACATTCGTAACTTACAGATCTACACTGGGATGCAAGATGGAAAAACAGAAACGAATCAAGGTCATCGAGTAGTACTTGACCTATCCAAGCATCTACAAAACAGTGGACGCGGAATAACAGTTGATAATTTTTTCACCTCCATCCCTCTAGCCCAGGATCTGCTGAAAAAAAAGTTGACACTCATCGGGACTGTAAGGACGAATAAAGTAGAGATTCCCCCCGAATTCTTACCCAAGAAAACTAGGGAAGAACATTCATCACTCTTCGGGTTCACAAAAAACATGACCATGTGCTCATACGTCCCAAAAAAAGGAAAAAGTGTAATACTTTTATCAACTCAACATTTAGACAATTGCGTTAGTCCCGAACATCCAGAAAAAAAGCCTAAAATGATTTTAGATTACAACGCTACAGAAGGTGGCATTGACACAGGTGATCGGATGACAACAGAATATTCTTGTGTGAGGCAAACAAATCGGTGGCCTCACAGAATATTTATGGAGCTAATTGACATTGGTGCACTCAGTAGCTATGTGATTTGGACAGAGAAATATCCCCAGTGGAATATTGAAAATTTGAGCAGGAGAAAACTTTTCCTAATTCAACTCGCAAAACATCTTGCTCTCCCCAACATGAAGATACGTTTGGCTCAAAACCTTCACAGAAACATTCTGAACAGCATCAGGCATTCTGCAGGGGCTTTATTGGAACCAGATGACTCTGTCAACACAGAAGATGCACCGACACAAAGCGGCCTGTCATCAACACTGCCTACGGGGATGAGGTGCAGTTTTTGTAGTAGGAAAAGGGACAGAAAAACGAGAGTGATGTGCTGCATTTGCAAAAAACCTGTGTGCAATGACCATCGCAGTAAGGAAACTATGGTGAGGTGTCTTGATTGCGACGAAAAAGGAGGACATTAAAATTTATTTTTGTACGATTCAGAAATTTTGTAAATTTTAAAAATTTAACCATTTTGTAATTTCAGTTTATTCAATTATATTATGTACAAAGGATTTGACATTCATTCCATAAACTAAAACCCATTCACATTTGAATTTTATCGTTATTTTCCTTGTGTAACTCATAAAATCCCAATAAAAAGTGTGTGGGGTAACTCAGTTACCCCACTCGGTTAAGAGTGTTACAACGGGGGGGTCGGCAACAGACGGGTTAACATCTTGGTCAGCATGGATAACATGAAGTTACACTGGTGGCAGACGTCATTAGAAAGTGTGTCAAAGAAGTGGTTTAGGTAGTGCTGCTTAATTATGTGTGATTTGAGAAAGTTCAAGTGGAGTTAAGGAGCATGTTGTCAAGGTTTCTGTAATTATATTCCTGTCAAAGAATGTTGTTAAACTGAGTTCACCAGCTGATTTAATTTAAAGTGTTACAAATTTTTACTGGAAAGACTATATTAATTTAACAGGCTGAGTCAGTGAATCCTTGTGGTTTTACTTGTAATTGTGAGTATGGTATTGGCAAAGTTTTGTTCTTGCAGGAACTTGTCATATGGAAGACAAAATGATGAGAACAAGAGAGCTATAAAAAATGCTGGAGGCATTCCATCTCTTATAAACTTGTTACGGAAGTCTACTGATGGTGAAGTAAAAGAACTTGTAACGGGAGTCCTATGGAATTTGTCATCATGTGAGGTAGACTACTTGCATCATAAATAGTGTTATTTCTCATAATTTAATTTTAGAATAAACTAAGGGCTGTATTATAGAGGAATATGCAGGGAGTATTTAATATTGTTTGGTTTTAGATCATTAGTGTTTCTGGTTCGTACTGAACATTGCCCTCTCTTTCATTCATTCATTCATTCATTCATTCATTCATTCATTCATTCATTCATTCATTCATTCATTCATTCATTCTTTCTTTCTTTCTTTCTTTCTTTCTTTCTTTCTTTCTTTCTTTTTCTTCTCTGTCTGTCTGTCTGTCTGTCTGTCTGTCTTGAGGGGTTGGGGTGGGAACAGTAGTTTCATCATGTGAATATCTTTCTACCAGGTAGTTCAGATTGGTAAGTACATATTTACTGTTACCATCATCATAGTTACTATATCCAGAGATATATTATTAGTTGCAGCTAATTCAACAATACCTTTCTTACATACAGTGTTATGCCTCCATCATAGAAATGTTGGCTATGCTGTAGTCGGCTTTTATATTTTTATTCTTTCACAACACCTTCATGGGACATGTTAAAGAGTCACAAAAATTCCATTGTGTGTATGCATAAAGTTAACTCATAAAGTAGAACATATCCATTGCTTATTTTAAAAAAATAAATAAGTTAGTATTATGAATTGTTGGAAATAAGCTATGACATATGTCTTGTTTTTTATATCAGCTTTGGTTTTTCTGTAGGATCTGAAAAGGTCAATAATAGATGATGGATTGTCAGTTGTTGTAAACAATGTTATCATTCCACATTCTGGCTGGGACCCAACATCTGCTGGGGAGACATGTTGGTCCACAATATTCCGGAATGCTTCTGGTGTTTTAAGGTAAGCAGACAAAAATCTTACAATTTAAGTTATGTATAGAATGTCACAAATCAACTACATGTACACTTTATTATGCCCTAAAATGTTTGAATTACTTGTATTGAACCGTCATTGGTTTGAAACATGTAGGAGTGTAATTCGAACATTTTAGTGCATAATAAAGTGTATGTGTAGTTAGTTTGTGATATTCTATACCTAAGACGATGCACGGTTTGAGGAATATAAAACTTAAAGTTATGTACTTTGTATTATTACAGAAAGTATTAAGTTTGAAGAATATTTTTGAAGTTGAAAGTATGTATGCTACATATGAACAGGTGTACTAAATCTGCAGGCTTGATATAAGAGTGAGCTGTTACATTTACACAGGTTACTTGGCTGTAATATGAAGTCTGTTTTTGTTAGTATAAAAGCTTTTAAGAAACTTTGTCTGTAATTAAGAAATGTAAAGCAGATATATCATTTAGCCCTACATGCTTGTACATTCTCAGCTTGGAGCAAGATCACATGACTGACATATTTTCATATATCTAGTGCCAACTAGACACTGTTTGCACTATCATGCCCTTGTCATTCAGGGTAAGACTATTCATTGCCATTAAGCTCATGACTTTCTGATTGGTCAGGAGAGTGATTTGAGTGATCATTGCTTGGGTAGTCGGTAGTTTGTATTATAGGTTAAATAGCTGGACTGCACATTGCAAGAAGTCTGGTGTCAGGAAGTGCAGCCGTTGAATGTTATTTTATTATTGTGTGCCTTTTTCTGTTGAGGAGGTAAAATGGGCAGTAATGCCCCACCTTTTGTTTGGGTAGGTTTTTAACAAATAGAAATAAGAACAGGAATTATGTCTTGAGTGTGAAATATGTATGTTGGAGTTTCTGCTGCATAACATTCAGTTCGTTTATAGCAAATATTACTGTGTTTTCTCACAATAATAAAAATTGTGAAGGATGCAAAGGGGCATCTTTGGCACATACATTGTTGAAAGATGCTTTGCATATCATGGAGTATAAAGTAGTGTAACTGTAATGAGTAACATTGTAATCAAAATTATGAGTGTCCTGTTTCATTTTGAGACTTCTCCTTATTTATTCGTAATCATCTTAGATCTTTCTGACATTCCATCTGTAAATTATGGCTTACTCTTTATGCCTTTGAAAATACAGCGCAGTTTGATCTTTGAATAAAAGTCAACCAAATCAGTTAAAATTCCAGTGGGCATCTTTATTAGCCATCTTTCAGTGTGGTGACTTTAGCCAAAAGAAGAGCAAAGATGCCCTGGCTAATCATGTGGCCATGGCTTCGCTTGCAGAAGTTTGTAATGGCAAGAAGTGGTACGGAAAAGGCCACCCTTCCTTCCCTGCTGGCTGGTGTTAAAATTACTTTATGAATAAATGGACATAAAATTATTAAAATGTAGCTTCCGAGGATATACACAGTTACAAATCATGATCCTTATTTTACAAAACAGTATCAAAACTTTGAGAACTAAACAATGGTTATGGCTTCCACATTCCCAGGCTCACTATTGGAAGACCTCCCAGCTGTGTAACATGTGCTCTTTCCTAGTGCTAAGGCTTCAGAAAAACTGATGGTGGGGCATCATTGCTGAGTGGGGCAACTTTAGCCATGTTACCCTTTTGACTTCAAGTTTTGCAATATAAGTTATTTATAGTTTACGTATTACAGAATAACTGCTAATTCTTGTATAAACTTCCATCTTGTCCCTGTTTATAGTGATATAACTCCAAATATTTGATGTTTGGTTTTTGAGCAGTTTTTGCTTTTTAGGTTCTGAACTGTCTATAATGTATGTTTGTTAAATATGAATTTTTCACACTGTTACAGACTCTTGTTATAATGGACTTCAAAGGTATTTATTATTATAACATCTTGAAAGCTCCTGATAATTTTAAAGTATTAATAGAATTTTCTGCTTTTTTCCAGAAATGTTAGTTCTGCAGGGGAATATGCAAGGAAAAAGTTAAGAGAATGTGAGGGATTAGTAGATTCATTACTGTATGTTGTGAGGTCAGCCATAGAGAAATCCAACATTGGCAACAAGAGTGTAGAGAACTGTGTTTGTGTTCTACGTAACTTATCCTACAGATGCCAAGAAGTGGAGGATCCAAACTATGACAAACATCCTGTTCCAACACAAAGCAGAGTTGGAGCACAGCCCAAAGGTACAAGATATTTAATTATTGTTTTTATAATATGTTGAATGCAGATACAGAGTATTTGTCTTTTGATGTTTATAACTGTTAGAGTAACTAGTTTTAAGTCTTATATCCATATATAAGTGCTGTTAATCAGTTATGCCAGTTCAAAACTAGCATGTAGGCATACTACACAATGTGCTTTCACCATGTCACTGAGCATGGCAGCTTTATTGCACAAAAACACTGCATCTTGCAGGACATACCATGACATCTTCCATGCTCAGGGACATGGTACACAAGATCCTGTGTAATACAGAATCTTCACAGGTGAAGATTGGCTTATGATTTTTTGACTCATGGTATAGATAATCAGGTAGTCCATCTGTTGTGTGTGGGAGGTACACAGGCTGTATCCTAGTGCTTGCATTCTCATTATTTTTGTTAGTCTCTCCCAGTGAATGCCACACTTGTGCGTTGGAATAGACTTACTCTGCTGTTTCCAGTTCACCGGTCATGAACACCATCAGTCGTTTTGATATCTGTTGCCTATACAGATTCACTAATAACATAAGCACTCAGCCACTTCTAAACAGAATTGAACATACACTGGTACTGGGTCTACTGTGCAAGTACTTTCATCACCATCAATTAGGTTATGGAAAGAGGTTTTTCATTAATTAACTAATTTTCATGAATGACTGGTTTGTGTATTATAATTGTCATTTCGGCACCTGTGCTTGTAATCACCATTTGTAAAGAGGGTAGGAGATATTTTTAATCATTGCCTTAGTTCATGCATTGTTGTTCTGGTGGAAAATGTAGAACAGACTTTAATTTTAAAAAGTAGATTTTTTATGTACTAGTATTTTAGAGACAGTAATTACTTTAGAATTGCTTGCAGGTGGGTAATTTAAGATAAAAAGTGAATGTTTTCTTCTGTTGGTAAATGGATTCAACAGGTGTGCACACTGACATGTGTACAGAGCAGTTTCTGCTGGCAGAGTACATTCCTTTTTTCTTGTCAAAGGGCCTCTCTGTTTGTGGTAATAACTGAATATAGATGCTATACAGGCTTGAGTTGCTGGTGATATTATCAAGTAAACCATAAATAAATAACTGAATAGAGGACTGCAAAATATTACTTTTTAAAGGGATGAAAGGCTGTGCACACAGGGATTCCATATTAACTGACATTAATAACTTGTATTATGGTGTACCTAAAAACACTGTATGTGAGAAAACGGTCACAGTTGTGTGATTTCTGAGGTTTGCACAGTGTTGTTGATGAAGATTGCAGTCTTCTGGGATATGACACCTTGTTGACTGGTAACTTGTTACCAACATTTTGGAGGATCAAGACTTAAACCCCCTACTGCCTTGCTATGACTCTCACCTAACCTACTGTTTCCCTACGTAATGCATCCAGTTCTTACAACAACTTATTATTGTTTTACTATCCTGAAGATAGAGGCAGTAGGCTTCTCTAAAACACTAGTAACAAGTAACTGGTCAATACAGCTTCGTATCCCAGAAGGCTGTAATCATCACAATTGTTACTTTAAATTGTTTCGAGTGTTTTCTGTACACCCATAATTGTCAGAGCCAGCAAGATTTATGTGAGCATTACAGCTTCCATTATCCAGTATGTTTGTTGGTAATTGCTAATTATTGTGTTGCCAGAAAAACAACACCTTGCTAAATTATTTTGCCTTGAAGCATATGTCTGTAGTGGGGAAGATTTTAGCATGCCCATTGTAATTCAAATGGAATCTCACAGTTTTGGGGATGTGTTATGATATTGTTGATGCTAAGTGATGGCAGTTCGTGTTTTTCATTAAAACTTCAATAATTTATGGCTAGTCTGTGACTAACACCACATTAATGGTGAAATTGTAGATAATGTTTGACATATGCGATATCTGTGAATTTTAGTGCTATAATTTTCATTAAGTAGGAGCTTTTCTCTTGAATAAGTGTGGCATCTATTAATAATAAATTAATATTTTTATAAGTTTTGAAATTGATCCTATTGTGCCAGTATGGGAAGGTGTCATGGTTTATATATTGCATGATGTATAGTAAAATAGAACCAACTTATGCACAGTATTATTATTTATTTAACGTTAATCTCTAGTTCGTTTTCTCCCCTACATTTTTCGGCACCAACTTTGCCATTGTCATTGGGGTTACCTCAAGTTACATAAGACAGTGTGCATTAAAATGTGACTTATGTAATTGTAAAGCTGTATTAAAAGTTCTGGATGTTAAAAATTCTTATATAAACACTTTGCTGCATAATTTTGTACGAGTTTGATATTACGGTGCTATTTCTGGCCTGGTGTCCCTCATCTGTTGTAAAACAAACAAAAGAAGTGAGTAAAACTATGTGTTAAATAGCTGCTATAGCAGTATAACCTAATTTCCTCAGGACAGAAGTATTGGATGGTTTACTTACTTATGTAATTCCAGGGTTTGTTTATGTTGTGGGACATCTCAGGTACCAAGCTGAGTGAAATCTTCCACACGATTTCACATGTTAATGCACATTGTCTTATGTAACTTGACGTAACCCCGTTGATAATGGCAAAGTTTGTGCCGAAACATGTCGGAGAGAAAATGAACTGGAGATTAAGGTTGAATAAATAATAATATTGTGCATCAGTTGGTTCTGTTTTACTATATTGATCATATGCACGGAGATGAGTAACATAAAAAAAATTGCATGATATCTTTTTTTCTTCCAATAAAATTTGTAATGCATTTCTGATGCTGCGTTTATCCAAGGGTTGGTTGAAAGTAATTTGTTACGAATATCCACCAAGAGTGTATGTTATGTTTGACTCCAACGTGTGTTTCTTACATTACACTTTGAAAATGTAATTTATACTGACAGTGATTCTAGTAACAGTTTCACTTGTGTTGAGCCTTAAGTAAACATGAAAGTGCATTGTGTTTTGTGGAACATGACCAGTTTATGAATTTTTATTCATTCAGTTTGCATTACTCTACACTCCATAGTGACATGTGAAAGTAGTAATTCATGACTAATCTAATTGTCATTATAAAATAACAGAAACATTTTATTGAAAAATGATTCAGAATGGTCATGCATTTGTGCGTAGTTGTATGTGAGAAATGTAGATGTGTACATGTATATATTACTGCTTCATTTAGATTTCCTTATTTTTTTCTGAGTTTAGACGTAAGTATTGTAGGCGACATAAGGTTCTTAATTTGCAAGCAGTGGAATGTAATATTTATGTATATAGCTATCTAATATTCATAAGAATGATGTTGAATATGAGGGTGTTAACTGGTTTCATTTTTGTTAATTTTTCTTAAATAATAGGATAGCAATTTTAGTTTTTTTATCATTGAAATGTCTTTTGTAGCGTACAGTCTGTGCCAAGGTAAGACAAGATTGAAAATGTGCTTTGTTGTCATGGTAGAACATAGTTAATATCCTGTATGTAGAACATACATTTTAGTATTTAATTGTGAGGGTTTTGATGATACACCATGCTAACTTATATCTGGGTCATTCCAGCTTCATTCGGCCAAGCACCTAAAATGTTATTTTCAAATAAAATATGATACTAAAAATTTGCAGTTGTTATGGCATTTGTGGAGCATGACCTTTTAATGTGAACTTGAAATTTGAGAACTACAACTTAAAATGTGAGGAGTCTGTGATAAAGGTTTAGTATTAATCTCGTTCAGGTTGAAACCTTTTGTTAAGAAACAGTTTATCTTGAACATTTTTAACTATTGAAAGAACAGTGTATTCCCCAGTACATGACTTTGAATTTAGCACCGTTGGTCAGATTGGGCTGGTATGCCCCACATTCTACATTAAACTGTAGAAGTGCATGGATGCTAGAAGGATGGTAGAGTAAAGCTTGCTGAAACTATATAAGCATACTTTTTTTTAAATTCTTCCATTGCTTGCAGTTCAGAGACTGGATGAATACATAGTTCGTGTTGATAAATTTCGTAGTATACTGTAACAGTTTCTCAAAAAAATTCATGTATTTGATGAGAATTTTTTAAAATAATGTAAAATTGTGTAACATATTTCCAGATTTGTCATTTTGTGCTTTCATGAGCCTTGGTTTATCTGTGTGCATGCATTGTTTACTTTGGGAGAATACAGAATTTTTTAATGCTTGGAAGTAGAAGTGCTTAAGAGCTTGAGGATCGTTAATGTTCACAGTGGAATGTGAAGCGTAGGTCTGTGGTATTAGAACTCACAATCTCTAGATTAACCTTTAACGGACAAATGGGGCAACACTGGCACATTAAGTGTACAATCATTTATCCACAAGGGCAAACATTGTTCCACAGTGGGGCTTTAAAGTGAGCAATGCTTCAGCCTTGGCAGAAACATGGTATTTAAAAGTCTCTACGCTAAAGGTTAATTTATTTTGAGAGATGAGGTGCTGAGAATGTATTGAAGAAATGTGGTTGATATTTTTGATATTCAGACATTTTTGGCATGTTCAGAGTAACTTTTTTTTTTAACTACCTATCCTCATGTGAGTGGATATATGTACTTAATGCCTCATATATACGTGTGTGTGTGTATATATGTACAGTGTACATGGCACATAGTGGTCATGAAAATATTTCTCTTTGCATTTTAACAGGGGTACATGTGCTGTATTCCCAAGCTAAGTTGAATTGGATTGGCTTATGGTGCCCATGTGTCTCTCCACCCCTAGCTACTTTTCAAACAGGCAACAGATTTTCATGAGACTTTCTACGAACATCATATCACTAGAGACGAACACAATTTGTACTTCCATTTTTCCACCATCAGTGGAATTAACATGAGAGTCATGTAAACAACTGAGTTGGAATGTAAACCGTCACTGTTAACTAGGGTGCTGAATTTGACATTGCTGTGCTCTGCAGGGATGCAGACATGCCTAAAAAATGGGAAGTCACCCAGTCAACAGCATCTAGGTTTTTTGTCATCATGGCAGGTTTGTACTTAGGGACATTAGGTAGCAGTTAATTTGTTTTCAGTGAAAAAGTTCCAGTTCTGAATAAACATTTGGTATGATACTTGTCACCTAATACAGTAACATAGTTCAGCCCATACTTCTACTTATGTGCAATGATGATATGTTGCATTATGAGTTAAAGCTACATCATAGTTGATAGTATTTGCCACACTTCCCTCTCTAACAAATGCGTAGTGAATCACACTGAGAATTCTCACAGACACGTGTTTAGATCTTCATGTAAGGAGTTAACTTCGTCAAATTCGAATAAAAATTGTAATACATAAATATATATATATGTATCAGTATCACATTTCATGAAAATCTGTCAGTTTTAGTGTTGCATGCAGACCGTGGGCAAATGGACAGACATGACAAAAGTGGTGGGCTGCTTTTCATAGTAGTTCATTTCAAATACACTAACAGAAGTAGTGTGCTTTGTAAATAATGGAATATAGCCATATGTGACATGATTTTGCAGCTGTGCTGAATGAATTTATTTTGTAATAAGTGGAGTTACTATCTTGTGATCAAACTTGAAAATTATAACTTGACCAGAACCTGCTTGAAGTTTGCAAAAAGTTCAAATTTCACCCTTTGTGGCATGGTGTTTTGGCCAGGTTTTTTTGTATGGATTTTATTGCAGAGTTGGTTTGTATGAGGAATGTGAATATGTTTGTTTTATATTTTTATTTATTTCTACTGGTTTACACATCCCCAGAAACTACACATTACATTGCAGAATATTCCTTCAGTTGGAAACACAAACCTCTGATCTGTGCTTATAATGTGAATTTGTCTCATGATAATGTAAATACCATATACGGAAACTCAGTGTCAAGTACCCACTAGCAGGGAAGTTGGTGTATAAGTAAATACAGAGAACAAAGTGTTATATGTTCATGTTGTGTCACCAGAATGCAATAAGGAATTGTAATGTGAAGTTGGTTAAGGTATACTTGAAAAAATATGACATTGTTCTAATATTTGGAAAGAGAGTAACACATCAGAATTTCATTTAAAAAAATTAAACTCAGGGAATTATTACTACCACACTGTATTTAGAATCTTTTGCCTTCCAACTTTCTGTCTGAAAACTTAAAGTTAAAATATTTGTAAAACTAACCTTTATTCGAGGCATCCTTTTGTGATGGTATATAAACTATGTTGAAGTAATCCATCAGTCAACTAATTTTTATTGTTTTCAAAATTTAGTATACATTGCAACATGGTGAATGTGGGAGTAAAAAAGATGCTTTTAACCTACAAAGTACAAGCTTGCTCTACAGATATTCTGTAATACTATTCGTTCCGCCAGTCTGTACTTAAGAAAGGATAACTTTAAAACCATGATTCTATTCTACAGAATCTTCAAGAAGTAAAATCATATAACATAATCAAGTACTTTACATAAAATAAACTTAAATTAATAAAAGATAGAACTTCAGAACAGTTGGAATAAGTACAACTTCAAAATTTGTATAATTATCATAAATAAACTGTTATGTGTTATTATCTTTTATGTAACAAATCAGATTCATTTTTTATAGAACTTTATTTTGCTGATATTGTCCCAAGTATTTTGTGTATGTTGTGTACCAGCTGGAGATGGTCATGTCAGCTGAAACTTATAGTCATGTATACTAAATTCTGAAAACAGTAAAAATTTAATTGTGATTGGAGGATTATTTTAATATAGTTAGTTATAAAGGTAATTTTACTTGTTGTTTTGGATGTACGTGAACCTTGGTCATTGTCAGTGAGGGAAGACCTTCATTTAAATGTATTTGAGACTTCTGTTCTGATAAGAGTATTTGAAGTAACAAGAGAATGGAGGAAATTTGCATAATGGGGAGCTAGCATAGTATAGTGACTAGGTTGCAGGGTTGATTGTCCAAGGTTCAAATCCTGGCAGGGGAAAGAAATTTTTCTCTTCTCTAGAATGTTCAGACTGGCTCTGGGGCAATATCCAGTGGGTACTTAGATTCTTTCCTGTGGGTAAAGCAGTTGGAGCATAATGTTGACCACTCATCTCAGTCTGTTGTTGAGGTTAAGAATAGACCTGTATGTCTGCTTCTGTACATGCCTTCATCACATGGACAGGGACAACTTTACCTTTTTAGCCTTCATACATACATAATTTATGCTCTTCATCAAATATTATTGGGACAATCAATATTCAAGCAGGATCAGTTGGTCAGAGCATGTGGCATGCATGGAAGAGATGAAAAATGTGTAGAAGTTTGGTCAGAGAACCTCAGCAGAAGAGACCGTTTGGAAGACCTTAAGCTGTAAGTGGGAGAATAATGTTAATAATGTGTCTTGAAATGGTAGGGTTGGACAGTGTTGGCAGGATTTATTTTGCTGAGGATATGAACCAGTGAGAGGTGCTTATAATCATGGTAATGAATATTTCTTGTCTAGCTCAGTGCTGGTAGCTTTGCAAGAAGGGCTCTGCTACAATGAGTTATTATGAGTCCTTGATTATGATTTGTTTCCTTTATGAAATTCTTGTAGTAGTCCTTTGTGAATGATTTATTTCCAAACATCACCATTATTAGAAGAAACACTGTTGCAGCCAGTTGAGTTGTAGCTATTGTTTTTGTAACTGAAGTCATAGAGACAAAGAAATTAGTCATGATTAATGATGATACATTCTTGCATCAGCCAATGTCTCAGGTATGAATACACTTTGTATTTTTGTAAATTGTCTGTTTTGTCTTTTCAGGTGACAACTTGGGTTGCTTTGGTGCAAGTAAAAAGAAGAAAGAGGCACAACCTGTTCAGCAGAAAGAAGCAGCTAGCACCAGTCGAAGCACTGCCCAGAGAACAGAGCCTGTCAAAGGGATGGAGCTTCTGTGGCAACCTGAGGTATGAAGTCATGTGTTGGTTTGTGGAGAGGGTATAGTTAATGTTTTCTGATTTTTTGTTTATAGTTTAGTTGCATTGAAGTTTGATTTTTCCCTATGTTAAAATGTAGAGAAGGTTATTGTGTTTCTGAGGAAAATGTAGTGAAAATAGTGTAATAATTTCAGAGCATGCAGTAGTGGTAACTTGCCCGTACAGGTAATTACTGTTATTTACAAAGTATCTGAACCTTCACATGAAGATGAAAGCAGTTTGCTTTCAAAACACTGTGAGTGCGTTCTGTGTATTTATTGTTAAAGCCTCACAGAATGTTACAGTAGAAAAAGCAAGTAGAAAGTATGATGGGAACAAATGGTCTTTGATAGATGAGGGAGAATTTTGCGGCATCTGTGAAATTGTTAAAATTATACTTTCCCATTGTTATTGTACTGGTGACAGTTAAAAGCATCACTGTTGTATTATGGTAACCAAATAACATCTGG
The DNA here is from genome assembly GCA_013340265.1 of Coptotermes formosanus. NCBI lineage: Eukaryota > Metazoa > Arthropoda > Insecta > Blattodea > Rhinotermitidae > Coptotermes > Coptotermes formosanus. The sequence goes on from BLKM01002437.1 coordinate 699,067, forward strand.
TGTTGTGTATGAGAGGGAACTAAAGAGGACTGGGAAATGCAGTGCCGTTGTTACTATGTTGTGTTTGTCAGGTTGTTAATTTTCTACTACACTGTTACAGGTTGTACAGTCATACCTTTCTCTCCTGCAAAGCTGCTCGAATCCTGAAACTTTGGAAGCTGCTGCAGGAGCCCTGCAGAATCTGGCAGCCTGCTACTGGCAGCCAAGTATTGAAATCAGAGCAGCTGTACGGAAAGAGAAGGGGCTTCCAATCCTTGTTGAATTGTTACGGATGGAGGTGGATCGTGTTGTTTGTGCTGTGGCCACTGCCTTGAGGAACCTAGCCATTGATCAGCGCAACAAAGAACTCATAGGTATCTTTTTTAAACTTATTTACTTAATAACAGTTCCTAAATTGTACCAAAAGTTACTGTATAAGAAAACCATTGTGATCTTTATTGAAAAGGATCCTGTGTTGTAATATGCATACGAGGAAATTACAGAAACTAGCACAATAAGATGGTGGAAACCATGAGCATTTTGCGTATTTATTTCAGTTTCAAGTATAGGCAGTACACAGGTGCTTTGTTGATAATTAAACATTTTTTTTTGAAATTACAAATATCAAGCACCCTTGTATGTAAGGAAATTCAGCCTAGATGCTACACGATTTCTGATTAAGTTTGTGAGGCCACAGAATATGAAGATGGTAAGGAATCAGAACTCCTCTTTGAAGACAGCTGTTCAGCATACCTAAATAGTATGGGGTTCTTTATTTTCCTTGAACTTCTATTGAACATTTGACATTGTCTTCAGCTTCCTTAGTGGCAGCATGGGTTATCTTTCTTGTTTTTGAATCCATTCCGGTTTGCATAATCACAGCCTGTTCATCAGGAATCTGTTATAAATTATCTCTCATCTTCTTTGTTTTCCAGTGGGTAATTTTCACCACAGTCAGTCTGCATAGCTTGTTTTGTCTGATTTTGAGCTGTATGTTCAGTACAGTGTGACCTTCCATTAGGTACTGTAGGTGAACTGTATAAATTATGAAGTATCGGACTATAATAAAGGTATTGTCGTACTCTTGCTGAGAAGTTTTGGTAGTATCCTGTTACAGATAGTTCATTACATTTGGGTTGTATCTCCATAAATTGTGAGTCTGATCAGAAAACAAGTTTGTTTGGCATATCATGTTGTAACTAAAACAAAAACTTATGTTGATTGTGATAATACTCGTATTATCAAGGGAAGCTTTTGCCAAGTGCCAAAGCAAAATCTTGACCAACAGAAATTTAAAAATAATTGTGAGGCAGCAACAATTGTAACACAAAGGGTGATAACATGGGACCCAGCATTGTGTCAACAGGAGATGACAAGCTCATCCTGTGAATAATAAATATCTCAGTTGTGGTGCAACTGTGTGGAAAGTTAATAGGGTGGCAATAAAGTGAAATCTGGATTGTTCTTATCACAGTCTAAGTTAAGAAGCCAAAGTGTATGCCTTGTAAACTTATTTTCTGACCATGTCGTATATTTCGTATGCATTTAGCTCAATAAAAATAATACTTGCTTCTTCAGCCACATTTTTAAGGTATGTTAATTTTTCAGCACTGGTTGTTGTATGTGTAATCCTATTTTAAACAGAGGCACTTTTTTTTAAAGGTAAATATGCTATGAGAGATCTTGTGCAAAAGTTGCCATCAGGAAATCTGCAGCATGACCAGGGCACATCAGATGACACAATAGCAGCAGTGCTTGCAACTCTGAATGAAGTAATTAAAAAGAATGCAGAATTTTCAAGGTTTGTGTCTCCTTTTGAATGTTGAGCCTGAAAATTTACCACAGGTTTATTTAGGCAGTCTAATGTAAACAAGATTGTTGGGGCAGCAGTTGCAAGCTAATTTATGCCCATACATTTGTACACTTAATAATCACATTTTACTTGGGTCTTTACTCATAATTTTTATATCATCACATGTCATGCATTAACCTTTCAAAGCTTAGCGGTAACTTTACATACTACCAGACTTAACTTTAATCAATTCTCCTTGGTGCTGACATTGTGTTTATGTGTTCTGTACTTATCTGGGAACAATCTGCAACTTTTACCCTACATGTCATCAAATAATTGGTTTTTTAAACTGAGGTGGAGAGTTTTTACTGCGCAGTAGGGCCTGAGTCTTTATATTAGACAGAATGCGTTTCATCTTTAAAGGGTTAATTTTTTTTTCTGTGTGCAATTTGACATTCAATTACATGTTACCATTTTTAAGTTAATTTTCTTCTTCCTCCTCACAGCTTATGATTGAAAATGAAGCTTGATGAGTCATCACAGTAGAGTAAATGAATATAGTATTGTATATTAAGATGTATGAGTGGTAAGAGAAAAGTTGCATTGCTGAGGATGTAGAACATTATAAGCACCTAAAGACCTCACTAAGGAAGATGAAATAATCCAGCTGCGCACTTCACATCTTGAATTCTGTTTGCGGAAACGTGTTATTTTAATTATGCGTACATATTACTGTTTCTTGCAGTGTTACTCCTGGATATGCAGGTGAAATTTTAAAATTTAGAGTTGTGAATTCGAAATTATTTGAATTTGTCTATGACTTTTTCCCTCCACATCCTTTCTGATTCATTGTTCACTAATCATCCTTTCATTTGCCACAATATAGTATGCAGCATTGTTAATTAAACTTAAATAAATAAAAAGATGTGGGTCATTGAAGGTGTCTGGCTACTTCGAATCTTCTTTACTCCTTTGAAGTCTCAGTTTTTGTAATTTTATTGAAGTGGGTCTTGCCTGAGGATTGTTGGGAACTACTGAACTAATTATATTGTTGCTGCTTCTGAAGTTTTATTTTATTTTATTTTATATCATATGACGTTGGGCAAAAATGAATAATATTTGTTCATTCTGAGTAGGATACGTAAATTCTCGGTTTGGTTCTGTGAGGACTAATGCTTTCAGCTGCTGACTCTGCCTGTCTTAAGTTTTACTTTCTATTCAGATCATTGCTTGAAGCTGGTGGTGTTGAACGCCTAATGAATATTACACGACAGCGGCAGAAGTACACACCAAGGGTACTCAAATTTGCTGGTCAGGTTTTGTTTACTATGTGGCAGCATCAAGAATTAAGAGAAGTGTACAAGAAACATGGTTGGAAAGAACAGGACTTTGTGACTAAAACAGTTGCAGCAAGAAATGCAGGTCCAAATTCTCCAAATAATGCCAACAGCACATTAAATCGTCCAATGGCTAGCCAGGGAGGTACACGATATGAAGATAGAACAATGCAACGATCTGCCAACATGAACAGTGCTTCTCGAAGTCCTGGGCCTTCCATTTACCAGCGGGTAAGTTAGGTGTTTGTGTGTGTACACATGCATGTATGCATGCCTGTCACTTACAGATTTTGTGCAAAATGTTCAGAATTCTGTATAATGAATATTGTATGATATAGCTTGTTGCATAAACCAGTCATCATTCTAAGATACAGACCCAGAGTCAGCTTATATTTCAAATTTTTGGTCTGAAAACTAGGGGCGAAAACCTATAGATGGTGTAGTCTGTTCTCATGTGTGAAACTCCATAAGTGGCCAGCACATGCTCCTTTCTCTGTGCCCTTGACGTGATTACTTGTTCACTCAAATGGGAAATCATGGTTGTAAATGATGCTGTAGTAACTGGGATGTTTGATGCAAATTATTTTAACAAAATGTGACAGTATATTGAGCAAACTTCATTTAATGTTAGCAAATTATTTTAACAAAATGTGACAGTATATTGAGAAAATTCCTTTTAGTATTAGATTTCCTGTGACAAACAAAATTAATTGTTCCAGACAGATGTGATGTGTGTGCACGGTGGACTGTCTCACAAGATATTTTTGTCAAGTACAAGATGTTAACAGAATGAAATATACCACAACAAGTAAAAGATGATTTATTGCCTTTGAAACTTTGGTAACTATTTACCAAACTACACGGCATAACATCCCAGGAGACTTGAGTCGTCACTTATAAGTGGTTCAAGAGTTGTTTCATGCATACATACAGAAGAATGGATCAGGAATTCTAACTAAGTCAGTCTGCAGGATTGCAAATATGAAAAAATATAACACGCAGGAATGTTGGGAACTATCTACCCAGTAACACAGCATAACATCCAACAGGATTTGAATTGTCAGCGGTACTGCTAGTGACAAACTCGAATGTCCCATTGGACAGTTGTTCATGAGAGTTGATACTGGGGAGTTTCACAGATTTTGTCAAGTTATTTTAATTTTCATTTAGGTAGGACATCCGGAAAGATAATTGTACATGAAGGCCTACATGCCTTTCTGCAAACACCTCGATCAAAAGTTGCTGAATATTTACCAGAATGATAAAGGTTTCAAACAGAAGATGTAGAGAAGAATGAATAATGCTTTGTGTCCAGTAAACTTTTCCAAAAATCTTCGTGGGTTTCACGATAATTAAACACAAGTGATACTATGTGTGCATTTCTAAACTGCCATTAACAATTGGCCATAATCCTCTGAATATAAATCAAGATTACAGAAATCTGTAATTGTTGATAATGCTTGAACAGAGCTGCTTCCCACTGGAGTGTATAAGTCTGCATGTATACAGAGAAAAAAAAAAGGTGTAACAGAATGTGCTGGTAACAACTTTCACTTCATTAAAATTTAACTGTTGTTTCCTTTGAGACAAACAAGAGAGAGCAAACATGCTGAAATTGTTAGTATATGTATACACTTTCACCTTGTTCTTTATATTTCATGTTTTTTTTTTTCAGTTCCATTTTATGTGAATCATTAAAGGACGAATGATAAAACTGAGTTAAATTATTTATTGAAGTTCAAAACATTTATTCCTCTCTTTATCAGGCATACATGGTGTGTTCAAAAAAGACCGAACTTTTTAAATAGCGTGCCAACCAGCACAAAGGGCGCACTGCGGCTACTGAGTGCACCTAGCGGCAGGTTTTGACAACAAACTGCCATTTGCCCCTTTTCGCTATGAGCATTAGTCATTGAGCTACATCTGCTGAACTGAGCGCGTGCACAAGCTGTTCGTCGGATTAGTGACAAAGTGACAATGAAAGAGCTTTAAGAACAATGTGTGTGTGAAATTTTGCTGCAAACTTGGTAAAAATTTTACAGAGACATTTCAATTGCTTAACCAAGCATACAGGGAGAACTGTGTGAGCCGAAGGCAGTGCTGTGAGTGGTTTAAGCGTTTTAAAGAGGGCAGAATGTCTGTTGTTGAAGATCCCAGGCCCATCAACAGACGACGACAATGTCGAGAGAGTTCGTGCTGTGATTCGTGGAAATCGTCGTTTAACTGTCCGAGAAGTTGCTGACGAAGTGGGTATCAGCATAGGATCTTGCCATCAAATTTTGACTGGAAAACTTCAGATGCGTCGTGTCAGTGCAAAATTCGTGCCGCGTTTTTTGACTGACGATCAGAAAGAGAACCGTGTTGATATCGGTCAGGAACTGGTTGCCAATGCAAATACAAGTAGTAATGAAAACTTCCTTACGAACATCATAACAAGAGATGGGACATGGGTTTATGGCTATGATGTTGAAACCAAGATGCAATCGTCACAGTGGATGGGGAAAGGGTCTCCTCGACCAAAAAGCATGCATGAGTCGGTCAAAGATCAAGGTGATGTTGGCTGTGTTTTTTGATTGCAAAGGCATTGTCCATCATGAATTTGTACCACGTGGTCAGATGGTAAACAAACAGTTGTACCAGGACTTTTTAGCGCATTTGAGGGATCCCGTGCGCAGGAAGAGGCCTGAATTGTGGGAAAACCAAACTTGGATGTTGCACCACGACAATGCGCCAGCTCACGCGTCGCTCCTCATCCGCAATTATCTGGCAAAACATCAGATATCCGTTGTGCGCCATCCACCCTATTCTCCGGACTTAGCCCCAGCAGACTTTTTCGTGTTTCCCAAACTTAAAACCTCTTTGAAAGGATGTCGTTTCCAAATCATAGAGGAGATTCAGGAAAATGCGACAAGAGAACTGCGCGTTGTCACAGAAAGTGCATTCCAGGAAGCATTCCAACAATGGAAGAAACGTTGGGAATGGCGTATCGCCAGTAGAGGGGACTAATTTGAAGGGGACAGTGCTTAAAATGTTGTAAAATGAGCAATAAAGTCTTTATAGCAAAAGTTCGGTCTTTTTTGGAACACGCCTTGTATGTGGGAGGTAATCAGGAAGGGTGTAAGGTTCATATCTCAGATGTAAGTTTTCACTGAATTGAATTTCATAATAAACTGCAGTATATATGTTGATGGAGCTGGATGAGGAATGGCGCATTTGTGTCACATAAAGATCTGCTGTAACATGAAATTTGTTTTATTGATACTTTACTATTGAAACTGCCAGAATATGTAACATCAAGACTGCCGTGCTTCATGGTATGTTTCTTCCAGGGTGAAGATATTCCTATGGCGGACATGTCATACCCAGAGGGAGGCACACATGCCCCACCTCCAGGGGGAGTTCGAGCTTATCCTCCAGCCCCAGTAAGTGATGCTGCTCGATAAAGATGTAGTAACTCACTCACTCACTCACTCACTCACTCACTCACCCACTCACTCACACACACACACACACACACACACACGTGACACACACACACACACACACACACACACACCGACATTTTCTTAAACAGACGTGTTGGTACTCTGCATGTTTTAGCCCTTTGCACTATGATGGTTCATTTGCACATGAGTTGCTGCATGACAACTGTGGTCTTAATGGTTAGTGGAGTAGTTTGCTAGGTGAAGTTTATTTGGGCCAATATTTTATGTATTTCAGGGCTTCATTTTTTAAAAATTGAAAATATTTTGTAGTTAATCATGATTGTTCTATAGTAAGTCATCTGTATGTGTGTAATATGTTACACTTAACTGAACATTGCATTTGAAGGTAGAACAGGAAACTGCTGACATTTTACTTTCCAATTTAGCAGTTTAGTTGTTTTTTTAATAATGAATTACTTTGATGTCCTCACTGCCAAACTTTTTAGAGAGTCCTCTGTATTCATTATATCCAAACTAGCAAATAGTGAAAGTAAACCGCTTTGTTTGGCAAAATTCTTGTTTTTGAATGACTATTTGTAATGTTCAGACTTTATATTACTAATAAAAATATGGAATTGTACTTGTGTTTTCTTTGTAACATAATCTAATTTGGTGGCAATTAGGTGGATGCCATAATAGCCAATCTGCATTTTGTAAATGGACATAAGACTATTAGAGTGTAACTCCAGTGAAGATTTGTATACTCAGAGGCTTGGAATTGTTCAGTGTATAATGTATTCATTCATATTTAAGTCTTTAATTGCAGTAAGTCTATTACACGTTTGGAGAAACAAATTTAGAAGCCATTTTCAAAGTTTGCTTTGTTAATGTTGCGTATCAAGCAAAGTTGGTGTACAACTATATTTTCAAGTGTGCTCCATTACATTTCCTCTGCCAAGGTTTTCTTTAATTTCATTCCAGTACCTTATATGTATTATTGGCATACCCATTCTCTTGCACTTAATAGTTTCAAGGCAGTCTAAATTTGTGATTTAATATATAATATTAGTATTGCTGTTGCTGTGATCATGTAATAGTGAAAGTAAAAGTAAAGTTGTGCTTATGCCCCACTCATTCTTAAACTTGGCACTAGCCAGAGGTGAGTGGTCAGTTTCATGCCCCATCAGCTTTACCTCTAGAGAATGAGCTCCTTATACCCATTGAAGAGGGGACTTGCTGGACCCCAGAGCTGGTCTGGATCTTTTGGAGAAGAGATAAATCTCCTTTCGCTGCTTGAGATTGAACCCCAGATTGTCCAGCCCATAGTCTGTTCACTATACTGACTACTCTTACCTACAGTCATTTGACTAGCATTATATATATTACATTCCACATAGTTAACATGTAGGTTATTTTAGTTAGACACAGAATAATGCAAAAATTACTGGGTTTTATATAAAAGAATTATCTGCAGGTTTTGCAAGAGTATGTGCACTTAAGGAAGTAATAAGATCTGCATCTGCAGGTTTCCATGTTCTGTAAGTTTATTGATTTTAATTATGGATGCACAAACATAGAAATTTTTTACTTGAACAAAGCCCGACTTCACCGTAAACAGTGTTTTAACTTTGAACCATTTTTGAAACTTGTCCATTGATTTTGAATGTACAAAATGTTACAATGCGTGTGAGTAGTGTACTTCATTTTGTACCATTCCAATATTGTGTATGTTGAGTACTGGCTCTATAACATTGTATTAAGGTGTTGCCAAATATTAAAGCATTATTTTGAGCAGTTGTATTTCATAGGTTATAAGATTGGTGGTACATCCATTTCTGTAGGGTTATGACATTGGTAATCACATTTAGCACCTCTCAGCTTTTGGATTTTGTCCATTATCTGTTGTTCAGTTTTTGTATTTTTAAGCACTGGGTGATGGGCAAACTTCAAAAAATGAATGGTGCTGTATGTGTGGTACGTCCTTAATCATGCAGAAGACACCATGTTTGTATAACATTTTGCGTTGGCATGTTGTTATATAAAAACTCAAGCCTCTCCGTATTCATGGAAAGGAAGCTTTACCTGCTTCAGGTAACTACAATCCCTGGAATAGGAAACAGTGATTTCCTCACTGCTTATGTTGAAAACAACTTTGGCTAGGAAGTGGTGTTTTTGTTGGTTTTTGCACCACTAAGTTACATTGCGTTTCCTTGAAGGCAGTGATTCAACCACGTATTGATTGAGTTGACCTGAGGATTTCGTTGATTGAAGACCCAGGAAGTTAGTTTTTTGAGGAAACTTTGTTCTGATGTATATAGACACCTCTGTCTGAAAACTGACAGTATCTAGAACAAGTGTGACTCACTTGATCAAATGACTGACTGGCACTGGAACTTTTCATACAGACCGTGGCCCCTCTAGGTTCAGTCTATGTAAATAACTCACACGAGGAAAATATAATGGAAGCCTTATTGGACACTGGACATGCTTGCACTGTCATAGCTGCTATAGACTGACCAAATAAATGGGTATTTTATTGCAATATTGCAACGTACAACCAAAGAAGTTAACAGCTTCAATATCGTTTTGTGAATCGTACATACTGTTCCATGGATTTAACTGTGCAAACCACTTTCTTCCCAATAAGATAGGATTGAATTACCAGTACTGTTACACTACATCTGTTTTATATTTTCTGTTCCGTTTCCTTACGTTGGATGCTTTGTAACTAATAGTCATCAGTCTTGTCTCTTATCCGTTACTGTCGTGCTTTGTTGTGTTCTGTGATCTTAACGCTGTGTGTTGGTAGGTGCCTGCACCACACAAGTAGGGTGTGTGTTGCAGTCATTTGTGTTATTGTATTGACAAGTCTGTTATTAATGACATATCTCATGTTCAGATAAAGAAAGTACAAGCTTTGGTGTTGGATAGTTGCCCTTTTTGTATGAGCATGTCAAGTGGCATAATTGTTTAATTACATGTAATTTAATGGTGGTTTCCAAACTATGGAACACATATGTCATGCGTATGTTGTATACTTCTTTTGAAACCTTCAACATTGTCTTCCCATGGTGTATTTTGCATTAACAGACTTTTGTCGACACAAGACAGTCTTAAATTATCCATGTAATGCTTCATCTGTTGTCTCTGAAAAGTTCTTTGTGTTGATGAGAACTGCACTGCACATCACATGATCAGATCAGGCTTGGTTCTGTATGAATGGATACAGGGATACAAGACAACACTAGCATATTTTTTGCATGAAGTTGCACTCCATAATGTAAACATTCCTGTTTGGTGCATCTGGTGCATGCTGAGTGCCAGGAGGATTATTGGCACTTTGTTTTGTTCAGATACAGTTTATAGGGCAGATGCTGCAAGTGGTTCAGTGGCCTCCACTGTAAAATAATCACGCTTTCTTACCATCATCACATCTGACTGCAGGAAAGGCGGCATCCCACACAGCATGTACAGCAGTAAGGCCATGCACTAGCACAGTCACGAAGTATGCTCCCTGTTCAGTACTTAACAGTGTTGTGTGCAAAGTTGTATGCACATTTTTTTTAGCTAACTCCATGAGGCACAGGGAGTCCTCAGAAAGATCATATTCACCCAGTTGGTCAAGTAAATATTGTCTGTTGCCAAACCTGAAGGTTCATTACCTTATTCACAAAAGCCCACAACAATACCCTGTTCTGTGCCAGATGAATCACTGGACACTCTTACACCATTTTGTTGATATCGTCTTTCATATTATCCTGTGATTGAAGCCATTTTTTAGAATTACGTTGATGACCACTGATGTTGTTACAATGACATTTCGCCAATGATTTTTCTAAAACATGTGTATCCACATGGCTTATGTTTTGTGAGGGAATTTGGTGAAAGTGAAGACCTGGACTGAATTGATGATCACATTTAAAAATTCATATTTTTTGCTCTTACATGTCACCGTAAGCAGTGAACATGAGCATGAGCAATAGCAGCCTAAAGAAGCTTACAGCTTTCTTGATATGTAGCCATATGACTTTCATACACCATATGAGCAATAGCAGCCTAAAGAAGCTTACAGCTTTCTTGATATGTAGCCATATGACTTTCATACACCATATGAGCAATAGCAGCCTAAAGAAGCTTACAGCTTTCTTGATATAACTTTCATACACCTTATAGGTATACATGTGTAAAAATTACAGTACCTATCAGTACAATGTCTACTAAGACAATCATGAAAGTACCATTTAAAATAAAACATGTACTAGTATTTCTGATTTGTTGGTTAGCCTTTTAATCTTCGTATGCCATTCAGAATGTATGATGCACTTTTGTGATAAGAGACACTACTGTGAATACCCTGCTTGTGTGGGATTTTATCAGCATGGCACTGGTGTCACAGTTATTTGAACTCAATAGGAAATATTTGGATTGTCTGTTGTGTTTGGAAACTACTGAGTTAAAGTTGTTATTTATTCGGTTGTTTTGCTTTCTATCTTGTCATCAAGTTGAAGACAGTTGCACAGTGGTATGTGCCTGTTTGTCATATTTTGTCTGTTATTCACTTCTACTGGATTCTAAATTTTTGATGATGACATCCATGCAACACCAATTCTTGTGCTTTAAGGTGCTATGCAGGTTACGCAGACAGGAATAGCAACTTGTCGCATGTATTAAGTTTTATCCTATGAATCACATTTCTGAAGTATCTAAAAGAATGGAATCCACAGTCTTAGTATACAAAAAAATGCTCTTAATTTTTGCTAGTACATTGTGTTCATAGGCATGAGAGTGTGTGATGAAACCAGTTATCATTCTGTGGGCCATCATTTTCGAACAAGAAGTGAGGATCCATTCAGGGTTCTTTTGTCACCTTTGCTCTGGTGTACCCAACTAAATTTTGTTCTTTTCCATTTGCCAGCTTGTGCAACGCAGCTAACCTGTCCTCTGCTTGTATCTACTATACTGGTGGGTGTATGTTTTCTCTTCTCTTTGTCACATAGCTGTAGATACCTTGGCTCAATTTCCAAAGTACCTACTTTAGTTTCAGATGTTGGTAGATTCATGAAATTGCTATACTTAAGTGATAAGGAAGAAAAGAGTAATCTCTTTTTAATAAGAGTGCTCACAGACTGATGCAGTTAGCACAGTGTCCAGGAAGTTGTGAATATATTAGCATCAGAAGAGGTTTCACACGTATTATTACAGCTGATTGTTACTCAGTTTTGATACTCTTCTTGTTGCAGTGAATGGTTCAGGATATGTGTTAGTATGTTGGGAAATTTTAAATGTAAGCTTATTATGGCAGTTACATTCTGTGCAACCATTGGTAAGATAAGCCAGGAAAGCTGTGGCAGCTTTTCCAGGTGTATCGTGGTGCATATTATGTTGCTCCATTCTCATACACAAGATGTATTGAGTGACATACTTCACATGAAGTTGACAGTTTAAGGAAAATAAAGTGAAATAATCATTAAAAGAACAATGCAGGTTGTACTACGTGTGTGAGTGGAGTTAAATCTGTTCCACTTACCATTTTCAGCCACTTTATCAGAAGTCCTTGCACGGTGGACTGTCAGTACTGCAGCAAGTCACCGCATTGGTACAACTACAGTGGCCATTATTCATTATGTTATTCCTTTCATAATAACAGGAAAAACTGAATTGATGATTAACAGCTTTGTAGTAAATTGTGCATGATGCATGGGTGACATTGCGTTCATCATGCTGCATGCAGTCCGCAAGTGCTCTTAGACTGGAATTGTACACTTGAATGAAAGTTCTGTTTTTCATGGTACTAAATTTGTAGCATTAAATTGTCACAACTCTTTTTTCTAAGTGTTCCTTTCATTTGTTTTAAGGAGGTTAAATAGTTTTGTACACAGGAAAGTAATTGTTTTGTGACACTGGATATATATTTTAACTGTTATGTTGATGAAATTGTACTAAACATGGTTTTTAAGTTAAGGTTCAGACTAAACTTTCACTGCCTTTGCTTTTATTTCTTCCCACAATTAACTGGATTTTCTGAACTACTGCTGTGTTATATGTACAGGTAAGAAGTGCTATGCCGTGAAATGAGTTGTATTTCAGTATGGCTGCCCCGTAATTAGCTAATAGTAGTAGTTATTTTGTTCATGCATTAAAACCTTGCCCATGTAATTGGCATGAAGATCAAAGCTGTACACTGCTCTGATATGAAGTATGTACCCCTTTTGATATTGATTGCAGATTGACCTGTTTCAGGGCTAGTTTCCAGTAAGGAAAAACAGCATGTTGTGATGTGTTCTGTAGTAACTCTTTAACCTTTTGCAGTCCAAATTATTATTGTGAATTCCAGCTGACCGGTCCAAATTAATTTTCCAGAAAATCTCTAATCAAAGTCCTAAGCAGTCACTAGATAACAGCAGTGTGGGGACAGCCAACATAAAAACCCTGTAAAATATGTTGTCAGTTTGAGCTCAACGTTGGACCTGGTGCAGCAGAAAGCACTCTCAAATTTAACTTGAAGTTGGACTGATAATGGTTAATAAACTGGCTGATTTTCATGTAGTTTCATGGAAACTAGTCAGTGGAAGGTATCCAGTACATAATGTTCAAAGGTCCTATCTTCATTGTTTCCAACATAAGAAGAGTAAAAGTAGTGGTCTCCCGAGTACCAAAGAGTCGTCGGACAATGGAATTGTACTTATGTGCGGTTTGATTTCTTTCCTGGCTGCGTTGATGAATGAGCTGTTTCTTAGGTTGAATTTTAAATGATCAATTTATATACTCAAACCCAGGATGGGAAATAAAGCAGTCAGATTTGTTGATAAAGAAAGCAATGCAGGTAAAAGAAGGTATAGTTCTGTTGGCAAGCTGCAAGACTAACATCCAACATGACTGTAATCCTCCTTATCCTTGCTGTAAGAATCGTGGATCCCACAGTGTTGTTTCACTCTTCCCACACCATAAACTGACCTGTTCACATTTTGTACTTCTCAAGCAGCTTTCATGTGAAATCCATGTAACAGTGCATAATTATTTTTTAAGGACTGAAAATACCTTCCCCCCCCCCCCCCACCACCAACCCTTTCAGGGGAATAGTTAGTGAGACTGTTTATACACCCATCTCATGCAGTATGCCTGATTTATTGTTTGATTGATGTGACACAAGTATGCAATATTTTTGTCCATCCTCTTTGAAATTCATAAAAAAAATTGAGTTCTTCCCGTTCCTGGTGTGGGCAGTATTGAGTGGACTTAATGCTTTACATTTCGTTATCTAGTATATATCATGCAGCGCCTTAAAATTGCATATATACACATTGAGATACAATGTTTAAGTGACTGGACAGATGAGGTCTCCTTTCTTGTGCGACATGGCATCACATCACTGGGTGATTGGTGCTTGATGTTTTAAGACGGCTTGGTGGTCTCATCTTTATCTTCATTTCTCCATCCTTTGTGACACTTGTCTTTTAGTTTTGTGGCCATGTTAGCAGTATGGACATCTGGTGCCCTTTAGGAACACGGCTTGGACTTCGGCTGCTAGCAGGAAAAAGTAATGGACCTATGCTATTGTTTTGTAACAGCAAGTTTTCATTGTCAGTTCTGTCATAGACATTGCAGTTTTTCAAGTAAATCATTAGCTGGATTGGTTAGTAGGTGGCAGGGCTATGCAGTGAGACCAGTGTCAATTTTTCATGTTGTGGATATACACTATTTTTCCTGGCAGTGACCCAGTCACAGTACTGATATGTGCAGAACTTAAATGTATATGTGTGGCTATAACTAAGAATTATTATTTACTTTGTATGTAGTATTTGTAGATTTAATGAATGAGAAGCAATGCATAATGCCATTTTTAGTAGAACAAAGTTTGAAATTTGGAGTACTGAGTAGTGTGGTCTGTTATGTTTATCCTCCCAACATATCTTTTGTGCAGTAAATCATTTGCATTCTACTAAATGAATGGTTGGTATTGGGGTAGTATGACTGGTTACATGAATTCTCATTTGTTGCACTTTTTTCTTAAGCATGTACATATTACTGAATCTTCCTGCTTCAAGTGGTCATTCATCATTTGCTCCAGATTATGTCCAGTTTTATCAGTAGCAAATAAACTGCAAAGTGCCAGTTGATATGAATAATCTTAAATTGAGTGTAAATATTTACCCTGTCTGTGGGATGTAGTTATAGATCTGTCATTACGTGGACAGTTTATTGAGTGTTCTGTAACTAGACATAAAATAGCAATTTTTGTAGGCTAATATGTGTTTGGCTTGGTTCCAAAGAAGATGTGCTTGATCATAAACCTCAGATATAAACAAAATGCCCTCTTCTCAGAATTATAGTTCTGGAATAAATCAGTTAGTAGATTAATGTATTTGTATCATTTAATGATGGGTAGGAATTGTCACCAAATGTCAATCTTGAAGTATATTCTCATTAAATGTGATATTCATGAAGATTTTAATGTGTCTGATACATTGCAGAAGTGCCCTTTTCCCCATCCAACAATACATACACCATTTTTATATATCTGTCAGTAAAACACAGATGGTCTAAAATATTATATGTTTGAAGGTAGATGACAACTCAGCGTACCATTGTGCTCTGACACCTTTAGAGCTTTGGAGTTTGTGGGGAGAGGTGGTGACATCTTTGTTCTTATGTACTGGGGACATTCACTTGATGCTGCCCGTGTGTTGTCTTGCTTGGTAATGACTGCATAGTAACAAACTGTACTGCTGTCATTGATGTGAGCACTTATGTGAGGGAAGATTATGCTGTGTAGCATAAAAAACGCAGACATCGGAGGAATATGTGACCAGTAATGAGTTCAAAAATTGAGCACATAAATGAAGATGTCCACATGTGGATTTTTATAAAATTATCCATTAATTTGTATATTAGTTTGCTTTTTAACCTCTAATGGAAAGTCATGTATTTATATGTGCCAGTATATTTTGTATAACCATGTCCATATAATCACCCAGTAATAAATAGTCCTAGTGTACTGTGCCAACATAACTACAACACAAACTTCCAACAACTAATGGCTTTTGACACTCCAGTCAGTATAGTGTTTGCTTTTTAATGATGTGTTTTGTTGTTTAATACATCATCACCAATGCCTCATTCAGAAGACACGCTGATTAGTATTATCTGTCTGTTCACTACTTTTTATATTCTCAAGTTATTAAAAAATAATTTATGCATTATTAACTTGTCATTTGTCTTTGTGTCTGACAGTATCACATTACTAAAAGGAAACAGCTCATAAACTTATATTTGCAATTGACATATCTCCGCTGTATATAAAAGTTTCATAAACCTTGTACAGTGGCTGGTGGTAGTTAAAATGTATTCATTGCGTATTTCACTTTTATTTATGTGTGTCTAAAATGCTGTCACCATTGTCTCACCTATGTCACTCACTGTTTTTGGTGCTGTAGAAGTGTATGAATTTCTGAGTTCTGCTTTCTTCTGGAGTATTGTGCCACATCACTGGACACCAGTCATCCAGCGATGCAGCACAATATCCCGGAAGAACTGAGAACTCAGACGCGCCACTGTGAAAGCCTAAAAACTCACATTTGAATTTCTGTTTGTTGGAAGGCACGCTTCATATATGTGTGCGCTTTGTGTGGTTTCATTCTTGTAATTGTGGACTGTTGCAATGTTATTGTCATTGTATCCAGGTAGTTGTGTTGTGATGCTTTATTGTAGCTTAATGGTATTTTAATTAGTGCGTCTGTTGTCTGTTGCGTCTTTCAGATAGTTATGGTATTTAGTGTTTTCAGCTGGATGTCTGTTATGTTCCTTGCCTTTGATGTGTCACTGTGTTATGGCTGCAGGTTTAATATTCTTTGTATCTGTCACAGAGCATTGCTACTATCATTTACCTGTCTTGGGTGTCTGGGTTTCCCATCATTCCATGATAAATAGGCTGAACGGGATCTTTAGTGTGCAGTTTGTTGTTTTTTCAGAATGTTTCCATGTTTATTGTGTTTGTAACTGTAAAGTTTTCCATAAACATCATTTGACCTCGTCCCCCACCCCCACTCACAGAACTTGTAACATCACCACACTGTCATGTATGGAACAGCATTTATGTCCAGTGTTTAGTATATGTTTCACATATTCTGATTTTTGTCTGTTGCATCTGTTGCCACTGATATGTTCCTTGTATGTATCTTCAAACTGTCAACCAGTTGGAAGTTCTTATATTTCCATGGCAGTTGTTGATCAGGTGCTGGTCTTGGTGTGGGTTACTGCACCACTACACAGTACATAAGCCCAAAAGAAGACCAGCAGCTTTTCAGCCAGATTGCCTGACATGTTTAACGACAGCTTTAGCACCTTGATTTGTGTGTATTAATCGTTACGTTTTTATCATAGGTTTTGTGTTGTGCATTATGGTATTATTAACTCTGTATGCTATTCTCAAGTTAGTGTTTGTGGATGTTTCTCTAAGTAGTCATATGTGCCTGTTAAAATGTGTAAGCCTTATCCTGTTCTTGTTACCTCCTGCTGCTGTTTTGTTAGTATTAATTCTGTGTCTCCCAATTGAAGTCCTATTTTAATAATCCCCGTGGGCTTTTAACATTATTCTGTGTGTTTCCTTACTGCTGCTGATGATGAAGTACTAAGCAGGGAAACTTATCATCATCAGGAGCTGTGAAGTATTGGGCGTAGTGCCTGTTCTTTATCCCTGGAGATAAAGCTGGTCCTTCCATCTTTTCCTTGGGTGTCCTATGCTTCTCTTCCCTTTTGGCCTATATTTCAATGCCTGTTTGGGTATCCTGTCTCTGTCCATTCTCTGTACATGTTGTAGCTGCTCTCGTTGGTATTGTTTGATTTCCAAAACTGTGTTCTGTACTCCAAGTTTCTCCCTGATGGATTGATTTCTGTCCCGTCTAATGTAGTAATTCCTAATAAATGTCTTAAAAATTTCATTTATGATGCTTCCAGTTTTTGTTCATCTCGTTTCTTCAGCACCCAGGCTTCACTGCCAAACTTTAAGGCTGCTTTAGCTGTAAAATTGTGAATTCTTAATTTTTTTTCTTTAGTAATTTGTTTTCCAAAATGCCTTCCTATAACACCATTTACACTGAAAGTTGCTTAAGAAAAACCCAGTTAAGAAAATTTCCCGCCTAAGAAATCAGGATAAAAAAGCACCAGAATTCTCCCATTTCATTGAAATTACCCTTTTAAGAAATTTTCTGCTTAAGAAGTAGGAATTTCTTGGAATTTTCAAAATTTTCTTAACTGGTTTCACTGTATTTTGTTATATGTTTGTATCTTATCTTCCAAATCACTTTTGTAGTCTGATATCAGGTATCCTAGGTATTTAAAATCTTATACCTCTTCAATAGGATTATCGTTTATGACAATTTTTACTCTTTGTGTGTAGTTCCCACACATTGCCATTGATTTTATTTTGATGCTTGGTATGTTCATTTTGTACTTTCTTGCTATAAGGTTTAGGTGATATGCCATGGTTTGTAATTCATCTTCAGAGGTTGCCATTAGGATTTGGTCATCTGCGTGCAATATCATGTTAATTATCTTCCTGTTGGTTAGTTGAATGCCTTTATTTATCACCATTTTAAATTCCTGTAAAATTTTATTAACATACGCATTAAATAGTATTGGTGAGAGGCCACATCCGTGTCTTACACCTTTATTTATTTGAATTGGTTCTGATATCATTAAATTTGATACAGACTTTCGTATTTTTATAAATACATTTTATTGTCTTTAATAGTGAACTTGGGATTTTTTTCTTCCATTACTTTCCACAGCATGTCCCTGTTCACATTATCTTATGCCTTTTTGTAATCTGTAAACAAAAGGAATAATGGTAAGTTACCGTCTTTCTTTTTCTCAATTATCTGCTGTGCTGTAAATATGGCATCTACGCAACTACACTGTTTTCTAAAGCCGCACTGTTCCTCTTCCATTTCCTCTTCCAGATGGGCATTTACTGTGTTCTGTATTAAGTTTGTAAATAGTTTGTAGGCTGTAGGCAGTAATGTAACTCCTCTGTAATTTTCACATTCACTCTTTGACCCCTTTTTGTGTATATTTATTACTATTCCTTCTTCCCATTCTTGTGTTTGACTTTTATCTACTATGTTAGTGAATAGCTCTACTATGTATACTTTTAAATCATTTCTGCAAATTTAAACAGTTCCATTGGTAGGTTATCAAATCCAGGGCTTTTCCTGTTTTTTGCATGTTTAAATGCGTTGTCTTAACTTTTCCATTTTTATAATATCCGTATTTTCATTTATCATTTCGTTTCTGATTTCCTTTTCTATTCCTTCTTCGCCATTGTTGCCCTGCTCATTCCAGAGCTTTTCATAGTACTCTTTTCATTCCTTTTTTGATATTGGGTTAATTTTGAGTTTCTCCCTTTCTTGAAGTTGTAGCTGCTTGAATATTTTAAACCTTAGCCTTTGCATTCTTGTTGTGTCCTCTCTAATGACTTGACGAATTTTTCCCAGTCATCTGTCCGTTGTGTCATTTTTGGTACTGTAGCTCGTTGCTTTTTGTATTCAATAAAGTATTCCACTGTTTTGTTTTGTAAATACTTCCTAAAGCTAGTTTTCTTTTCTTCTATTGCAAGTTTTATTTCATCATTCCATGTTCTAAGCCACTTCCGGTTCTTCAGTTTTTTATATCCTGTGCTTTCTACTGCTGCTTCAATGATGGCTTGTTTAATTTTCAACCAGTCTGTATCTACATTTCCTGTTATTAGTGTGAGTTTTCCTTTCAGTCTGTTCCTATACAATGTTCTTGTCAATTCCTGTTCCAGTAAATGTGCCTTAAATCCAACAGGTTTTTTGTGTATTGTTTTGTCTCTTTCCTTATTGTAATGTTTTACATTTATAGTAAATTTAAATTTGCTTTCCACTAGCTTGTGGTCACTATCATCAATTTCCCTGCCTCTGAAAACTCTTGTATCTTCAATGTTGCTTTTCAGTCTCTCATTGATGATTATGTAATTTATTATTGACCTCGTTCCTCTGGCTTCCTACATAAATTTGTGTGTGTTTTTGTGTCTGTAAAATGAGTTTGTTATTTTAAGCTTATTGAATGTGCAAAAATGTCTTAGAGCTCTTCCATTGTGGTTAATTACTTGTTCCCCATTTGGTCCTATGCATTCTGGGATTGGTTGATTGCCAATCCTACCATTGAAGTCTCCTGCTATGATGATGTTTGTCTTTTTTGGAATTTTGTCTATAACTTGTTGTAGCTCATTGTAAAACTCTTCAGTTTCTTGTTCTTTCCCTTCTATGGGCGGATATACTCCCACTGTTGTAAAATTTTGGTTTACTAGTAATAGCCTGGTTACCACAATTCTGTCCAAAGTCCAAGTGTAGTCTTGTATCTTGTTTTTCCAGTCTTTCCTAATTAAAACTGTTACTCCTGACGCTGCCCACTCCTGCCTTTTTGGCCTCTGTAATAATGGCTATGTCAAGTTTTCTTTTCTGGAGTTCTGTTTGTAACTCCTCCTTTTTTCCTGTAATACCTCTGATGTTCCATGTGGCTACTTTCAATTTCCGAAGTGTTAGTCCCTTGTGCTGAGCCATGTTGTCATTGTTAATGGCAGTCCGTTTCTTCATTGCGAGGAATATACGAGTGGGTAAGGATGTCCTCTGGATAGGTTACTGGCCTTTTGCAGGGTAAGTCTAGTGGTGGGGCTGCCACCTTGATGCCTCTAGACTGGCATGCTTTTCTGTTGGGGTGTGCTGCCCTAGCTGATGGGGTCCAGTTTTAAGGCGCTGGACATTTACCTGCACCCTCTCCCATCTGCTGCAGTGCATTGCCCGGGGGTCACACAGCCTTAGCCTTCATGGACGTGGGAGTATGATTTGTGAACAGAGTCGCAGGTGTTGCAGGTGGCTTTCTCAGGATTTGTGGGTTTTACATATCAGCATCTGTATAACCCCTGAGACCATATTGACTTTTGACCCCCAGTGAAGCATATGTGCCAATAAAAAATATATTGATTGGAACATTGAAGGCTGTTGCTTGTTGGTAGTTTCTGTTATCCTGTGTGGTAGTTTGAATACATTCTGTTTTTCCCCTTGTTAGTATGGTGGTCAAAGTTGTCAACATTTGAGTACACACCTTCTCTCTCTCTCTCTCTCTCTCTCTCTCTCTCTCTCTCTCTCTCTCTGTGCGTGCGTGCATTCAGGTCCTGGCACACTCATACACTCAGTCACATATTTTCTGTTGCATTATGACAGTCCCCTTACAAAGTTCTGGGTGATATAAATGCTTAAATAAAAATGTTTCATATTTTCTGTGTTGACATAGTGCAAGAAAGAGATGTGAATATACTTGCATTATTACAATGTGATTATGGAAATACTTATTCTAAACAATGTTTGTCTGTCTTTGTTTAATTGAATAATTCAAAAGCATGCAGCATTCATACATGTAACAGTTTTGTAAGTTACGTGTCCCTCAGACATAAGATTATAGATATCTGTCAGGTATCTGCTGTGATAATTACTTAGCGTGAAGATGCATGTACACCCTCTCCAAGTGAGAGTGGAAGAAAAGGTATTCTTTAATGTGATCTTGTAGGTGCTTTCTACACCATCCTTTCCATATCTCTGTCATAATTGTCCTGTGTCTTATTTTAGAATATGTTACCTTGGTGCTGTATCACATAAGTATTCTTAAATAAAGTAAAACATTGTTTAGCAAAACAGCACTTTCACATAGTTTAGTTCCAAATTTCAACAACGCTGATACTACAGGCATTCTGCCCTTACTCCCTACAGTAAAATCAGTGAATTTAATGACTGACAGCTGGAAGTGCAGTACAAGTGAATTTACTTATCACTAATCTGTCACCTCTTTGCTGACAGTTTTAACATGAAGAGGTGTATGTTCCGAGATTAATGTCTAGATGGAAAGCATACAGGAAATGGTGTGTGTGACAAACTGAAAAAAAGTTGGGGCGGAATGAGGATTGGATGAAATTTTTTACAAATTTACTGTGCTTCAAAAATAGCCATAAAAATCACAGTGCTTGTTTACACCAGTGTTGAGAAAACACTTGGCTCTGCTTCAGAATAAGTGTGAACTCTCTCTTCAGGCATTTGTTATGTGGGGTATTCAGAAGTCGAATGCATGAAATCAGCAAAAGAAGGGTGCCTAATGTTATGGTTGGAAGTGTCAACAGAGCAGCTCATCTCAGCACATTGTCATAATGGGAAATGGAAACAAAATTAGTTGTAGGAGATTTGAGGTTCTCACAGCAGTGACTATGCAGTCTACTATCTTCTGGTCTGGTAGAAATTTACTGGCAACTGTGATATAATGAAGATGGAAACAATACATTCCTGCAAAACATTGATAAATTACTACCAGACTGCATGGCATCTCATCTCAGAAGTTAGTAGTCTTCCAGATTAGCTGTGAACTTACCACTAAAACCTATGCTTAGGTGCGAGCGTTGATTAATAAATTTTTAGAGAGGTGGTGCTCCATGTGTCATGGTAGGTGCTGTCATAGTGTAAATCTTGTTTTATGCCTTTCAGTTCTGAATTAGGGTGTGGTTGTCATATTGTTGCGTGCTGGTTCGGGAAGTAATCTCAGATATGTTACAGGGTGGAATAATCACTTTGTTGGTGGTTATATGTTCCTCTTTGAATTGGTGTTCATCATTAGGGAGCAAGAGGTCATCTGAAAAATGTTGCTAGGTATACAAGTTATTTGTACCAACTACTGCACATCAATTCTATGTGCGCTTACATGTTTCGGCTGACTTTCTCAGCCATCATCAGGGAGTCATCCTCTACAGCCGTACACTGTGTACGGCTGTAGAGGATGACTCCTTGATGGTGGCTGAGAAAGTCAGCCGAAACATGTAGGAGCATATAGAATTGGTGTGCAGTAGTTGGAATAAATAGCTTGTATATGTAAAACAACCACATGGAATTTTGTTTTTCACTGTTTTTGCTAGGCTTTGTCTAGTTGTGCAACAAAAGAAGGGTCTCATATAGAAATATTAGTCAATACCACAGCAAGTACTGTATATTATTTCTTTATATTTCAGTGGCATCAAAACTGTTTAACTCTGTGGACTACAGTCCCTCTTGGGGAAGCAAATAGTTACGGAGCTACTGAGGAAATAGTTCAGGGTGTATGCACTGAAATGGTTAATTCAGTGTATTTCCACCAAAAGACTTAATTTCAAGCACCGTTTGAAATTTATTAGTAGCCTCTTATCTCAGGAATTGGAGTAAATTATCTTTAAAGCTCAGACATGTGGGTATGATGACTCTGGCCTTTTTATTACCATGAATTGTTTGTAGGCTGATAAAATAAGAAAGAATTATTGTCTCTTTGGAATGTAAGTGAACTGGAATTATTGTTTGTAATGGACAGGTTTTGTTCTTTCCATTACCGTATAGCTGCTTCTGTCTGATAGTATTTAAAAGAGGACTTTGAACCCTGTTTTCACACTCCAAAACAAATTACTTTCAGTAATGTGATGATATCACAATGCAAGAAGTTCTTGAACTGCATGGCCAAGATCTGACCAGATCATGTCTGAACCTCTGTGATACTAAGTTTGATATACTTTCCACAGCACAAACCATTCACTAAGTTCCACTGTCTGTGATTACAGTTAGTAAAAGAAAGTAATAGCCAAACAGAGAGTGGTGGTGTTCGTCAGGAGTACCTAGTTTGGTTTGCTTTTACTTTTCCGGCATGTTTTGACCATGCTTGCTCACGATCATCATGCATAGACTTTGTGTAAGATGTAGTGGGTAACCTCCTTTTTTCCTTGGGTTTGTAACACTTTTTTGCAACTACTTGTGTTAAATGTTTGTTTTATAATCTGTGAAAGCGGTGTGTGCACATAAATGTTCTTCATTTCTTCACTAGGTCGTGAAATTATCATCTGTGTGGGATCTTCCATATCTAAAACCAGTCTGTTCCTATGACACCAGTGTATCTGAAGTATTTGTCATTCATCAGTTTAATACATATCTTATAACTTTAAAAGATGAACTTCTGTTTGCTTCTTACAAAGTTATATACTTTCGGCAATTTTGCTTGTTGGTATTCTGTATTTCTTCCAACATAAATCCAGTAGGTGCAAAATCTATTTATTCTGTGGCTGATATTAGTAACAGTTAATTTCAGATTATCCGGCTGTGTTGTTTCCAACTGCTGTATACATAAATTTACTGTATTCTGTAGTTAATGTTATTCATACAGCTGAACATTCTTCAGAAGCTTCTGCGTGATGATGTGAATTATTTTTATGTGCAGTAAAAAGTGATCAGAATGAACTTTTTATTTGAAATTTTACACTTTGGGAACTCACCAGCATTTTTTTATATTTGGAGCTTCTTGGTTGCAAGGTTCTGACTTCAAATTCCTGCCATGAACTCGTCTCATTTCTTGCAGACCTGTGCCAGGATAGTGTCTGGTTTTGTTCATAATCCATCCAAATGTATTGCTCACTTTCATTCTCAACTCTCATTTGTTGCTGCATATCTCATCAGGTGTACATTACAGTTGAATGACAAAATTCCAAATGAGCAGTGATTAGCCTGATATTTTTAACATCTCTTTTGCATGTACAGTAACAGCCCATTAAACATGGTTTCATCTAAAGAAAGATTGGAGAGACGGATATGAAATGTGTGGCATGTGTGCTGTCCGCTGTATAAGTACATGAACATTTTCTTTTTGCGTGAGGGACACAATGTGAGAATAAGTGATGAATATATAAGGAGTATTTTAATTATAGTTACTCTGGCCCAGTAATAGCAGTGTGTGATATAATGAGTTGTTGCTGCTGTCTGATTCCTTTGCTGTGATTTGTGTTGGACTGTTATGTTTTATTTTGTGCTACGTTAGAAAAAGCAGTCATAATACAAGAAGAATGACTATAAATTCATATTTTAATTACATGCAATTTTTGAGCGTTAGCTTTTTGTGGTAATGCAGTGACATTTTTGACCACTTCATGAAGAATATGTAAAATAATGTTGAGTTACAAAATGTTGTTATTTATTGGTTCTCATCCCCTGTTTCTAGGAAGGATAACCTACAATGTTCAGTTTTTTATTTGCTCTGAAGTAGCCTCTGTAGACAGAAATATTGAGATGCAATATCTGCATTACAGCCCTCATAGGAATCTATGTATGGATTTTGTAAAATTTCCAAGATCAGATTCTGCTTAATAAGGATCATACAGAATAATATTTTTTAAATTGGAAACTGTTTAGTAAAGCTAATTGAGATCCCTTATTATGTATGTTCTAGCTAGCAAAGCCAGGAGAACCTCTTTATGCTCAAGTTAATCGGGAAAAGAAAAAGAACCGTCAGTATGAGGCAGGTACACAGTCACAGTATGATGGCCAGCTGCCTCCAGGTCCAGGTGATATGTGGGGATATGAAGAACCAGGAAAGGGGATGGTGATGGATGGCCACAGAAGTACTCCAGCTGGTGGGGATTCGTGGGTCTGAGACCTACAAGTACACTTTCAGGACACAGAGATGCCAACACTTTTCTCCATAGCTGAAGTATTACAGCAGACTGGAAGAATGGTTGTCCAATACCTTCCTATCATACAGCTGCAAAGTGCTCAGTTTATCCACCAGCTCCTGTTTTAAAATAATTAGTGTATATTTTACAGTTGGTACTGAAATGAAGTAATTGTACATATATATTGTCATTTGAGTGGTTACACTGCTTTAAATCCTCCCTCCCTCCCCCCCCCACCACCACCACCACCACCACCACCACCTCCTCCTCCTAGAGTGAGGGGCAGGAGCAGTTCTTGCCTGTGTTGGTGAGCTACCTATTGGTGAAAGTGCCATCCAGTGACCCCTATTGAGTTTTTATCTCAGGTTCAGGGTTATTACTGATAAAAAGTGTGGTGAAATATGTGTGTTGGTGTTTAGAATGAGCATTCCATTGATATACACGTATATATGTTTGTCCTTGTACTGATACAACTTATGAAAGGAACCCACCTTTGTGTTTAGTGTTTTCCCATGTTACTTTGAGCATGTAAGAACCTGCTGCCAAGAAGGTGAAGATGGTTGAGAATATCCGTAATTTACCCTCGTGGGAGGCAATGATGTAGGTGATATTTGTGTATACCTTTTAAGCAAGACACCAACAGTAGTAGTACGCGGCTCACACATGATGTGTAGATACGAGTGGTGGTCTTAAAGATTTGTCCCAAACATCTTATGAGATATCAGAAGAAACATACTTAGAACTGGTTGTAGCACACCCCCCAACATGTTGTTTTCAAAATTTCAGACTGATCAGCATGTTTGTTTTCTGTCAAACATGCCGATCTATGAAATATTGCAGGCGACTGAAATGAATTTTGAACAGTTGTGTTGATCCTTGTAAAATTTTAAATCTGTACAAATTCTAAAATGTGGTGTCAACTGGTCAAACCAAAGTATGAGGGTTCTTTTACATTGTAGATGACAGTGATTTAGTGTTTGAACATCTGCTGATGCAGTTAGACAAATGGTAGAATTTTCTGTTATGTCTATCAATTCTATGTTCCTCCTTCCAAGCAATATACTGCTATGTCAGTCCTTTTTGAATACATGTATTTAAGATGTCTGAATTTTATTTTAGCATTACATTGTACTTTTCTAAGGCTGTTTTAGCATTTATGTAATATTATTTTCGTACACACAAAGTTCTGCAGTGCACAAATGAAGGTGAGTTGTGGCATGACTAGATAGACGTAGGCCTACAGTTTTGTCCCTTTAGCATAGCATTCAGGATACTGCATTTGAGGTATATTTTATGCCTCAACAGAATTTAACCTTCTCATACTATGTGAAATGTAATGTGTATGTATGGTGTATGAATTCTTTTTATGCTAACAGAACCTGTTTTTAAGTGATGTTGAGAGACATTCATCTTTACTTTGAGCAAATCTTGTTTCTTCAGACACTGAATAAAAATCTTTGTAAACTAATGTGTGTTAAAAGTTAAAAAGGTAAAGTTGACCCTGTGCAGGCCATGGAGGCATATAGGAGGAGTAGAGGTATAGCTTCACTCATTCTTTGCACTAGGTGAAAGTGAGTGATTAGCTTCATGCCCAAGCCACTTTACGTCAGGGAAAGAACAACTGGTCCCCATTGAATAGGAATTTGGCTGGGCCCCAGAGCTAATCTGGACATTTTGGAGAAAAGAAAAATCTCTTGCCTCTGTCAGGAATCGAGACCTTGGTCTAGCACATAGCCTAGTCACTATACTGACTAGCTGTCCCTGCTCCAAAAAATGTATGTTGCTAGTTTTCATTCACTTGTTCTTGAAAATTTATATCAGTGCTTGTGAATGTATTATATGTGGTTTGAAAATGTTATTTGTTACATGCCATCTGAAATTATTTGCTCCATCATGGAGCAGAGGTGTAACATTTTCTTATACACTCATAAAACTTTGCAAGTGCCTCAATAGATTTTTCCAGTCTAACTTATTTCCTATTCAGAAGAGATTTAACTGCATACAAAGTCATGCTTTGAGAAGATGGTTTGATATACTGCTACTTTGGGTTTAAAGTCAACAGACAGTCAAAATTGTGTTGTTTCTGTTTCCACATTGAAGAGAAACTTGGCCTTTTGTTATATACAGCCGAATTTTACTTTGTTACCATAACAGCATGTAAAATTAAGATTACAAGAAGTAGCTCGAATCACATTATGTTGCTTCCAAATTTGACAAGTTTGTCAGTTGTGGGTGTTGCTTCGCTACTTGGGGACGTAAAATATGATGCTGGCTTATAATTTGTGACTTTTCATTTAGGTTGTGTGTCGAGATAGATTTAACTTAATTCTGTTGGGACTGTATGTGATGTTGAATTGTTTTCCATAGTTTATTCACAAGAACAAGTGTTTTAAAAATAAATGTAATGTAAAAATGTATACATAACAATATTATCCACAGAATATGTATTTACTATCTTTTTTATATTTGTATCTTGTTTTCTGTAGAAGGCTTTATTAAAGAGACACCTGTCTTCAGGCATCCATTTTGAGCTTACTGTTTAACCCACTAAACGTACTCTAATAAAAATTGAAATTATGGACAAATAAGACATAGTGTTGCTGCTACTGACAGGTAATGTGTGAAACTGATTATATTTATTCCATGTAAATTGCCAAATCGACTTTTCATAAGTTCCACTCACATGTGCACAAGTTTTAAACTTTGGTTGTAATTTAATTTATTCACCTGTGAAAGACTGACAACGTAGTGAGATTTTATAGTGAATTTACATGTTCAAGTTGTTTGTTTCTTTCTTTCTCTCTTTCTTTATTTCCTAATGAGGGCATTGATACAGGAGTGGTCATCACAAATATAGTTTTGTGAGAATCCATGGTGGTGGTTGTGTATTTCAAAATGTATGCCTAAGAAAAGGACTCTGATCAAAACCATAACTGTAGCTGAATGGATGTCTTGTCAGATGAGATACAAACAGAAAAACGTACTAATTAAAAGTATTCATTAAATTTGAACCTCTTGGATGCATTTTAACTTCAGTAGTAGGTTAAAATTCTCTGACATTAGTAACCATGTCCATCTTTACTGCAGGGCCATTACTTGTCTTGTTTCCAAGTTCAGTTAGGTTGGTATTTATTTAATTATATCTAACTGGGGGCAAGTTCCATTCCAGGAATGGACAGTTCTCTAGATTCAAGTGCTTCTTATGGTAATACCAATTGTCACAGAAATTCCAGTATTTAAATTTGAATCATGTGTATGTAGTTCATGTCCACCCTTTTTATGTGGGATATATCTTGTTGCAATGAAATGTGACTTTGGAGTGTGTGAACAGAGTTCTCAGTTTAAATACATTCATAATAACTGAATATTTATTTCGTCATAAATTGAGGATGGTCATTGTAATTTCTCTCCTCTTGGTGTTCTTGGTGGTTTACTCGGTTTCCAGTAGAGATGAGAGCATCTCGTGAATGATTAATTACATTTCGGTGAAACCGTATTGTTCAGACTGAATAAGGGTATTATAAGATGCATGTATGTAGTAGCCTGTAATTCTTAATGTATCGTGTATAGGGTGTTTGTGGCAAATTACTTTTTGTGAGTTTGTAGGTAGTAGCACCACAAGAATTTACTGATGCACACGCATACCAAACCATCACATCAAGAATTTTTAACAAAGACATCCCATTTTGTTTTATTGTCACATCCAAAAATCTGTGATGCTTGTGTTTTGAGAGTGTGCCCAATTTTCACTTAAATCTGTTCATGCGGGATATGATGAAAATTTAAAAGTATTCTGTGAGACTGACTAGATGCAAGTTCTTCACTAGTGTTTAAATGAATATATTTTGAAGTTTATTAGGCGAAATGCGTTTTCCTTTTGTTATGATTCATTCGTGTTTGTCGGATGATTGTATTGTGTGTATGTGCCAGTAAATCTGCTGCCAGGACCAGACAACTTGCAACCATGTTCGATGGCTTATGCATTTCTTTATGCATGCATCTTTTCCAAACATCCAGTTGAGCTCACATTTCTTTTGGTTAAAGCAGACTTATAATCTCAAGCTTGTTCCATGTTTTGGCATGAGTATGCATGTGTTTGATTTGTGAATGTCATGGTTAGATATAAGTTCCTGTTTTTATGGCTCTACTGGACATTTATTGTCAGAGAAGGGTGTTCATTGCTCTGTTGTTGAGAATATCGGCAACGTAACATAATGCAATAGATATGGCTGAATACTTCTCATTCACTGTTTGGATCTCAGGGCATCTGCTCATTCATGACCTTGAACTTGGGTGCAGAGGAGCCAGATTGACTTTTCACAGATGAAAGAATTACATTAGCTGTGGACTTTACTTTTAATTATAATTACAGTTGCATTGTTATAAACTTGATTGTGGGGAGTCATTATTTCTGTGGTATCAGAAATGCTGACTTTTAAAATTTAAGTTTTGTGAGTAGTTACATGCTAGTCTGACAACATATCACATGACACATAAATACAATATGAAGTTTGTGTTTCACACATTCTCATTGCATCCTGTATGAGTCCTACTTGTGCAGGCCTACATTTATCAAAGTATACAAGGTATGTGTTTTGAGTTTTATAATAGCCATTGTTATAATCCTAGTAAACATGAGCAGGTGCCCAGTGTGACAGCAGCATGTTAATATGGATATTCATGCTCCTTGCCTCTGGTTCTGTACAAATGTACTTGTGAGTTTCATGGGTGTATGCTGTGTAGTGGCTTATGAACCTCATTTTTGTAGAAGGTTGTTCTTGATTGTGGGTCTTGTGGGTGCTGGGGAAAAATGGACGTGCAACATCTGAGTACAAGGATGCTAATAATTAGCTAGCAGCAGGTTTTCAATGAGTTAGAAATTTTGGATTTTGGCTCATAGCGCTCTGTCGAAGGTCTCGTCTCAAATTTTTAATTGAAATTCTTCGAAAAAATCCAGTGAACCAGTGAAGACATATATGTATATATAACTCTAATCCAACCTTTCTTATGTACAGCCTGTTACAGTCATAGAAAATTTGGGAGGTTATGTCGTATGCTGAGAGATTGATTTTTTTCCTGCTTTCCCAGTTCCTACCCTGGGTAACCATATCTTTGATCTTGTATATTATTGTGTAATTATTTCTGTTCAGATGATGAATAATGAATAGTTATTGTTATTAATGTTAATATTAGTATAATTAATATTATAACAGTAATTACCATCAATATTCATTATTTATATTATTTCTGTGTGATATAACTGAAGTGAATATCTAAAAATGGAGTGAAAGGACAAATGTTCACTCTTAGAGCTCTTAGGTATATGCTGCCAACAGAAACATAACAGTTTATTTATGTCATTTTTTTTAATTACCAAGTGTAGTTAAATGTCTATATAATGAAGTTGAGGACTCTGAACTTATTCAGATTTGTTATATATAGGTTCCTTAAAATAAAAAAATCGTGTCATACAATTCCTTGACCGAATTTTTAGTTTAAGATATCCAGTAGTTCCAGTACATCTATATTGTTATTTATTTATTTTCTGAAACTTAAGTAAGTTAAACCATATACACTAAGATTATTTGGCAGCTGTGATGATGCTGGGCCTTGCTGTTGTGTGTGCTCATAGTAATAATGGCTCCATTTTCTACTCAGTTTGCAGTTGTGATAACATCATAGAGAAGATGGCTGCTTTATGTGCAGTACCTGTTAACCATAGCTCTCAGACTGAATTGTACCTGTGAAAACAACTCAAAATCCTCTTCACACACAGGACATACCATTAACCAACTTTTAAATCATGGAATCAAGCCATACTAAGGCCTGGATTTTCTGCACTTCACTGTCTGGAGTGTTACATTCGTCCATTCAAATAAAGCTAGTAAAAACATGTCCACTCAGGATCAAACTTACCAACATGGATGAAGATACAACATGGCTATGTAGTGAGCAGTTGAGGTTTTGTAAGGTTTTGTAATAACTTTGCTGTGTTTCTCACACGTTTTGTTTTATGTTGGACACATGTATGTTTTCACTAGATAATTGAGAGTTTTGTGTGGACATTATGTAAAGTGTAATTCTACTGGGTGTGGCCTAACAAATATTGTTTTACATGGGAGTGTTTAATTTTCAACACGGACCCAAAATTATATTAGTCAAACTTGAAATTTCGTGGATAGTGAAAGCTAGTAGAGTTGTCTTATTTCATACAACTTTCAAGATTTCACTCATTTTGCTATTGAAATTTTTTACGGCATAGTGTAATGAAGTAAGGTTAACACTTATTATTATATACTTTTTCAGTACAACAGCTTTTTAACAATTTTTATAGACATTTGCTAACAATTTCAACTCTTGAGCAAATTGATACTTCACCTTAGCAAACTTTTGCAAGGTCCTGTCAGTCTGTGCACATCTTAGTGCGCACATTGTCCTTGGTTTATTCTGTGTTGGTGTATGACATCTTGCCATGTAAGGCCTGAAACTTTCATGCAACTCAAGTTTATGAAATCTCTCTGTGTGACCAGCAGCATTGATTCAGAACAGAAGAACTACTGTTCCAGTTTGATGCAGCTGGACACCTGGGAAGGTTGTATGACATACTTTCACTTACATTAGACTCTTCAAAGATAAAATTATAATGCAGTATTAAGTGTCTTTTACGTGCCATGATGTTGCTAAAATGGTTATTTTGAAATGTAGTATTTTTATATACATTTACTTATGTCTAGCATAATGTTGCAGATAATACAACTTGCGCCAGTGATTCCCAGCATAGTGCTCAGCCCACAGAGGTCATTTGAGGCTCTTCTTCTCTCCATTCCCCCCTCCCTCGATCTTTCTTTCTTTCGTTCTTTCTTTCTTTCTTCTTTTATGTTTGTACACCAGGGTTGGGAAAAACAGTTTGTGATTGACCAGTTAGGAGCATAACAAGAAAAGGTTGGGAAACCAATATCATGTTTCTGAGATATAACTTTTGGGTATCAACCAACTTAAAAATTCAGGCTTTTTAAAGTTGCTAATAACAGTACATTCACACTGAAAGAACAGCCCAGGAATTAATAAAACTGGTCAGACTATGACATACACAGTCCCACGCTGACTCCAGGATTGCAGGCAGGCTTGCATTGAGATGTAAAGCCCGGAGTCAAACACAAAGTGTGGTCCTTTTCATATTAGTATGTGAGTTCAGCATTTAATTTACCCAGGTCAAGATACATGTATGTAGTTTTTTACTTATGAATATTTAGTACAGTAAACATACTGTTATCTTACAGGCAACACAGAAAATATTCAGCATACATATACAGGCACTTCTATGTATTGACATCATCCAATATTGAAAACATAATATTATCTTAGTACAAGCCTCATAAAAGATTTGTATCACCAGGCAGTCTTAACTATGTGCACAGCATCTGTGCTGTCTAAAGAAAATGATTAATCGTTTAGCATAATGTCTTTTAAGTGCTAGCTTCCTGCTACAGCCAGACCACTATTCAATTTAAATTCCCACTGCAGGACAGTGTTTTCCCATGCGGATGAAAAGGCTCTGCACTTACTAGTATGTCCCATTCACCTGTTGAAGGTTACACAGAAGTGAATTACATGAATAGACTGTACAAGTACAAAGGTACTGTTTTTGTTTTCCATTTGGTGAATACTGACAGATTTTGGTTGCAAGACAACTTGCATGTGCAGTCACTGTAAACCAAATCATCAGTGCAGTCAATTTACTTCAACCTGAGACACAGCTCAGTTTACAAACCTGACATATTTTGATCCCCTGAGGATGAACCTGATTGTTTCAAATGTCAGGCTTGGTTAATGTGTATGCATTTTAATGTGTTGTGTTGTAATGGTCTGAACTATATGTCCCATAGCCATATGCCCAATAAACAATCTTTTGTTCATATTTTTGTAATCCTTTCTGTTTCATACCTTGTGAAGTTATTCCCCAGACATCCACTGTAGGACCCTTGACATTTAATATTTTCATTATGAGTATATTATTATTATTATTATTATTATTATTATTATTATTATTATTACCATTACCATCATCATCTCCTTTATGCAGGGTATTCACACTTATATACCTGAAACAAACCATGTTTCTAGGGTATACAGTGTCGCAGCTATTCTGTACATACTGTTAATGGTGCATATAACACTGTCTTTACTATTAAACTCTTTTGTGCTTCTACATTAGCACTTTCCGAAATATGTGCGCTGTGCCCAATATAGCTGTTTTCTGTAGTTCCTTGATATCGTGCTTTCCTGGTATGTTTCTCAAATATTTTCTTAAGGATTTTGAAATGGTTCCAGTTGCTCCTATTATAACTGGCATCACCTTTGTTTTTACTACATTCCACATGCGCTGTATTTCTATTGTGAGGTCTTTATATTTTAAAATCTTCTCAGCTTTCTTTATCACATTTCTGTCTCCCGGGATTGCTGCATCAATTAGCATACATGTTCCTTTTTCATTATCCCGGATTATGATGTCTGGTTTATTGTTGGGGATGGTTCTGTCGGTTTGCACTTGTTGATACCATAAGATGGTTACCTTGCCCACTTGACTTGTATCTATTGATTTTGGTACATGATCATACCAGAGTTCACTATCTAATTTTATCCCTAGTTCCTTACATATGTTGAAGTGTAATTGAGCACACACTCTATCATGTCGCTTGATGTATTGTTCTTTTGCCAGTACTGGGCACACTGACATAATGTGGTCTACTGTCTCCTAAAATTGGTGACATAATCTGCATTTGCTATCTTTTTCTGTTTGCAATATTTGTGTTGCAAGTTATTTTGTTTGTAGTGCTTGGTCTTGTGCTGCCACTATTTCACTTTCTGTTTCTGCTTTCTGGTCTCCGTTTGACAGCCAGAGGAACATGTCTTCCTCACTAATGGGATGTTTATCTATGCTTCTAATGTACTGGCCGTGCATTATTTTGTTTTTCCATTTTTCCTTTAAGGACTCTGCCAGTCTTGCCTTTGTGTTTTGTATTCCATCTTGTTTCATGTCATTGTTCTCACTTGATTGACTTAATTCATCTATGCTCTTCGCTGCTGCTCTAGCTGTTGAATTCGTATTTGGTTGATTACTGTCATTGCTTCTTACAATATTTATGAACTGGTCTTCTTTATACCTTTTGTTAAGATATTGTGCAATATTGATTATATCTGTTTCATGGGCTGCTTCAATTTGTGACAGGCCTATTCCTCCTCCTTTCCTCTTTACATACAGCCTATCTATATGCTTTAGGATGATGCATTTTGTACATTGTTAGTATCTTCCTGGTTTTCCTATCAATTTTTTTAATTTATTTTAATCTCCAATTAATTATAACAAAACTGTATCTTAATACTGGGAGACCTAATGTTCCAATTGCTGTAGTTTTGTTTTTAGCATTTAATTCAGATTTCAGTATCATTCTTAGTCTCCTGGTGTATTCCTTCTTCAGTCTTTCTTTCATTTGCTGATGTTGTATGCCATCAATTTCCTCAATCCAAAGGTACTTGTATGTCTTTCCTTCTTCAAGCTCTTGTATTTCTCTGTTGATTACCACCACTAAATTTTGCGATTGGACTAGTTTTCCCCTCTTAAATACAATCTTTGCACACTTGTCAAGCCCAATTTCCATGCGGATATCATCACTGAAGGTTGAAACTGTTTGTATCTGTTTTTGAAGCTCTTCTTCTGATTTGCCTAGCAACTTCAAATCATCCATGTAAAGTAGGTGGGATATTTTTGTCTTTGTTGTGTGCTCTTCATATCCTGTGTTCAGCCTGTTATTCTGTGAGGGGGATTAAGCAAATGCAAAACAGCAGTGGTGATAATGAGTCTCCTTGGAATATTCCATGTTGTACTTCTATCTCTTCAGTTTCTATTAGCTTATTTTCTGTGTGTATGCGCATCCTTGTTCTCCAGTGACTCATAATTTGCTTAGTAAATGATATAATTTTATTATTAATCCCAATTAGCTCAAGAGATCTGATTATCCAACTGTGTGGTACCCTGTCGAAAGCTTTCTGATAATCCATGCCATACACAAATTTTTCTTTCTGCTTTTGCATTCCTGTAATATTGCTTTTGAAATTAGCAATTGATCTTTGCATTCTTTTGATCATCAATATACCTTTGCATCTGTTTGCTTATTATTGATATAATAAGCTTGTATATCATAGGCAGACAAGTTATGGGTCTGTAGTTCTTCGATTTTCAGTGTTTTCGTTTTTTGGAATAAGTAATGTTACTCCTGCTCATAGCCACCCCAGTGTTGCTAAATATTTGTGTGTTGCTATCAGTTGATTAAGCCAGAAATTTGGTATTTGGTCTCTTCCAGGCACCTTCAAATTTAGCGTTGTTCTTAGCGCCATTGTGACCTCTGTTTCAGATAATGGTCTCCATTCCATACATGGATTTTGCAGATGCTGCTTTTTGATCCTGTATGCTCTTTCATTATGCCGTACCTTTTCCCCGTATATTGCTCTCCAAAATGTCTCTCTGTCCTCTTTGCTTGGTGCTTTTTTCACATTGATATTTGTGTGTGTGGGAAGGTTGGAAAATTTCTTGCACTCTGTTCTAAACATATTATTTTGGTAATACTGTTTTTGCCTTTTCTTATATCTAGACAGTCGCTGTGTCTTTGTTGCTTTCTGTTTAAGCTCTTCAATCACTTGATCCAAATTTTCTTTTGTCTCTATTTTATATATCCTAAGTAATCTCTTTCTTTTCATATTGTATGTCTTTCTATCATGCCTTTTTATTTCTGCCAAATCTGATAGTTCTTTCCTGATGCCATTTATACTGTCCTGTATTCGTCTAACCCATGGGGGTGTTTCTGGCCTCTGTGTTTCTGATTTATAGCTTCCTGTTCCATTTATTTATTCTGTAAGTGCAATTGCTGTGGCATAAATTAGGTGGTTTAACTTGGTCATATTCTGATCTTTACCTGCTAGTATTTCTGTCATTGCTTCATTCACAGTTTTCGTTATTTCTTTTACTTTAAACACATATAAGAGTTTCTGCAGTCTTGGTCTTTTGTCAGTTTCTATTTGTGTCACCTGGTAATATGTACTTTCAATTTTTTCTTCTAATTTGCAAATATCCCTCCTTTGTTGATGAGTTTCCATTTCTACTACTGTTATAGGTTCTGAATTCTGTTTCTTCTCCTCTTCGATTATGGTATACAGTCACTGTGGTTGTTGTTCTTCTTCTCTTTCATTTAAGTGACTTCTCTGAGTTCTTTGAAGTTCCTTCTTTATTTCTTCAGTCTCCACCTCTGTTATTTTTTTTATTCTTCATGATATAGTTTTTCTGGTTCATAAGTTTCTTTGCATCCGTGTACTTTCTGCATTCTGGATTCCGTTGTCTCCATATTTCATGCACCTTCTTGTAGTTTGCTGTGAAATATTGTTTGCAATACATATAGCAGTATATAACTTCCCTAATTTCTTCTTTTGTCCAAGCCCTTCTTTGTTTTACCTCTGTATGTTTGCTTATATTTTGGGCTAAGTGGCTTTGACTGTGAGTGAGTGGTCTGCCTTGAGTTGCCCCATTGCCGTAACCTTTCTCAGCCTTAGGAGTTTGCAGTTTCCCACTAGTCTTGATATTTCCACTCCTGGGCTCCAAGAATAGCTGCTGCTCATTTGTAGTTTTTGGGTTTTGTTTTCTATTCTTATCCTTCATCATTGTCCCACGAGTAGCTAGGGTTTGTAGGGTCCATTGTAGCAGAGCCCTGCTTGCCACAATAAGGCTTTGTGAAACTGGGTTTGCCAAGTGCCCAGAGTTCACCATTCATGGTTTATAACCTTCCACCTCAGATGCTTCTGGAGTCCCTTGGCGTGGTTGTTAACACCTTAGACTCAGGGATTTTTTTTCAAGGTTTATTCCTCTAGACCCACCATGTTTTGTTTAAACAGGCCCACCTTCTGTCTGATGTAGTTAATCACTACACATGGGCGGTCCTTTGTGCAGAGAAGTGAATGGCTTGTGCCGCAAGTTGCACTGCTGCACACCTGGGTTGGTGAGGACCAGTGCAGAGTCAACCCCATACAAAGGTTTACTACTACTACTGCTACTAGATCTTGCTTGCTGATTAATTGAAAATGTGCTATTATAAATGCTTATGTCTATCAGCTTCTATACCCTGGTGTTAGTACCTTGTAAAACTGGTGTTCACAGAATGGTGTGATCCTCTATTAAAGTTCAGTCTTATGTTTCAGTTATATATCATGTCAAATTTTTCAGTGATCATGGAATTCTGTGAGATTGACCGCATATATTTCTCATGGTTTAAAAATGTTGAGTATGATGTGTTACCTTTTGTTTCCTATTCCCATTATCAATAGTCTTCTCAATTTTCATGGCATCATTGTGGAGTCTGTATGCATTTGTTGCCTGGGACCCTGTTCCATTGAGTTTTCCCTGAAACTTGAAAGAATGCAGAGAAAATTTGTAGCCTTATGATGCATCTGATATTCCATGGATATATGTGGAAATGTTAGGTTTTGTCTTTCAACAGTATATTTTGGGTGGCAGTGTTTTTATGCAGTACATATTGTTGATGTTATTAAGAATGAAATTGGGCGCTCTTCCATTTTGATTCTCATAATAGGATTACCAGAAACTACACTAATTTTGCAAGATTTGAAATTGTTATAGTGGTGCTCAGTTTCCTACTTTGTGGAATATGGCCCTGTGTAGATTCGTATATAGGTGGTTTTACACGAATGTACTGCTTCCACCTTCAGTGTAGACCACAGTCGTCAATGTGCACTGAAAGTCTAGACACTATCCCGTTATGTGCAGGCACATACCATCTGTAGTTAAGATGTGCTTCCCGTTTTTGACATTTTATAATTGCATTTCGCTTTATATTTGATGTTTTGTGCATTTATTTTATTTTGTCAGTAGATACCTTGTATCCTGTTTTTGAGCTGTATGTAGTTTTTTGCAGTGCTTGGCTGTAAATTGGCTTTAGTAAATTACATTAAGTACAGTTAATGAAACAAACATTTATATGTATAGGCTAGTTACGAGAAACAGTCTTTAGAAATATAAGAGGAGTGTGTTATCAACAGGTAATGAAAGTGTGTCATACATGGTACAGACAGAATGTAAGGGAAAAGTGAGGAAGGCCTGCAGCACTGAAGAGATTGCATTTGTGTTTGTCTCCTTTCAACAGGGTGTTCACAAAGGCATTTACTTGGACTGTCAAATCTTTATAACAGGATGTTTCATGTTTCTCGATCGCCAAGGAAGTGACGAAATCCCCGCATATTGGCCGTTCTTCTGTGATAAGATTTTACAGTTTATAAAGATATAATGGTACGGTGCTTGCAAATGTACACTTTGATGCACATGTTTGATGTGGAACCGATACATGTTTTGGAGTTTCCTGTCCCTTATATTTCAGCATCAAATTCACATCGTGTACTACAAGCTCATGAATTGCACTCATCCAAGGGATAGCTTTGCCCATGCGTTCAATCCGCAAGTTTCGACCGCTGTATAATTTTCGATCAGACTGTTTGTTGGAAGTATACACAACAAGACAGGCAGTGTACATGTAATATTGAAGAGCGTTCGTGGAACCATTATTGCCGCGGAAACGTAACACGTATTCCACATTCTCAGTGCGTCTGAAATCGTGTTTGTCCCGTATGCAATGCGCATGCACCACATTGTCATCTGTGACCGTATTTTTCCACATTATCTCATTCACGGCATGGTTTTCGGAAAAAAAGTTATCGAACGTAAAATGTGTGTTTTTATTTCCTCTGCAACTTCTGCGTGAAACATTTCTCATTCTAAGAAGAATTAAGCGCGTTATTATAAATATTCATAGGTCTTCATCTAAAGCTGCCGTTATTCTTGTCATATTTTAGTGAACCTCGAATTTTCACGACTGATTTTCGCAAAATCCTAAAATATCAAGTTTCGTGAAAATCCGTCCAGTGGAAGCAGAGTTGTTCCACGCAGACAGCGGACAGACATTAACGATGCTAACAGTCGCGTAACGGTATTTTGCGAACGCGCCTAAAACGTGCGTCCTGCAGTTCTGCTGTCATACATCGAAATCACTGATGTACAATTTCTCGTGCGTAGCGAACACGGATTAGAGGTATCCAGTATTGCTGAAATCACTCCGTGTAATTGCCAATAGTACCCAAACTGCTGAGCTATTCGAGAATTTTGCCGTCACGTGAATGGCAGGTATTCATCCGATCCGTGCTCGGACATTTGTGTGTGCGACAGCGTTGCGTAGTTCCGTGGTAATGTGTGTGCACGCGCGCGCGTGTGTGTGTGTTAGATGAACAAAATGGCTGTTTTGTGAGGGCAGTGCTGTGTAGTTTGTTATCAGTAACTTGCAGTATTTCCTCCGTTTTGTGTATTCGTATTGGTTTCGGTATGCAGTATTGAACAGCGACGAAAGATACAGTACTTCTAAGGAAAGTACTGCGAATTGTGCGTGTGTAGTGCGATTCGTTGTAACTCCTTATGTTTGTACCATGTATAGTGAATCGTCTTCAGTTGATTCATTGTCATTCTTGTTACTTTGATGTTGGAATATAGGCTGTGTACACTAAACGTACAGTAATGGAGGTTTCCGACTTAGGAAGATCCATTTCAAATATATTGGAAAGCGGGTCGCATCTGCATTCCGATAAGGAAAGGCAAGGTAAGATTCCTGGAATTAGCCTGTCACGAATACCAGAATGCCTGTGAAGGAGGGAGCAAACGCTTGTTCGTGTCATTAACTGGTCCCCGCTTGAACTGCTACTTTCATTTATGGGAACTAGTGGTTTTTTTTCTGTAAGAGTAAAACTTATGTTCGTTTTGACAACTGAGAGGTAGTCATTTGATCCGTAAAGCGTTATTAGCGGAACAATTACCAAACATGTAAATGATTTTTTTGTTTATATAGAGACACTTGCCTTTCACTTTGCTTATGTAACAAAATGTTGTATATTTATTGAATGCCTAAATAATTGTTTGCTTTTTTTCATATCTGCACAAGAGACATGAAATGTTACAGCCTGTGCAGTAGAACTGAATAGACCAGAGTGGAATTTGTTTCCATTCCATCTGTAGATCCTTCAGAGGACTAAGACAGATGTAGAACGTGTGTGTGTGTGTGTGTTTATTTGTGTGTGTAGCTGTTCAAGATGTCACAGCAGTTGTTGACCAAATGAGTGGTCTCTTTTTTGGGTATCTGCACCAGGTAGTGGTTAAATGTTCTGCAGTTTAGGAGGAATGCACTGCCTCCATCTTTAGGGCGACAACTGGTTGAACAGGATGTGATATGGGAAAAGAATATGTGTCAGTTATGTGGGACAGTTTGAGGGAGTTTGGCCCAAGGCAGTGGGAGGCAAGGTTTCCAAGAATGCCCATCCCATGTTTTTGTCCTTCCCAGTTGGAGATGTGAAAATAATGTGGGCAGTGACTGTGGTCTAATCTCTGTGTGCTATTGAGCAGCATTCTGCGTGAATGGTTTTTGGATATTGACAGCGTTGAGTGTCAGTATGGAAGTAAGGTGTTCATGGCCACAGGAGGGAAGTCTGTTATATTCTTGCAGAATATGTGGTGCCTTTTTTCTTTCAGGGCATGAACTGGGGACATATATGATATACTCAGAGAAAACTCACCCTCCCAATTCATGTTGGAGTGCAGTTCAGTTTTCATTACTTCCCTTATGAGCCGGAACATGTGCTTGGATTTTGTGGTCAGGATACTGTGTTGAGCATTATCAAGTGGCCAAGGTCATTGTTGTGTTGTGGCATGGGTAACTTCTGTGGTTGGTACAGTCTGCTGTGGCCAAACATACCACTGACCTCAGCCATCAGATCATGCTGAACAATATCAGTATCCTTGCCAGAAAATCCAGGCACATGGACTGGTTCACAAGGGAATCAGTACATATCAAACTGCACCTCAACAACATGAACCCAGAGGATGAATTTTCCCTAAGTTAATTGTAGACATTAATAGTTCATTCCCGTAAGAAATGAAGGTGGCAGGTGTTCTGAAGAATGTGATGTCGTCACCCTCACAAGGCCCTAAACTGCTTGCTTCAATACTAAAGCCCACAGCACAACCTTAATGTTTTCCCATCCAAGTACAGTGGAACTGGGTTATAACGACATTGTAGGGACCAAAACATTTGTGTCCTTATAACCAAATGTCTCTGTAAGTAAGGTGTATGGTGAAAGTGAAGGAAAAATATTTCAGAAAATACAGTCCTGCAGGCATACTACTTAAATTTTCATGCTATGATCTATTTTAAATTTAAATTACAATTAAAATTTAGAAAGAATAACAATTGATGTATTATACTTGTCAGTTTTCATAGAGGCTAGTGCAGAAAAGTACATTAAGTTACATTTAAAATTTAGGAACAAAAAACACTCTACTATAATTCTGTATTTGCATATATGGTAAGAAATGTCTATAATTTGTGACAAAATGTTACTGTTTCCTGACCTGGCTTCATAGAAGCGGTTCGCGATGCATTGAGTGTCCATAAACGCAAAAGTGGCGTAAGTCTCAAAGCCAGCTGACACAGTAGGTCGTTCTTGCATTCAGAGGATGGAACACCACTCTTCAGGTCATAAATGTTTCACTTGGGCAGTCATGGGATGGGACAGGAAGTCGCCTGATAAACAGCTGATAGGTTGCAGTTGTTCGGGTTGGAGGATGCCGTGCGGTGAGTTGTGCTTCTTGGAAAATTATGTTAGCACCTGTGATTAGCAATGTCGTTATATCCGAGGTAGATGCTCTTACATATGTTGTACTAAGCGAGGTAGAAAAGCACATGCCTTGTGGGGAAATAGTTGGTACCAGAGAATGTTTGACACTGTATACAAGGTGTACAAAGTGAGGTCATTATAACCGAGTTCAACTGTACTTAAAATCGTAACTGTCTTTCATTGGCTTGGGACAAACCTATCCCCTCTTCCCACATTGGATAGCTGTCATTGGTAAAACTCCATCAAACCCATCTTTTGTGACACATTTTCTTCCTTCATATAACATCCTTGTGAAACAGTCCAATCACCCTGAAGGTGGAAGCAGTATGTTTCTCTGAAGTGGGAGAACATTTAACCAGTACATGGTGTAGGTACCAAAAAGAAGATGATCATTTGATGTTTGTAACTGTCACTTTTTTTGGACCTAGATAACTTTTCTTTTGACACCTTGCCTGCCCACCTGCATCTGTTAAGGGATTACGTTTTAATGCTGTGTTCTGTCAGTGATACAACCATCACAGAAATGTCTGTAGGCCTGTATGTGGTGCTTCAAGTGCAGTTTCTTAGAAGCCATTTTTCAGTTATTTCTCCCATAATGGTAATTCGTTATGTACTGTCGTATTTCCACAACCACATTGAATTTGCAGGATCTCTTCAGTCCTGTTTAGGTCTCAACACAAACATATTTACACTGTCTGCAGTTTGAACTGGCATTGATCTATTATGTGACTGCTGTCCCCCTCCTTTTTGGCCAAGGCCTTCATGTTTAGACTTGTCATTAGACAGTAATCCATGTAACATAACAGAAAAGTCATCTTCTATGAAGTTATGTAATCAGAACTGTTCCTGTTCTTCCATATTGTCATGTAAGTGCATAAATGAACATGACTAATTCAGTAACTTGAGTAATAATTGATGTCTTTTATGGTATTATCTGACACATAAGCACATAAGTGTCTTTTGATGTACATAGAGTGGGGTAGAGAGAATTGGTACCTTTGTTTTGTGGCATTCCAGAACACATGTACAGTAGGTTAAGATTTGATGGGTATCTTTCTTTTGTGGTGTTATCTGACACACAACTTTCGTTGTACGTGTATGGTGTGATAAAACATTTACTATAAAATTTTAGGTTACAACCATGGATGTTCATTACATTGCTCATATTGGTGTAAAAACTGATAATCCAGCATGTGTTGATACAGCATTTTTTACTTGAAATGACTCGCATAATATCCTGAAGTTTGCTACAACTTATGTGGAATGTTGTGCATGTGGTTAAGACTGCTAGGCACATGAAGAAACACGTCAGACATTCTGGTATCTGGACAATTATGACAGGTGCACAGATCCTGGGTGCCACATCACCATGGTGATTACATTTTGTACAGTGGTGTCTGATGTTTTTGGGTCCTCGGTATGGAGCATTCTTCATGTTACCTTTCTGGTGCCTAGAACTGTGGAGGTGGGTCACATATTTTTGGAAAATTTGTGCAGTCCTGAATTACAATGTTCAGCAACCCATTGGTTCTATAGGTGCTGGATATTACAACTTTTATTGTAGTATATTTAGGGAATGTGTTATACTGGTTTTGATGTTAATATGTCAGAAGTAGTATTCCTGTCCATGTGAATGGTATGCTCTTTTTTTCTTTTCGAAGGACATCACCATTCCGATTCATTTGAGAGAGCTTATCGTGTTGGGAACATTCTTGGCAAAGGTGGTTTTGGAACTGTTTATTCAGGTGTTCGTGTTCATGATGGAGTGCTGGTAAGTACTTGAATTGTGGGCCTTAGTAAAGTAATGCATGTCATTTGGGTATATGTATAGTGGAGCAAGTTCTGGATCCACATATTAAGTCATGAAACAAAAAAACAGAACTATACATATTGGATGACCAACTAGCATTACGTATCTGTATCATGCAACAAAATCAGATCAGTTTTTATTTTTGTGTGACTAGGTGATGTCCTACACAGATGTGACATTATTGGGTGGC
Source organism: Coptotermes formosanus (assembly GCA_013340265.1). Taxonomy (NCBI): domain Eukaryota; kingdom Metazoa; phylum Arthropoda; class Insecta; order Blattodea; family Rhinotermitidae; genus Coptotermes; species Coptotermes formosanus. The sequence goes on from BLKM01002437.1 coordinate 742,884, forward strand.
TCTCTTTGTATTTTCAACCTACCTAGCTGCTGTGAAGCCTTGTGTCACGTACTGCAGGCTGTCCAGCAGCAGCTTAATTGGAACTTGCACGTAGAATCCACAGACCCACTCATACGGTCTTCACTGACTGCCTGTGTTATGTAATGTGACTTAAAGATATGTTAGAGCAGGCCTTGTAAATGACATCATCCAACTCACAGATGTACTTGACCCCTGGTGAATGAATCATTTAAAACTCTTCGAAGTTCTTATCTATAAATTGTTGATATTTTGCTCCTGACAGTCTCTTAAGTTTGTCCAGTGTTTGTTTATTGTTCTTACCTGCACTGTTTTTTTACAATTCTCCACAGGAAGTAGTCATTTATTGTCAGATCGGGTGAGTGAGCAGGCCACAAAGGGTGATGAATTGTTCAGTCAATGAAAGTGATATATGAGGCAGCTGTGTAGGTGGTTGCACTATGTTGCTGGAAGAAGCAGTTTTCTCTGGCTTGATCACTTACACTTTTGGGACTTGTCCAGTGTATCTTTCTGAATTTATTGTGTCTGAAAAGAAGATGGGCCCAGTTATTCCTGTCACATTGCAGATACACCATATCCAAATTTTAATGTCATGTAACAGCACCTCATGTGTTAGTGTAGTATTATCTGCCATGCAGTATCTGTTATTTTGAGTATTTATGTGTCGATTTAAGTAAAGCGATGCCTTATCTGTGAAATGATTTAGCAGTGGATTGATATCAGCTGTACACACTTCTTTACAGAACCAATTGCAAAACTGTTTTTGCAGCATTTTGCCTCCTGGTTTCAAGTGAAGCAGTTTTGTGGCTGCATGTACAGATGCCTTTGATACAATGGCATCCTACAATAACTGTCTTCAAGATTTCTACTAAAATGCTTCTGATTACACCTGTATCATCTAATGTTCTTCTGAAAGAACACATGATGTTTACTGTTGCTTCTTCATTAGCAAGGAGTGTGTAGTTCAGAAATTGTTCACCAGTCATTGTACTGTTGATTTTGTAGGAACCAAAACACTGGGAAACTGTCTTCTAAATGTGCGCTGACACCTTTTATAGGATTTCTTCCTTATTTAGGTTTCCACAGTAAAAATCCTCTGCATTATACTGTATTGTATATTCATGAAAGAATGTTACTATATCTGCAAACTGTCTTCAGTCTGTTAATGTACCTGTGAATATTCGTACCTATTTATTAAAGCTTCCAGTGTAAGTGTGTAGTGGAAGGGAATTGATTTTCTTCCCAAAAATATGTGATAAAGAATATGTTTTGAGTATATCTTTTAATAAAAATAATTTTAATTAATTAATGACAAGACTGAGAATTACTGTTAAGGGTAACAGTTTGGTGAATGAATATCACAAAAATTACGTGTTGTAATACTATGTGTGAGCAAATGAAAGACTTTGAATGATGCAGTGAAACCAAACTAAGTGGTACGCTGTGAAACTGGTCAGAAAATACATTTGCAATGCGTAGATTTGAGGTCTTTACTGTAGGGTGGGACAAGCATTTCTGTTCCCCATTATTATCAGCCATTGTGTCACAGCTGTTTCTACCTTGCAGTCATATTTAAATTTGCCCCCGCCCTGAGAATTGAATGAGTGCTGGAAGCAGATGATAATGATTAACTCCTGTGCTAATCACAACTCATGTGTGTCCTTCAGTTACAGAATTGTATACAAAATAAACTTATTTTCTGACTGGTTCTTGTACAAAAGCTGCATCTGCATGAATGTGGTTAGCTACAGGCAGTTTGTTTATAAACTTACAACAGCCAGAAGTGAACACAGTGTACATCTTCAAAGTGATCCTTTGTCACTACAACCTTGAAAATGTTTTCAGTGTCCTTAAGTTGGCTACGCAATTAAGTAGGTATTTTTTTTTGTAATTTCAGGTAGCAATAAAACAAATTGCAAAACAGAAAGTAACAGATTGGATTGAGGTAAGTAAACCAAGATTTTGACTTTGATTTATTGTATGTGACATATTTAATTTGCTCATAGGGTTATATTCTGAATAGTTCCTTTTTATTTGTTTACCCCTCCATTGTTGTCAGATGGACAAGTACATCAGTATTGCTATTATGAGCATTCCTTGTATGTTTAACTTGTTAAGATATTCTGTGAGTGTTTTGTATGCACTGAAATACAGAAATCTGACCTGTATATTCAACACCTTATGCTCCTGTCATATTCAGTGACTTGCAGCAGTCTTATAGTTTACATGTATGGTTGTTTACATTCTTTAATGCATGGGAATGGCATTAAATTATGCATAATGTAAAACTGGCTGGTTAAAAAATTATGTGAGTTATTTTGTTTGTGCACTGTAATTGTAAATGTAGGTGTTGGGAGTAAAAGATGTTGTGTAAAATTGTGTGCTTAAATATAAAATGCACATATCACAGTGTCAGATGTTGCTGATTAATTGTGTCCATTGATTTGTAGGTTGGAAGTCAGCGTGTACCTTTGGAGGTGTGTCTTTTAAGGCAGCTGGCCCACATTCCGGGTGTAATTAAACTGCTGGATTATTATGAACGTTCGGACAGTTGTATCATCATCATGGAACGCCCAGACCAAGCCAAGGACTTGTTCGATTATATCACTGAGAAAATCTGTCTCAAAGAATCTGTAGCTCGTGGTTTCTTTAAGCAAGTTGTAGAAACTGTTATCCAGTGTCACAATGCTGGTGTCATTCACAGAGATATTAAGGTTAGTACAGAGCATTTTATGCTCTTATCAGCTTATGTGGTATGTAAAGAGTGCTTCTTTAAGGGAGTGTGACAATCGTGAATGGTAAATATACTTTTTTGTAAGTTTGCTTCAAGTTTCAAAAAGCAGCTGTTGTCACACTTGTGCACGTTAATATTGTTCTGCTTGGGACGATGAATTCTCTAAAACAGTAATTTTGGTGACTGTTCCTTAAATTTTAGTAATGAACTTGTTGATCTGTATTGGATGGTTTGCAGTGTTATTTTTTATGAAACATGTTTTCATTCTTATTAGAATTTTATGTAATATTTACAGTTTCTGATGAAATACAGCGAAAACTATATCTGCCATTTCTACAGTGAAAACATAGGGGGCGACAGACACTGGATAACAAACGGCTGCGGGAAACCGTTAAATGTGTCAGAAACATCAGAAAACAACTTTCATACCTGTGTGCAAATAACTTTTTATCAAAGCAATCTGTAATGACAGTTGTTTTGTTTCAGACCAAACAGTGAAAATGTGTTGTTCATCTTGCACTGTTTGTATAGAAGAATGCTTTAACGGTTTTGTAAGCATTGTGCATCTGCTCATATCTGGATCTCTCCACTGCTTCTACCACCCTCACATTAGAACATTAGGAATATGAAACTTAAATAGTTATATGATATGGATTATTTTCATTGTGTTTTATAATTTCAGGATGAAAACATACTTGTTGACTTAAAATCCCACTCTTTGAAATTAATTGACTTTGGTTCTGGTACTTATTTGAAAGACAGCATCTATACTGATTTTGATGGTAAGTATTTCTACTCAAATGCAAGTGATACCTCTCATCTGAAAGGTTTATAGTTTGTGATGATCTAAACTTAGACTGATTCTGCAATTTTTTTATTTTTAAGCTTGTTTTGCTTCCATCTGTATAGGAGTGTTTACTGTAAATACATGGTAGATTTCTCTCAGAAGGGGGGTTAGTTGGATTTAAAGTGACATTGCTTACTCTTTTGTTGCCTTTGTGATTGGCCTAAATTTTATTAATTTTAATGTGGTGTAAATTTGTTTTAAATTCAGTATCTTGCCCACTGAATTAACAGAGCTAGAATTTTTCAATTTCATTTTAATTTGATTTTCACACCTTTCAATTGCACCTGTAAGTTGTGAAAAGGAAGCCTCAAGTGACTGTGCATTGTACTATTGCGGTAGTGGTTGTGAGGTCCAGGTGGCCTAGTGATGCATCAGTACACCACTGATATGGCACTTTATTTTGAGCAGTTGTATATAATTTTATACCACCTGCCTACAGAGTTTGTGTATGGGTCTTGGAATAAGCTAAGCAGTAATTATTTCCCTAACGTGAATAGTCAGGTGGTCTTTATAATGTATTCTGTGAGGTGGAAATGGAATTTATAAATATGCAGCTGGATATCCATCTTCAAAGAGTTACACAACAAATTGGCCATTAGTGACTTTGTTAGCTTGTCAAGTAATATAGTGTCATATAAAATGCATTGTAATAATTTTATGCTGCCGTGATTTTCATATGATTTACTCTGTCGTATAGTCCATAAATCCTCATGGAACGTAAGATTACAGCTGAGCATATAGTTTAATTTTAGTGAAATCACAGGTGCATTGTCTGTATGAGGTTCAGAAGTTTTCTGTATGTAAATTTCTTATGCTGTTAACCTACTGCACATTTTGGTTTAAATTTTCATTCTTCATCATAGAGATATTGAGTAATGTGACTGGCATCATTTTGAATTCAGTACTGCATGAAGTCTTATGGCTCCAGTGATATTTTAACTGTGCACATTGTGCCCTAAGTGTCAATTTAAGCAGGTGCAATGATGCTCAAAAAAGTAAAATTTGGATTTTTATGAAAAGCTGGTGTAGTTTTGTTGTGTACAATGTGCAGAATGTATTCTAAGCTATAGTGTTTTGTGCATTACGTCAAAAGTACATTTCTTATTCTGGTCAATGCAGCTGTTCAGTGTGGTGTTTTAGATGGCTACCGTGGTGGCTTCCCTGGTTATGTAAATTGTCACGTAATAATCTTTGAGAGGGTAGTTTATTGAATAAACTGTTGCATGGCATGGTGCCTCTTGTAGCAACAAAAATGTATCATAGTGTTGTGTGTGTGTTTTTAGGAACACGCGTGTATGCACCTCCAGAGTGGATCCAATACAACCGCTACCATGGTCGCAGTGCAACTGTGTGGTCCCTTGGAATTTTACTTTATGGAATGGTTTGTGGGGATGTTCCATTTGAACAGGATGAAGAGATCATGCAGGCATCTATTCATTTCCGTACACGGGTTTCACATGGTATATTCAATTGTTACTTGGTATCTGTGTTCATTGTATTTTTGTTAAGCAGATATTGTGTGCTTTGTGGGTCACTGAATAATTTGCTGTCATGGGCAATCCTCCAGTGCCAGCTTGTGTTCACCTTTTATGCCTACTTAGCAGGCATGACGTCTATGTATGTTGTGTCTTGTTTGGAACCCCACCACAGAAAATAAGAAGATATTTAGTAGGGCAGACATTTTTATTCAAATCGCAAACACTTAGAACTTTTTCCATTGTCAACACAGTTAAAAATCACTGCGTTTCGGAAGGAACTTCTGCTGTCTTCAGGTGAACACTAGACCCAAACAAACACAAGCGGGCTAAAACATACGTAAACTTATCATAAAACATTCGTAAGAAGTGCTGAGGCCTGACATCCCTTAAAAAAGTACCATCATCATAAAGCTTAAACCTAAATAATGAAATATATAAAACAATAACAAATCCCAAATTCTACAATAAAACATGGTAAAAATGGACAAAAGATTAACAAAAAATTACAAAAAACAAACAGAATAAAATATGTCAACAGTAAGTGCAACCAACACAATCTGTTGGAGACATAAAGAACTACAACACTCGGTACAGGAAGAACAAAACCTAACCTAATACCTTGTATATCACTTCTTGGTGTATGTTTCAATTCTGATTGAAATATGTACCAAGAACTGATATGTTGCAGTGGCAAACATGTTGTTTGTTTATTAGACTTTCCAATTCTGAATTATAATAATGTGATAAGTGCTTAAAATATGTTGTGAGTGAAAGTGTTTGCTGGTCACCATATTGACAGTTAGTAGCAAAAGGATGTGTGTTAATGACGAAACATTGTATGAAGAATTTTTAGAAAGCATTTCTAATCCAGCACTAAGAACTAGACTCATTCTCTAAATGACACAAACAAGGATAGAATAATTACTAGCATTCATTCTGTTGTACGGAATTCACCAACACTAGATAGCAGGAGCTGTTTTTCCAGGATTAAGGTGCTGGAAACATCTGCAGTTTCAGAGCTGTTCCCTGAGAAAAGTTACCTTATACCCACATGTTGTGATTTTATTCGTGATGAACGTTAATATGAAGGCACTTGCATTTCCAAAAGACTGTGTAAGTGATACCTGGACTAGATCAGTTGACTGCCAAATTTAGGAGTGTTTGTACCTTACATTGTGGTGTATCATCTGGATGAGTCTTGTTGGGGTGGTAAATACATTTATCATGGTGGGTATCTATTCCTCAGAACATGCTAGATTTGGTATAAATGTCTTTTAAATTATGTGAAGCCAAATCTGATTGTACTGTATGTGGAATTTTATTATCTACATTAGGGAGGATACCAATTTAGATGAGTCCCTAAATGTATGCCATATGGCTTTAGTGGTTTCACAGATAATTGTTCTTCTTTTGAATTTGGTACATCATGTAGTTATGAGCAAAATTAGGCTGATGGTAGAGAAAACGTGTAGGAACATGGAGGCTGTCCCTGCCAAAATAAAGAAGAAAAAGTGGGAAAAAGGAGAAAATGTGTCAGTCTCACCAAAGTCAAGCTGATGATATGAAATGAAAAGGCAAAAGGTATGTTTATCTTGAAGATTCAAGTCTTCGGGGATATGCTGTGTTATTGGGTAAGTAGTTCTTGGTGTTTCAGAGGATCGTAGTGCCTTCATCTTAAGGGTCAAACAATCCAAATAGATTTGGGTTATTTGAAACCATTGTGAGAACCTCAGGTTGGCCTTGTTGATGCTTTCTTGGTATGATGTTACAGTGCAATCAGGTGCTATCAGAATTTGTTTTCCGTTTGGCTTGCGTCTCTTGCCTCAGTTTCCAGCGTGGAGTTTCTGTTGAAGGCTGTAGAGTTCGTGATTTCACAGTGTCACATAACAAGGACGAAATGGATGTGAGGGAGATTGTAGTGACTGTGCCACCAATGAATTTTGTACATTTTGTTGCTGTGTGTTGTGGTTAAAAGCAGAGTGGTTTCAGACTGATGGAATTTCAACAGAAGTTTCAGAAACTGTGGTGGTAATTATCTCTGATGGTATACTGCCATGGAAGAGGCACGTGAAATTCTGAAATCTGACTGGCCTACCAAGCTGCATTCAGATTTGATGGAGACCATACCCAGGTGCACAGATCTGCATTATCATATGAAGTGACATATTCTACCCTATAATTTTCTGTGTTCCAGATTGTCAAGATTTGATACAAAAATGCCTGCAGATTCACCCAAGTGACCGCCTGCGTCTGGAAGATATCCTGCAGCATGCATGGATGAATTGTGATTTGGATTCATGTGATGACAACACAGGGCCACTGACTTGTGTTTGTCCTGCAAGACGAAACTCACTAGACCAGCATTCCCTGGATCAGGCTTCCACATCTTCCCAGGAAAGCATTTGACCACACTGTATTCACTAGCTCTAGACTTAATTTTAGTATTAATTTTTAGAGTGTCATTTAGGGAGAGATACTAAATGGGAAAGGCCTGAAAACGGCTCTGACCCAAAATTGGCTGTGATGAGTGAACTCTTTGCCTGAGCTCCCACCGTGACAAAATGGACTTGTAATTAACATCCTCCTTTCCTTCAGCCCCCCCCCCCCATGGTTGTTGTAGATATGTTATACTCCTCCTTTAAAACTTTGGCGTGGAAGTTCTGCTGCAGGCTGATGTGAGATATAGTTTGCTTAATGTATATTATGTATTAGACAATCATGTTAATTTATTCTTATTATATTGCTGCTTTATTGCTCAGACGAGGTTTGGTGTGCTGATTTGACAGTAATACTGTTCATGCACACTTTTTTAAATTCATAACTTCATGAAAGTAACAGAAATGTTGACCTAGAAGTGTCTTTGACATAAAACAGCACAAAGCAACACACCAACACACAAGGGATTCATTGTTGAACAACCTAGTAGAAGAAATGTTAAGGCAAATGTAGTTGTAGTATTTGTGCTAAAACATAAGTGTGAATTGAGCCATTTTGTACATTGTTATGAAATAACTTTTGGGATTGCACCAAATACTTGATGGCTGAGCTACATTCGGGTGTGTTCTCTGGGTAGGTTGTTGTCATCACTTTTGTAAGCCACCAACAGTGGACTACTTTGAAAGCATTTTTCACGTTGTAATATTTGTATGTGGTTTTCCGTTGTTTTCAGTGATCTTGGGTTATGTAAATTCGTAGTTAAACATGTCGTAAGAACTTGTAGTTTTCCGTACCATGTACGTATGAATCAAACATGTATTGTCCTACCAACTCATACACTAAGAAAACTTTCTTAGTGTACGAGTTGGTAGAACGATATATGTTTGATGTAGTAAGAATTGTGTACTGTGTTTTAATGAATCAGTCATGAAACCTATAGCATGGTTACAAGAGAATATAATGATTTTTTACCAATTATTGTTATCTGCAGTTCCCTTATTGGTTAGTAGAATTTGTGTAGCTCAGTATCAGCATGCTAAAGTTAAGAAACATATTTGACTTACTGAACAATCTAGCCTTCCAGGTTTGTTGTTAATTATGTAATTAATTGTATATTGCAGTAATAGCACATAAATTGTGTTAAGTTATTACTGGATGATGGAAGTTCTCCTTTTTTCACAGCTGTATTCAAGACCAGTATTTGCTTTTAGTGATATGATAGTAACATTATTTGTAGATCCTAGCACATTGGAATTCAGCCTGGTTGGTTGTAAGTGTGTGATGTGCTCAATCATTTAATTGATTTTGTACTTTAATTCATAGCTTTCTCTTGAACGCAGACTATAAAAAGGAGCAACACTTTTGAGAAGTGTCATGTTTTTTAACAAGTGCCTATTAATTTGATTGTGTGTGTATATTATAGAGTATTTGGTGCATCCATATTTTTTCAGGATTAAATACGTGAACATTGACAGCCATTTTTACACTTTATGCTTGAAGTTAATTGCTTGTGACCACGACAAAACATCTGTATGTGAGACATTTACATTCAGAGCTGTTAGAACTGCATAGAAAGCACTGCCATTATTTCTCTGTAATGTGGACAGCTGTGGTGTTATAGAGAGAGATCTGTGTACCGTATTAGTAACAGTGTGATGAAGTGAGGCATAGCATATCTCCGTTTGTATACATAGTATGTGCTAACATTATTTTAAGTTGTCATTATCATGACATAAGCATAACATTGTGCAGACATGTTGGTAATTATCCATGGCACAAGTCAGTCAAAATGTATATACCCCTTTTCTTTGGGAAGGTATGTGAGTTACATCATTTTGCTGTGTGTGATCGAGGAAAGTTCAAGTTACATGCCAAAATTGCAGACAATGGATGTGAGGTTTGCCTCTCTGCTAGCACAGCTTTTGAATTTGTATGTATTTTAACATTATGTAAGGGTTTTACATGTCTGGGGTATGGGATATTTTCACGTGAGCTACAAAATTGGTTTGTGTGAATTTAGGATTTAGGTCGCAGTATCTTTTTATTTCATTTCATTTTACTTTTTTTTTTTTTAGTGCAGGGGACCAGTTGTATAAACTCCCAACACTAATGGGTGTGGATTAATCATATGCTATGAATATTTGGTTTGTCAGAACAGATATGTATATATTGGAGGTGAAACTTCTGTATTTGGCGCTTGACTGAGCACTCAAAAATTGTCACTATTTAAGCAAGATGCACAGATTCTTTTAGGGTGTAGGGAAAGCTTTAAACCTCATGTCATACAGTGTTGCCCACGTACAAATTCCAAGAGTCGAAGTTTTCCCATGTAGACATCAGATTATTGAAGTGCTGCCAAACTTCTGTAAGAATAATATTAAATTTTTCACCTTATGAAGTTTTGTGTAGAATGTTCTCCTGCTTTAGAAGTTCACTTTTGGGTTTTATTAAAAAATTTCCCATTTGAAGTGTTAAAAAGCTGTACACCCACTATTCATTTCTTGATGGTTGAACTCTTAGCAGATAATTGATGCAGGCCACTGCATCATGTGTATTGACCCTGTCACCTGTCCATTTCAAACCAATGAACTGTTCATGTTCCTTTCCTCAATTTTTGATAGTCATTTCAACATCACCCTGGCTTGTTTTAAATGTATGGTGTGTTTGATGATTTGTTTCATTTTATATATCATTTCACGGAACATTAACTTTTTAAGCACAGCCCGATATCTGTTTTATTTAAAGGCCCAGTTCATAAAAGGCAGCAGACACTGTCCGTGTCAGTTAGAAAGCCAATTGGTTAATGTTATACAGGGCAAAGTCACCGTTTGGTCCGAGATGCATACAACCACATAAATACACTCTGTGGGCAGAATGTAGAATTGTTAATGTTATGACCGTTGGTACATAAAGTAACTGCTAGGCTTTAAAAGGTTAACAGGGTATTTAAAAAAGGGCAGTAGTTTTGGTGTTTATGATGTTTGATAAGTTTAATTCTTTGTTTCAGAAGACCATGTATAACTACTGTTACCCTTGTGTACCTATACAAAATTTGTCAACTCTAATTTCCATGCTTCTGACAAACACATATTCAGATATACATTAAATTCATCATACGAAACCCATGTACTGTGGTCAGAACTTGAAAATATTTTTGTATTCTGTTTAAATTTAAAATCTTGCTTTCTGAACATTGCCACATAAACTCCATTAATGACTGTCTCCTCCCAGTCATGAAATCTGCAACAGTTAGACCAGAAGTATTGCTCCAGCTTAATTTGAAGAAATCCTGTGATGGCATGTGTTTCCAGCTCTATGCAGAAAGACTTGGGATCCATTTACTTTCAACTTCGTGTATGAGTAATTAGCTTATTAACATCTACTGCTTGAAGCATGTGAGTTGATGTGGCAAAACGTTTTGGCATTCATGTGCCATCACTAGACCCTGCAGTGTTCTGTTTTGACCAGGTGGAAGCACCTCACTGTGACAGAAAAAAATACGTGGGATGGGCTCTTTCATGAAATGTATGAACTTTTTTAATAGTAATAATTAATAAAAATTTGTGTGCCACAATGTATGAAAGTACACTTCTAATTGCACTTTATGATGTTAGTTCACATATTTGTACCTGGGGTCTGTCTTAGTATGAAGCATTTTTATGCAGCCGTTTCAGTGTAATTGCACAGTGTTCTCATTATCAAAAATTGTTTGCTGCCTCAAAGGACCAAACAGATGCAAGTTTGAGGGTGCTAACTTGAGGCTCTGGGGAAGGTGCGACATTACATCCGACAACATTGTGATTTATTCCCTTTGGCATCCTTTATGTTGTTGGAGAATGTCTTTGTCATGCTTTCCAGGGTAATCCTATGGATGTGGCGTGTAGTTCATGCAGTCTGTTACTGTACTGTTCAGAACTGTTCATCGTTTCTTCTTCCAAAACAACAGTGAGGATGACTCCATAAAGTTCTCAGAACCTCCATCATATGATTTCCTTAGTATGGTGCTGTCCCATGATGTGATGTGTTTTTTTGTGGTTAAAATGATCACACATTGCATCACCGGCCACTATATGGTTGAGATTTTTTCATATGCCATAGTATTCAACATTTATCTTGTTGGCAGTCATTCTGATCTTGAACAGCAGTTCATCAGACAGTCGACCAAACAAACCACAACTGTGGTGAAGCTCCGAAAACTTATAAAACACTTGTTTGCAAAACTTGACACTCTAAATGATTTTAAGCATGTTTCTCCTCTGCTTATCTCACCAAGAAAATGTTTGCTGGGGTACAGAAATTATGAAAGATTCTGAATTATAGAGAAAACTGTGGGATTACGTAGGCAGGTGAAGAGTACCCCGAATTAAATTCTGAATCGGTTAAGTACTTAAATATTATGTTTGAATTGTGATCTAAACAAACTTTGGTCCTAGTTTCAAGTTGGCCCATAATCTGAATTTTGTAATACAGCCCAAAAGGAAATAATTATTGGTTGTGAAATTCTTTAGCTCATGAGTCACATCCAATATTAAAGTAAAGAGGTTTTGCTTCATGTGATTTTGAGCAAGCATGATTTACAAGTTTTATGTTATTTTCTTTTGATGTTGCATACAGTTTTAAGTTCCATGGTGTGATAATGTTGCAGAATTCATGAAACAGTTGGTACAGATTGTAAGTGATGATTGCAGTTAGTATATTTGCATTACATATCATTTATGATTACATTTTTGGTGTGTTTCTTAAATTCTAGTTTATTTTACCATTTTTTTTTTCAACTATCTTATGCATGTCATTGTGTATTAGGTGACTAGGCGATGCAGTTGCCGTAATCGTACAGCTGTAAGTTGTAACAGGCATTTGTTAAAGATCCCCCCCTCCCCCTCAGCCCAGAAATCTTGGCAGTGACAACTCATGGTGCTGTCTTGAACGTTGAATATTGTCACATGTTACTAATGGGGCTAGACCAACACTCTATACAGTTATGTACTTATATTGATTGTGTAGGTTTCTCAGTGGTTGCGGCTGTAATCAAGTTGGTACTGTAGGAGTGAATTTGGTTCTGAGCAAATCAGAACATCAGAAAATGAATTAGCTTACACTGAAAGCTTCTAGCAGAATAAACTGTTTTCTATGACCTTTTTGGTGATGCCTGTAGTACACTGGGAAATATGACTCAGTGGGGTTGCTTAATGTCTGAAAACACAGTGTGTGCCAGTTGTCATGCAGACTGTGTTTTGAAGTGTGTTGATGTTTTTTCTTTTCTGGATAGATGGTGTAATGTAGCAATGGATGGAACTCAGCTGTATATGTGTTATATGAATACCCACTTTGGTCCTTGTCTCAAAGTGCTGAAATTACTGTCATGAGGTTTCTGTTCTATTGGTGTAGGATCTGAAGCTTCCATGGCACGTGTGTGTATATATACTATTAATGTATCATGTCAGATATTAACCAACTGGCATTTTGTATTTGTTTTGTGTGTCTGTTTTGCAGAATGTATTTGTGTGACAAAAGTTCATCTAGTAGTGAGAAAGTGTGCGAGAGTGAAATATGAAGTGTGAACACAGGCTGAATTTCAGACATGATTGTGGAAGCAGGATGAATTTGTGTTCAAACATATTTTCTGAAACAATTTAAGTATGTTGGGTTTAGGTGGAATGATCAGATATGGCAGTTTTATAATGTTGTAACAGGAACATTGACATTTTTGTAGAATAACAAAGGAAACAAATCATATGTGTAAAATTATATAAGTAGATCTCAAATTAAACTGATGAGTCCTGTACATAAAATTCTAGTATCCTTCTCTCACGCTTTCTTCAGTCTTCTTGGACCAAAATAAGAGAAAGAAATGTGGGATTTAGGAGGAATATAGACAGCATGTATAATCCCAGGTCAAACCATTGAGGACACAGTAGGATAATAATCCTTCCAGTCTGGAACTTCAGTAGGTAATACTTTCGGATTTTTTAGTTCATTATTATCTCATCAGTTACATGTTGTATTATGTTTGAGGTTGTGACATCATGTGGTTGTGTGGATGTGTGTTGATGTATCAAAGGACCTCACTCCCTCCATAATCAGGAGGGGCTTGCCACCCTTATGACAGAGGCAGCAGGTCTGTCTGACTTATCAGTGTGGGGTGACTAATATGCAAGTAAGGAACCAGGTGGTACTTTGATAGTATGCTGAACTGTAAATGGCGTAATTGTGTAATAGTGTTTGTTTGTAACCCTGCCTGGCACTATGGCTGCTTGCATTACACGTCATACTGGCAGTTCAGTTACAAACTCTTTTTTTAATTGCATTATCTTTCTGTTAGTGAACAGACTGATGTGTCATAACTTGCTGGATGAAGAAATGTTGCCATGTCATACAAAACCATTTTCAGCTCTGCTGACATTTTATTGATTTTCTTCAGCGCATAATGTGGAATAGATTACAGTCATTTAATTTCCAGTCCCAATATAGTAGTAGTGGTAGTTCCTTCAGATTGGAAGCAACCCCTGGTGATCCTATTGGATTTTCTTACCAAGCAGTGCTGGGTCTTGCTAACCCATACTTACAGGTAAAGGTTCACCCTATAACAGGCCGTGAGGGAAGGGGATGAGGTGACTAGCCCCATGCCCCAGCCGCTTTACCCCTGGAAAGAGACCTGGTACCCATTGTACAGGAGGCTGGGTGGGCCCTAGGGCCGGTCTGGACAGCTGCGGAAAATCTTGCCCCTACTGGGATTCGATCCCCGGACCGTCCAGCCCGTAGCAAGTCGCTATACCGACTACACTATCCTGGCCCACTGCTAACCCATATTTATTTTGTCATTTCCTGTTTTCCACGGCTGTGTAAACCAGGTCCCTCCAGTGTGTTCTGTTTTGCAATGCAGTTTAGGTGTGACACCAGTTAATCATTAGGGTTCCTTGTATTTCATCTGTTCAGGTTGTGCATTGCATTCCTCTTCTTCCACAGCCGTCTGTCTGTCCTGACATCAAATCTTTCTCCATGGAGTCTGATGTGTGCCTTATGTGTCTAAAATACTTGAGTTTGCTTATTATGGCTAAAGGTTCAGAGGAGTGCTTGGGCTTAATTTGGTTGATCACTGATGCATTCGTCCTTTTTTGCTGTCAGTGGTATTTTGAGCAATCTTCCCAGTATACACAGTTATTATTATTTGATGCGACAAAACCTCAGCAGTTGATACACCATCATCAAGTAAAATACTCCAGCATTGCAGTTTATTTTTCCCAACAGTGGCATCTGCTGTGTACAGAACTGTGGTGGACTGTTCACATAGTGGATGTTAACTGATATGTCAGTTTGAATGGAGAAGAATGAACTTAGAGAATTCTGTTTAGTTGGGATTTGTGTTCTCTAGTGTGTTGCATGTCATATTCAGAATTAATTCAAGACATACTTTTCAGAGTGCGATTTTTTCCTTCCTCTTGTAACTGTTCATATGTAAATACATTCAGTTTGACAGCTCTTGGAATTAACAGTTGTATGATTGGTTTTCTTCCTTAACAGCATTGAGATAATGAGGCCTGAAGTTATGTATTTTATACGCTGAGTAAAACTGTAATAAAATCTTACATACTTGTAGGTTATAAATTATTGAATTTTGTTTGTAAGATACATTTATTTATTATTGATGAGGTTAATTATGTGAAAACCAGCAACTGTGGGACATCTGGAGATGATTTATCACACTTGATGAGACATGGACCATTTGTAAACTTCTCCAACATGGCCTTTATATTTATTGCTGTTGTACCAAATGCCATGATACAAAAGGTTGGTCTAATGACATCTTGTAAATATTTGTGTTCATACATTTTGAACTAAGTACTGTCAAGGCTTGGGACCACTTGTAACAAGTTTCTTGGATTGCTTTCCCATGAGTGGGACTCCAGGCTGTTGTGCCTGTGGTTCAGCATCTGATATAGATTTTGGTCCTACTTCAGAAGTTGCACCCAGACAAGTTTCAGTATTTAATTAATGAGGGAGACAAAATGTCTGTACTTAATTTGTTTTATAGTACAAAGCTATTACATTAATATTGAGGGATACCAATTAAAGTGGGTACAGCACTGCAGGACTATAGAAGCTGTTTCAAGTGTCATTTTGTGTTTATTGTACTGAGTTTCGGGTGATTTTGCTTAGGTGTATTTGTTGTAGAATAAAATATTGGGGTTATTTTATCTTGTCCCAGACCACAACAGCTGTCACAGGATGTCCTGGCAGATGTGGGCTTTCAGTGCAATAAAGCTGGCATGCTAAGGGACGCAGAAAAGAGATACCAAGTTGTATTGGAATATTACAGATCTGCCTTCCTGTTGGATGTGGATACGTGAATATGTTGGTGAATCTGAAATGATTTTGCACAGTGTGGTTTTAGCAGCTCAGGACTACCATGAGTTAACACACATTGCTTAATTTAATTTTCATAACAGAATTGAGTTTGAGAATGTTTGCTTCAGATTAGTGAAGTAAATATTTGAAATATTATTCAGGTATGAAGTTTTGTACCTAATATTGACATTTTGCTATTAGATAATAGCGCAAGTAGTGTTGTCTGGTACTTGAACTGGCTTGACATTTGAGATATTTGATGTGTGATTTTGGTTGCTTGAAGGAATGTTTACTGCCAGAATGTCTTCACAAAGTGGAATAGTAACCTCTTTCTTTGCTGTGGGTACTGGTTGCTAGGAGTCCCATGTTTGTAAAGGAGGTTTGACAGTTACTGGTGCAAATATGTGGGGAAAACAATGAAACTTTTATAACATGAAGGACATTAGATTAAGTAGCTGATTTCACTTGTCTCCCATGAACTCTATAATTGATGCATGGCACCCTGAATGTAACATTCCCATTTATAATTGAAACTTTTTCTAATTAGTTTAATTTTATAAGATACCAGTGAAAGTTTTGCTCAGGCTCTGTATGAAAATGCAGTGAACTCAAAAAAAGGGTATTCACTGAAGGACCTCAGCCAAAAATTGAACACGTGACTTGAACTATGTAGTATATCGCCAGTTTATTTTTCTGTTTGAATAGTGCATCTTTATATTAATTAACCACATTTCTCCTCTGTCAGTGATTAATTTTCTTGATACTATATTTTATGGAATTTAAGAATAACATAAAATACTTCTGTTTTTATTTGATAATATAGACACATTTTTATTTTAAGTCGTGCAATTTGACAACTTATACTGTAGCGCTCATCTAATTTAAGGAAAGCAGAGAAAAGGGCTAAGGAATGTGTCAAGATAAGTGCCGTGACAGCATAGTATAGTGACTTGGCTACGGACTGGATCACTGAGGAATCTGGGTTCAATTCCTGGCATGGGCAAGATATTTCTCTCCTCCCCACAGAGTTCAGATTGGCTGTGGGGTCCACCGAGCCCATGTACCATAGGTGCAGAGAACACGTGCTGAGGGTAAGGTGGCCTGAGGAATGATGCCCTGTAATGCTGAACATTAAAAATGTACAGAGCATGCACTCCTGAATGTGTTCATGGCATGTTGCTAAGTTACGCACAGGCACAGCTGCGTTTACAGAAATAATTTGTGTCTCACTGAATGTTGTGAAAAAAAAACAGTAATTTGTGCATATGTGTTTCTGTTCCTGTCAGCACCGTGATATTTAGTGTATTACATTTATATTTATTTTTATATTCACTGCTTATCCTTTTAGTTAGGTTTTCATTGATGACATTCCTTATTTGGATAAGTATGTTTATTTGAATTTTTTTTAGGTTTGTTTATTTTATTTTAAGTATTTATTATGTTCCTTTCAGTATTTTAGTATGATTTGCACCATTTCCATTAGGGTTGTTTTTACCATGGTGAGAGAGCAACTTGAGAAAAGTTGGAGACCTTTATACACTGAAAACATCAGATTTAAGTTACTTTTGTGTTATGGTCTTCCTTAGGTTCTCATGTTAGATTCTGAACTTAGATCTTGCCAGTGAATGAAGTATCTTGAGGTGAAATTTGCATCTCTGTCTTCTAGTTTGGAGTTTATATCATGGCTTAGTGCAGAAAACTCTGTCACAGTCTTGACCTCATCCTGCACCTTAATAATGTTAAGCATAAGGTAAATTAATAATCTGGAAGTGTGCATGTATGTGTTTATTAGCTTTGCATTCATTGTGAGTGGACTCGTAAACTTTTATAATGTAGCTTCTGATTGAATGTGTGGATATGTATACAGTTTTTACATCATGCATCTTGAAAACCAAGTCAGATGAAATGAGTTTTGCCTCATCATATGTGCAGTCAGGTTCTGGGTCATAGTTGGGAGCGTAATGACTTCCTTTCCATGCGTGTGTACTTTGTATAGTGATGAAATTGGCAGCTTTATTGCACTCTTTGACATACACTTGTATACCCCCTAGCTAATAAGTTCCTACTAGACTATCACTGAAAATGTTTATTATGCACATGCAATGCAAATCTAATGTTGTGTAGGTCATAGAGGAGCTCAGTTTGTATTCTGATGTAGTTTTATGTACTTGGGTTGTAACTTATTTTGTCTTTTAAGATCACAGGGAACAGATACTGTTTATATTTAATTTTGATTTACAAGTATTTGTGCTGCACAGTTTTACTTTGAAAGTTTGCATATACATCTGAGGATTCCTAAGGTTAAAGTAGGTTAAACTTATATGTAAGTTTTGTGTTTCAATACTAGTGGCTAAATAACCAGGGCTTACTTTCTGTTGCCAGTTAACAGTACAGTGCACTGTATCCTTCTGTTATACAACACAGTGTTTATAGTGACTGTGCTAAAACTGACTTAAAGTTAAGAAATTATACTGTGAAGTGTAAGTCAGATTGATGACTTTAGCATTTGACTTTAACAGTCCTTTGATTTATTTCCTGTCGTAAGTATTGTGGGTTTGGATCTTCTTACCTCATGCTAGGGGAAGAGTATAAACTCAGGATGTTTCAGAACAAAGTGCTAAAGAATATTTGGACCTAAAAGATACAAAGCAAGAGGAGGGTGAGGAAATTACATAATGAGTGGTTTCATAATTGATACTGTTCACCAGATTATTTTGAAGTGACCAGATCAAGAGGATAAAATGTAACATGGATGTTAAGAGATGAGAGATGCATGAAACATTTTGGTTGGAAACTGTGAATGGTAGAGACCTCTTGGAAGATGTAGGCATAAATGGGAGGACAGTATTAAAGGGTATCTTGAAAACATGGTTTGGGGGTGTGACCTGAATCTGAGTTACCCAGGAGACCAGTTTCAGGCTGTTGCTGAACACAGTAAAACACCGTCATGTTTCATGAGAGGTGACAATTTTTTTGACCAACTGATTAACTGTTTTGAAGGAAGACTGCTCGTTGTTTGTTATTTATTGTCAGTAAATTTAAATTTTATATTTATGACACCTTGAGGTCCACGACTCTTGAAGAAGGAAAGCACTGGTTATGATTAACCCACTATTGTGATCTGAAATGTGTTGTGTTTTTGTACGAGTGTGTGGCAGTTCATATTGTGTTTAATCTCACCAGTATGTAGACCTCATGAGTTTTATATTCCTACTGCCAGCATTGATACTGTACTGTTGCCATTTGTAGTGTGGTTTGTTGCAGCTGGAAGGTAATGGTGATTGTGGACTTGAATAATATTAATCATGACTGGATGCAGGTGGATTTCAGGTGTGTTTAAAATGTTCAGTATTTGCTTGTATGTACATTAGTTAATTAAGATGAATTTTCACATAAAGTGATCATACTAATATTTGCGTCTGATGGAGATCATAATTACTGTCACACGATAAAGGAATTTGTTTAGCTTTTGCCCCATTCTGTCCCGCAGGTGCCCACTAATCTCTTCAGTATCATTATTGGATCCTTGTGTCAGAAGGGACTTTGATCAATGTGTCATGCTGTTGCACCTCATGTAAATGAGATTACATCTTACCATCCTATAAAAGTTAAAACAGAAAAAGTGTACTTTTACAATATGCACAGTGTCTATTAAGTTATCGCATGTTTTTGTTACAACAGCTGTCTGGTGCAGGCTGTTATACTTTTTACCTTTAGCTACTGATTTTAGCAGGAAACTGCCATCTTTAGGTGATAATACAAATTGAAATCCTAAAAATTCTATTACAGTGCAGTTTTTGTTTGTCTTCGCTGTTTTGGGCATAGTGTATATTGATGGGTTGTAGTGAAATGTGGCAGATGGTAAACTCACTTTCAGATAATACTCAAAATGCATTGAAGTGTGGTTTCCATGTGCTCCAATTCACTACAGTTCATTAATTTACAATTGCTGCTACTGCAAACATTGCATTGTAACTGTAAGTTTTAGTATTTAAGTTGATGGTGTAATCAACTAAAAATGGTGGTTTCCGTGTCAATACTGGTAGTAAGAAATAAATCATAAATAGTGGGTAGTAGATACTTCTGTGTGATGGAAATGACGTGAATTGTTAAACAGATATACTTTTTTGTAGTTCAGGCTGTGGCTAATCAGCTTATTTATACACAACAGATTTGTGCATAATGTTCATTGATTTAAGGTTTTCCTTATTTAAGATTCAGGAACAGTAATCAAAAGTTAATCTGTTAAATTTCATTCATTTAAATTTTAAACTATACACCTAAAGCTGCATTAGATTCCTGTTTTACTGTGTGACACTACCATCCTTAAATTTGAAAGAATTTTTTTATGTCTTGAAATGTATTTGGATTCAAGGGAAGTGTGTGTATACACTGCCTTGGTGATCAAGTTGATGTTAGCTGTATTATAATCACAGTGAAGTATGAGATTGAGTACATAAAGATAAAAGATGTGTTCATTTCTTACCTCAGTGTATGCTTGCAAACAATACATATGTCTTCCTGCCTGCTCCAGTACATATGCATCATCCATGATACCATAATTAAAGTATTGTATTATATTGGTAGCAGTGTCAAGGAGGGCGCATCCTATTTGTGGAGCTGTGAAATGCTCACTATATAAATTTGCTCACATTGGCACTGAGCTTTGATATCTATGGTTGAGCAGTATTGCTGAAGTACACAGAACATATTAGTGCTTTGTTTTGATTCTCTTATACTTCTAGGATGTATATGTGTGTGTGTCAGCAGCCATTGGTGCACCCAGCCCCCCACAAAGCAAAATTTTAAAAGCACAGATTTTGTAGACAGGATGATATCAAAGGTTTTACGTGATAGACCCTTCTGCCTACATCAGCCAATGAATAGTACATTTGGAATATTCAAAAATGTTAAACTTATGAACATGTATATATATTTTTTTTTCTTTCTTTTTCAGTTTTAATTTGACATGTGACCTAACTAGATGTTGGCTCAGAGATTTTTAACGTGATTTTCATAACATAGTTCTTAAAATCAAACATAAATTATATGTAGCCTCAGGGTCAGCCTCCACCAAAGAAAGTCTGGGTGTGTCTATGTCGGCAAAACACACACACATCAGAAAATATGGGTATAATTCAGGAAAAAAGTGTGGTTAACTGTTCATTAACCTGTATACTAGTATAAATGAAATGTGTGAATTCTGTATAGTGTCGAAAACATGTGGGACTACTTCAATCTTACTTTGCTTATTAAAAAATTCAAAGTGTGACAATGAATATGCTTGCTTATTCAGTTTTGCCATTCCATTTTTATTTCCTGGTACTGCATGTTCATTATTGAAGGTTCCTGTCCTGATCAAAATGTGAAAATGCCCATGGGTCAATATCATTGCAATACTGAAAGGTGTGTTTTCTTGATGGGTTAATTGCAAAATTGTGTTGAGCAAAGTACAAACACTTCCTCTTTGAATTTTTTGAAATTGGAGGTTCAGATGTTGAGCCAGAGACAGCGAACCATGCATGAGACTGAATTTCCCAGTTTCTTGCTAGTAAATGCCAGAATGGTACCTTAAATTAGGTCATGACTTTTTTCCAACATTCTTTTCAATTAATGTGTGCAATGGCAAGTGCTATTAAATAAATAATATAAAAATAATATTTCTGTAAAGTGTGGTGTATATGGACTTCACTTGTGTTGTTTTTTTGTTTCTGGGGTTACTTGTGTTTGTATAAGTAACATCTTTTTGAGGTAAAGTGATAGGCTAAAACCTTGACTAACAGGTCTAGATGAGTGTTAAGTTGTACCAATGATGTACCAAGCCTGTTGAAATTTTTTGAAATTTGAACTTGTATTTAATTTTTCAGAATATTAGGCATTTCTTTCTGGAACAACAAAGATGTTTTAATAACGAACTGTAGCATTAAAGCCTGTCTCTGACTCTACTACTTCCACACCTTGTACCTGTTAACCTCTTGCTACTTCCTTGTCTGTGAAATGTGTGTTTTAATACGATCTGAGATAGCCACATCTAGGCGTTCATATTATGGTGTACTGGTATATGGCAGCTTGTGATTTGTAAGTGGTTAACGTAGGAATATCCTGCCCTCATCTTCAGTAGCTGCAGTTAGAGCTTTTCCAGAATTTTGTAGTACCCCAACAATAACCTGTACCAGGTGTGGCCACTGTTCAATAATAAGCAAAATCTGTGTATTGTGTAGTGAGGTTCTTCATGATTTGTACGCACCATGACATACAGTTAAGGTGAAAAAATTAGGGAGAATAAGATGAATGGGACACGTGAAAGGCATAGGGGTAGAAAATGTGTGGAGTGTTTTGGGGGGAAAATCCGAAGGCAAGTGACCACATGCAAGGCCTAGGCATAGAAGGGAAGTTACAATTAGAATAGATTTTAAAGAAGTAAAAAGACAGGGAGTGGAATGAATTAAACTGCTCATTATAGGCGTCAATGGCGGGCCTTATGAACATGATGATGAACTTACGGGTTGCGAGGTTTTAGGACTTTAGCAGCAGTGTAGCTGACGCCTCCGTTCTACTGGGATAGGACGCAGCGCCGTATCTCCGAAGAATGGGATACGTTAACGTTTGGGGATCATAAAATGTGAGGGATTTCTTGATTAGACAAGGAACTCTTCGCCTCTCACACACGACTTCGCTTCCTGAATACAACTTTGCTTTGTCTCCAATCTACACAGCCACTGAGCGCCGGCTACACTGACGTACTTAGGCACCGCATCGAGCGTCACACGAGCAAGATTCCAGGGGTCCTTTGCATATTCTCACCGTGGTGTGACCAACTTTTAAAGATGAAGAGAAGGCCATTTCACGCTCCTCAAACCAATGACACATTAATATACTGCAGTGCGGGTGATAAAATCAAGATGAGTGAGATGGGCGGAGCATGTAGCACACATGAGTAGAGGCGCATACAGGGTTTTGGTAAGGAAACCTGAGGGAAAGAGACCGATTGGAAGACGTGGGCGTAGGTGGAATGATAATATTGAAATGAATCTTCAAGAAATTGAATGGGGCATGGGCTCGATTGATCTAGCTCAGAATAGGGACAGGTGGCGGCTCATGTGGCAGCGGTATTGAACATTTGGGGTCCTGTAATGCGGGAAATTTCTTGACTATCCGAGAACCTGTTAACTTCTGTAGAAGGACTCTGTTCGATGGAGTTAGTTAGTTAGTTAGTTAGTTGGTTGGTTGGTTAGTTAGTTAGTTAGTTAGTTAGCTAGCTAGGTAGTTCCTCGTACTACATAGTCACCGAAATGATTTAGTGACAATTGTGGGAGGATAGAATCTTACACTGCCAATGCATGTTCGACAACTTAAAGAAAGCGTTTTGGTCTCTTCTCACGTTACTGGTTTGGTGTTGGGGTATGCAGTTTTCCTGGTAGTTTCCAAAATATATTTCGTACTTCTGAGTAATGGCATCTGTGAATTTGTTAGCATGTGCGATAACAAAGCGACAGTATGCCGATATTACTTGAATTACAAATAAGTTTTGATGGGAAGTTTCCTCATGGTGATATCGAGAACGCTAAGGCCCTCTGGCACGAGCATTAACAATCTGCAAAGTAAATGTGTCCAAAGTCGTCTGAAGATCTTAGTTCAACCAATCACAAATGGCGGTGCTGCGTGACTATAGCTTGGTAAAATATGGCGTCAGTGAAAGAAGGATGTAATATCCATACAAATATTACGGCAGCATTCTCTTCTCATAAAGGAAACCATCTGTTTGCAGTATACAAGGTAAATATAAATGAAATCACCTTCATAACATTGTTTCCTTACTGATATGAATGTATTGTAAAGTGCTGGAAATTTTCTTGTTACTGCTCATCGTATCCGCCATGTTAAATACTATTTGACGGCTCGTGTATATGAATTGTGTCTTTGCTTGATAGATGTCAGATGTGAACAGTTTGTTATTATGTGAATGTAAGATATCAAGAATGTGATTATGAAGTTCGTTAACTTATCAGTAACGCAGACTTTGTGTCAGAGTTTATATTCGTTACTACAATGTGAACGGTAGGCGTAACTGACGTAACTCGGCAGGATATTTATTTCTTGCGTCCCATTACTAATTAGTGAAAAATCTGCAGAATTCGTAGTAGTATTTTATGTATACTTTGTTCCAATGTGTTTTCATTTGGGTGTTTTTAACATTGCATAAAAGCTCTGCCATTTTAAGATGCGTCAAATGGCCTGGCGTACCCATGGTTTGTTTTTGAAGAAGACCATAGTTTCCTGCTTGAAAACCGTAACAGGTTTTGATGTGAGGTACCAGAATCAGTTACTCTTCACCAGGGAACGACTGTACTTAATGATATGCGTTTTATTTTGTTTGTGTGTCCTGTATGGTCTCCCATCCATCATCTCTGTTATCCGACTGCCTATAATTTCAAGTAGGCCTATGAAAATTGTGGGTTCTGTTGCCGGCATGTAGACGTGGGGGATCACAAAATTTGATAGTCCTGAATGGGAGAGAGATAATAGCATCTATATTTTGTGAGTTATATGAAGTTACAAGGCAAGCATGCCAGTCATCAGCACTAATCTCAAGTGTAATCAAATATGACAACTTCAGAATCTTCATAGACAACATTGCAGGCCTGTAACTCGAATGAACTCGTTAAAATTTTCGGTACATTGGGAGATAGATGGGGCAGTGATTTTAAATTCACTGCAGAAAGGACAGGGGTATACTGTGCACCAATCTTTGGTGTGCAGAGATTTTTACAGGTTTTCAGAATAGAAAAGTGATTGACACCCAGTAGTTGACTGATTTATTTATCAATATCTGGAGAGCACAAACTTCATTTACCTAACAGAGTTAAGCATAACAAATATCATGAAGTGTAAGACTGTTTATTTCTTTTAACTGGGTTGGAGGAAAAAAAGAAAGATGTGGATGTTGATTTGCTGTAAGTTCTATAAAATATTTAATATTTATGGGTTGTAAGAAATACTAGGAAAACAGTCTTGTGATCCCATTCTTCTGGGGTGTGATGTTGCATCAATGGGCAGAAAAACACCAACTTTAGAACACGAAGACCTTTTTGTTTAAGCAGTTGCTCTTTATATAGTATGACTCACAGTAAAGTTATGCACAAGGATTTTAGTTCAGTCTGATACCAGGCATGTGGTAAATCTCTCTGTATTGAGTACTTATTGAAAAATCTCACACTCTGCAAGACCAGTTTTATGTGTCTTCATGATCTGCATACTCTGAAGTTCTAAAATATAGCCACAGGTCTGTATCCAGACCTAGAAAGGAAGGGCCATAGTGCCTTTTGCAAGATCAACTCTGTGTCTACCACTGATACATAATTTTCATGTCACTGATGAGTCTTTGATTTTGTGTGGACATATATGTCAAAAACACAGACAGTGACAGAGCATGATATTTGTTACTGCCTCAGAGTTTTGTTGGTATCAAGTCACAAACCTTCATTTCTTCATCTTGCACAATTTAACAGTTTTGTCAGGTGCACTGTCAAGTTGTTTATATACAAAGTACCACCACTTTAACACCAATCCTGTTCCATGCTTTCTGAAATGTTATCATTTTTCTTTAATTATGTTTGTGTGTGGGAGCAGGGGTAGCATAGTCAGTATAGTGACTGGGATATGGGCTGGATGATTGGGGGTTCAAGTCCCAGCAGGGCAAGAGATTTTTCTCTTTGCCAAAACATCCAGATTGGCTCTGGGGCCCACCCAGCCTGCCCTTCAGTGGGTACAGGGGTTCTTCCTTAGGAGTAAAGTGGCCGGGGCATGAAGCCAACCACTCTTTGCTGTCTATTACCAAGGTTAAGAATGAGTGGTGCTATACTACTACTCGCCCTATATACCTTCGTGACGTGGACAAGAGAAACTCTACCTTTTATGCTTGTATGTTTTTTTGTCAGTCTTGTCTACTCTATTCGTTGCTCTTTCTTCCATCTCTTCTTTTTTCTCTGAGGGTTGTTTAATAAGTAAAGTTCCCCAGGTCATAAAAATTAAATGAGGAAGACATTGGAGTGTTTGCTGTAGCTTACTTATTCTACTGAAATATAATTTTTTTAGCTTAATCGCCAAGGACGATGAAGAATTTGTCCTCTCTCGGTATGAGTTTAAAAATTCCATCACAGCATATATTGGTCTCTTCACATTCACGCCCATTCACAAACAGCCATTTTCACATCCTCATTATTGTGGAGTTCATTACCTCCCATGTGTTGGTTTAGTGGCCCCAAATCACCTGCACTCATGCTGCATTCACATCAGTCCTTGATGTGCTGGACCGACCAGTTCAATCATTGTGGATGTCATGGATGTTTTTGAATTCTGTGCTCCATTTTCTGACATACTGCACTCTCCTTGTGCCATAACCTTACTTCTCCATCAGTTGGCAGTGAAGTTTGGTGGGGGAAAATGTTTCATCCGTTCAAACCAAATTACACTATGAACTTTTGCACAGGGCCAGGTTTTCAATGTCATTGCCATTGCACATCCACTTCACTCCTGAATAGCATCTCACTGTTGTGCAGTCCGTTGTATTTTACTCCTACTACATGTGCTGCTCCCTGCTAAAAAATAAAATGCTTAAAACAAAAGTGACAAGCTAGGGCACCTGATTATTGAACATGCCTCGTGTTCTTGTTTATTCTTGTGAAACTGCTGTCAGGCTTCAGATGTAACTATGGAATGGATTTTCCTTTCTAGTCTATATAATTTCAGGCCAGGATAGCACTTTCATAAACAGAGAAGGAATATGTTAGGGACAGCCAGAGATTAACGTGGTCTGGGATATTATTGTGTTGTAAAATTTTGTGATCTGTGTGTGCAGATGTGCTTGGCAGGGCATCATGATTTATGGTTTTGTTTCACTTGTTGGACCTCACAGAAACTGGCCTGACTGTGGTGCAGAACCCACTGATTTGTTTGCATTATAATAATATGCTGATTACTGACTAAGAACTACAAGTCTGATGTTCCTCCATGTGTGAGACAGTAACTGGTCTTTGGTTGGCTTTTTCAAGATTTTGGTAGTTAAGTGTCATTGAAGTGTTTGTTCCTTTAGGCATTTCTGCATGCAAGAAATTAATTCAATGTACTCTGCAGAAGTGTTCGTCAGTTTGTAAGTTTTTGTGTGCTGATTGCTTTGCGCAGTTTTACTGTAGTTTACATCTTCAGTTCTGAATAACTGCAGGCCATAGTTTTTGAACACACTGTGTAGAGTTTGTGCTGTAATATTTTCCAGTGACACATGGAGAACAGATAAAAATGTCTCCTCTTCTGGTTTTCTTACCTGACTTAATGTTTGCCAGTGTTTATTGTTTCCTTACAACCTTTAGAGAGTGAAATACAACCATACCTATTGGTTGAATTAGGCGCCTTGAGTTAGGGAAAAGTGCTGTTAATTCTGTTCCTTTGACCAGAACGGAGACAGCTGAAGTGTTGTGTGACACGTGGCCATCAATGAAAAATACAGTGGACCACTGTATTATGTCTTTGACAACCAGGGTTGAAACATATTTAGCATATATGGGCTTTATCATTTTCTCAGTAAACAGCTTCTTCTTGGAGCCGTGTTTGAAACTGTGCATACCTATTACAGATATGCATTTGTTTCAGTAATAGACATCCAGGATTTCATACATTTGCTGGGTTAAGTTTTGTTAATGCAGGCTTTATTGGCAGGTAAATCCTGTTATGTCTGTGTATTTTCTTTCACTTCACTGTGTCTAATTTTGCCTGTCATTGAGATGGGATCCCAATAAGTGGCAATGCAAGGATTTTTATGTCCAGTAAGTGTCATGCAGTGTGCACTTAACATATTTCATAAGGTTATTAGATAATATGTAATAATGGCCTTGAACACATCACTTGTTCACTAAATATGTTCACATTTTTACCTTAAGGAGGGGTGCACAAATTTTCCGGAAATCAAGTAGCCACTCAAAATTCTAGATGCCAGAAGGGTGACATGAAGCAAATTCCATGCTGAGGACCTATGTATATAGGTGCAACTGTACAAAATTTAGCTCCCTGAGCAACCTGGCTCCAGGGATTTGTGAACCCCTGCCTGAAAGGTTAGTGCAGTGAAATTGGGTGAAATCAGCATTCTGTACACAACCCCATTTTCATTCAGACTGCAGTGATGAAGGCAATATACAGTTTACTGGTGTAAGTAACTAATGGATGGTGTCAGACGTTGGTGTGTATTGGTTTATGTAATTTCAAAATTGTGATTAGATTCTTCTCACAGATATCTCAAATAAGAAAACATGGAGCAGTTGATACAAATTGTACAGGAATTTGTATGTAAAGTAGAAAGAATTTAAGAAATTTAAATCTTTAACTCTGATCATTAATGGCCAGTTCTCTCTTTTGTTACTCTTTATGTCACATTTTTTATCTCGAGCAAGAAGCAGTGTTTTTTTCACAGGCACAACAATTTGCTGATGATAGGTATTCATTTAATTGAGGAATATTATGATAATGTTCAAGTTTTGTTGTGGATGGCAGTTTCCATTCTTACACAGTTTTCAAGTAAAATTTTGAAGTGCCAGATGGTTCATTTTACTTCATGTTAACTCCTGTCATGTTCATGCTTCAGCACACATTTTGTTTTCATGATTTGGCATGTTTTTTATGTGTTTTGAGTGTTATTCTGATTTTGGCTACTTAACAGTTTTCCTCTTTCTTGGTTACATGTTGCCATCAAGCAAGTAACATATGTATAGTGTTCTTTGAGAGAGCATATGCACATGTTGGGTTTGAAGGGGAAATGCGGGTACTAAAATTTTGTTTTTTATTGTTGTACACAAAAATAAGGTTTTAGTAAATTTAAAGCTGAAAGTATTACACATGTGTTGGAAAACTGAAATACTGTGTGGAATTGAAGCAAGTTGTTTTTGTTAGAAAAGTTTATTCATGTGTCTTGACTTGATTTTCAGTAGCACTGGTGAACACAGGCTAAGCCATACATTGCTGCTTAGTTTGCTTATGCTTGTATTGTATGTTGATTTGTTAAGAGAAATGAAAGCTCTGGGTTACACATGTCAGTTTACAGTCAAAATGGCTGGAGTTGGGCCCCTTGATATTGCTGAAATGCTTAGGCAGGTAAAAACAAAATTATAAAATTTGCTTCTGGTTCTTTACTACTGTGTGGTCAAGTCGTGGATGTTGTTGCTGTTGTGGAATGGGCTCCATTGGAGAACAGGACGTTACGTTTAAAACATATCAGTAATCGTAATACATAACATTTTCATAATATTAATAATCAGTGTCTGCTATTCCATTAATGTACCTCACTGTGAGAGTCTTTGGCAAAATGTTCTGCAAGATGAAAGGAATTATGTACGTTCAAAAGACAACTTGACAGCAGAGCAAGACTGTTCCATACCTTGGGGTGATTCGTTGTCGGCTTCTCACTGGAGATGTTCAATTTTGATCGCAGAGCAGTCTGGGAGTTTTCCCTGAGTACTTCAGTTCTTCCCCATCATTTATTGTACCACCAAGAACCATATTCGTATTCATCTTCCGGCGAAACCTTATAGTCTAGACGCTGACAGCACAGCAAAATAAACCACACAAGAAAGTTACAACCAGGAAGGTAGTGTTGTGGTTATGTTAAGATGTAGTATAATTCGTCATAGATTGTGCATGAATTAATATGAAAACTATGATGAACACAACTCCGCTTTTCCCCTTATGTGTAACTCTGTATTGGTTGGGATAAGGATTGAAAGGCTTATGAATAATTTGAAAGAAATTTATTGAGCTTCACCTAAACACTTGCCACAAGGGGTGGGCTTAGGAATGGGGATAAATTTACTTCCACACTCACTGTAAAGGAAAAGTTTAATGTTTAATGATAATCTTCCCTAATTTGAAGATTTTATTTCTGGTAACTGGTGGAAATGTCACCATGTTAAGAGGTTGGCATGAGAAGCCCATAGTTAATATTTGCTGTTTAGAAATATTTGTTTATTGGTGTGACATTTGTGTGTCTGGAATGCAAAGTGCAGTTATGTATCTAGTTCGCTTTATGAGGTTACCAGTCCTGGCTGATCAAGTGTTTTCTGATTGTTTCATACTGTTTTGTACATGGTACACTGTAATAGAAAAGTACAGCTTATATGACATACAACCTTACATGTGGTAGATGTAAAAGATTAAGAACCCCTAATACTGAAGCCTGCCATTTAGTATGACTGTTAGCTAGTTCTGTCTTATTAATATCCTTCCATCTGTTTTCAGTCTTCCAAGTATTCATTCTCAAGAGGTTTCCCCACCAAAATTCTACATGCATTTCTCTTCTTCCTATCTAGCGAAGTGCCTCTTCTTGTATGTTCAAAGGTCACAAAGGTGAACGTAAAGTTACCCCTGTCCATGCCATTAAGGCATATGGGATAATAGTTCCACTCATTCTTAACCTCAGCACTAGATGCAGGTGAGTGGTTAACGTCATGCCATGGCCACTTTGCCCCTGGGGAAACAGCTTTCAGCACCCACTGAGTAGAAACTGGGCACAACATTCTTTGTATTTCCCTGAATTGTCTGCTTTCTGGTTGGGTCAAGACATTTTCGTGACCACATTTTTTCTTCAGATAAGTGTAACTTATGTTGTTATCAGCAAAGTGCAAGGCTGTTTTATGTATACCATTACAGAACACCTAACATTTAGTTTTGTATGCATTTATGTAAGATAACTTTCATAGCAGTTCTTGGAATATATTGTAGGTAGCATTCTTAGAATTTGTTCTTCCAACTTCTTCATGAACCTAATTTCTGCTTGTTGTTCACAGATATTCATTGTGGCACCAACATTGTGCGTTAACTCTTAACAGTAAAAAAAACATACACCGTAAAGTAAATAATAATAATAATAAAGTGCTCATTTGCTGTCCATCGAGTTAGAAATAATTTTTGATTCAGTTGCCTTATCAGCTGAAGGTCCAGCTGGGCATTTATTAAAGTCACCAGTAGTTTCCTCATTATGGAAGTGCGTGGCATCACACACGTTAAACGTGACTCCATAACCACGTCTTTGGTAATTTAGGGCTACCATGTGTTGACTTTTTAATGATTTTTCTCAGTCCTTCCAGGCAAATGGCAAGTTAGTACTTCAAATTAGGCCACAACCACTTTCTTCTACCCATTTCCCAATTTATTATTCGTTAATTATTCTGTCATGCAACATGATATAGTCGTAACTACTGACAGCCTAAAAAATGTGTTATTAGTGTGATTGAAGTGTGTGATCTCCCATACATTGAACTGACACTGCCCTGTCCTGTTTTGTTCATTTTGAAGCCATCCACTGGAAATAAGGAATATAGCAAGACATTGCCATTTGTGGGGTTAAATTCATTACATTCATGACTATAAACAACATAGTTAATTCATTATTAATAAGGAAGATGAAAAAGACACATTACAAACTGAACAAACAAAACACTAGTGTAGGATGTGAAAGTGTAGAATTTAAGCAATACATAAATCTGTTGTGTTGTGTGCATACCTGTCAGAAATTGTTGGTTGGTGTAGTTTGGTTGACTTTAAACTTTGTTTAGTGATAGAATAATTATAAATGTAATTAATTATGACAACAAATGGGATAGTATGGTTATGTTATCTTGAATGTAACTGGCCAAAATGACATGTTCTCCACTTGTTTGTCAGAAAAGAATGTCATTTCTGCTGCTAAGAAGGAAGGTACACAGTCTTGGCTACTATATGGCACCATAATAAACATTCACTGCAACATTTGCAAGAGCAAAACAGGACTCTGAACACTAAGCAAGACGGAAAGGTGTACTTCACATTGGAGTACAGAAATCTTCCAAAAGCATTCTTTAAGAATGCAAGGTCTTTTGGTAAGGGAATTATGTGCCTGAAACTGAACATTTTGAACGGCTTGATGTTGGTTTGCTGCTGTTTTGTCTTTAATTGGTTTTTTATGTCTGTATTTTTTTGGCTGTGACATGTTATTTTTTAAATGGCTTTTTGAATTGAAACAAACTTTCTCTCATTCCATTCTACTTTCCCAGGCAATATTTTTTTTGACTGGCTGTGTATTTAACAAGATATTTATTTGGTTTTTCCAGTAGTAGCATGTCAGTTTGATGAGAATTTTTTTTGTATGTTTTAGTGAGATCTTTCCAAATTTACTGTAAACCCATCCAAGGGTTCTGAAGTAGAAATTTGCAACAGATTGTGTGTGTGTGTGCGCGCGCGTGTGTGCGTGCGTGCGCGTGCCCGCTCGCGCGTGTGCGAGAGAGAGACATTGCTACATTCAAGAACTTCTGACGTGGAAGGGAGAGTGTGGAGGATTAGCTTTATTTTATATATAAAACTATCAGTACCATAGGAACTGTGGTCAAATAGTATAATTGTTTTCAAGGCGCAGGCATTTGATTGAACTTCTGATGCACATTTCTGCAACGTGTGTAATGTAAATATCAAGGTGTGTCTGTGGGAAACATTAAAGTATGGGATTTGTATTTGGAAAAAGTGAATATTAAATTTTCAGTATGAAACCCAATTCAGAGGCCATTATCATGGGTATTATTAGTGCAGCATAAACTGTAGTGGTGCCACAACATTGAGCCATTGCCTTGTAGATCATTTGCAAAGTGTACCCCAGCATTTGGTTGTGAAACAAGTGTAACTGCTGTATGCTTCAGTTGTACCCTGCAATTGGTGCCATAATTGGGTTGCATGTACTGTTCCAAATTTCTTTTGTATCTGTCAGATGGATCAAAAATTTGTAAATAGGTTTATGTATTGTAGTAATAACATCCACATGTCATATGCATGCATGTGTTTACTTATTAATGTAACTTCATTGGTATTTATGTGAGTGTAACATCTCTGAGTATTCGTCAGAGGGTTGAATTAGGAAATATTAGAAAATGTGAATAAGTTAGGTCATAAAACATATTAGTTGCTGAGTCTGACATCCAGGGAAAAAGTGTTGGGTGTGGACTGAAAGACATGTTCAGCCTGAATACTGACAGTAGAGATGGTATTTCTGAAGGCCATTGAACAAACAAGCAGTAGAACAGGACCTTTGTGCATGAACACGTAGAAAGCTACAGAAAATGGGTAATAAAATGAAAGTTAACAGTGATGTAGAGATGTCCATGTAGGTGACTGTAGAATTATGCTGAAAATATCGTAATTGAAGATCGTCAGTGAGTGGTCACTGTGTACGTAGAGTGAGGAAAGAATGAGTAAGTACAAGGCAGTAGGATGGTGAAATGTGGAGGTTTGTCACGTATAGTTTTGTAGGTAGGTACAACAGCTGCTCTTCAAAATTGTATGTGTGTGTGTGTGTGTGTGTGGGGGGGGGGGGGGGGGGAATAAGGTTTCATCTGCAAGTGCAGTCAGATTGATTGCTTGCTTTTAAGAACAAAATTGGTACCAAGTTTAAGTGTGTGATTGGCGAGATGGTTAATGTCCCTGACAGCACTGAAGTAACATAATTATGTAGCTTGGGAGAGCACGCAGGAGTCACAAGTCTGTGAGGATTGTGTGGAAGGTGATATGGTCTATCTTAACGAACTCACATGTGGATATTTTATGTAGGAGAATGTGCTGCAATTTAATTTGTATAAACATGGCCACGTATTTCCCATAAATGTTCCAAGTAGACTGAAATACATACAGCAGAGCCACTAGTGCCTGAACCCAGTGCCATTGAGGTTGAGATGGCTGCTAAGTATTGATCAAATTCCAGCAGAATTGATTAAAGCAGGAGGTAGTACATTTCATTCTGAGGTCCATAAATTTATTTATTCTGTTTGAAATAAGGAGCAATTGCCTGAGCAGTGGAAAGAGTCAGTCATTGTGCCTGTGTGTAAGAAGAGTGATAAAAAACAGATTGTAACAATTATTGAGCCACATCACTTCCATCAACTACATACATAATTTTATCCAGTATCCTTTCCGTCAAGGTTAACTCCATGTGCAGAGGACATTATTGGGAATCATGAGTGTGGAGTTCCACATACCAGGTCAGCTACTGGTAATATATTCTGCATTCATGATATACTTGAGAACAAAAGGGGGTACAGTGAGGCAATACATAACTATTTATGGGTTTAAATAAAGCCTGTGATTCAGTTACTAGGGAGGACTTGTATAATAATTTCTTTGAGTTTGGCATCCTGATGAAACTAGTAGGACTAATAAAAATGTGTCTAAATGAACTCTATAGCAGAGTCTGGGTAGGCAAACATTTGTCTGACACATTTCCTGTTAAGAATGCTTTGGCATAAGGAGATGCTTTATCACCATTGTTTTTCAACTGTGCTTTAGAATATGCTGTTAGGAGGGTTCAGTTAAACCAAGAAGGCTTGGAATTAAATGGTACACATCAGCTTCTGGTTAAGGTTGGTGATGTTAATATGCTGGTTAAAAGCATGTAGGCTATAAAAAAAAAAGACAGAAGCTTTGTTAGTGGCTAGTAAGGGAGTGGTCCAACAATAAATGCTGAGAGAATTAAGTATATGGTCATGTCTCCAGATGGCATGCATGACAAGTCACAACATAAACGTAATAAATCCTTTGAAAGGGTGGAACAGTTCAGGTATTTGGGAACAGCCCCAACAAATCAAAATTTTATTCATGAAGTTAAGAGTAGATGGAAGTCAGGCAGTGCTTGCTATCATTTGGTGCAGAATATTTTGTCTTTCAGTTTGCTATCCAAAAATATAAAGATGCAGATATACAGAACTATAACTTTGCCTCTTGTTTTGTATGGGTGGGACACTTCATCTCTCACATTGAGGGAAGAACATAGGTTGAGGGTGTTCAAGAATGGGGTACTGAGGAGGATATTTGGACCTAAGAAGGACAAGGTAACAGGGGAGTGGAGAAGACTACATAATGAGGAGCTTTATGATCTGTACTCCTTGCCAAATTTATTTTAAGCATAATAGATTGTAAATTGGAAATATGCATGTGTACAATGCATTCTGCTGATGAAGCTGCTGCTGCTGCTGCTGCTGCTGATGATGATGATAACAATGACAACAATACATTCTGCAAATACATGGTGCATGAGAACATACAACACATGCCATAACATCAAGAATGTGTGTGAGATTAGTAATCATTTATTACTGTGTTTATATGCATGTGTACCAGTGTTTGTTCCAAAGTTTGTCCAAAAATGGGAGTGTCATGTACGAGTGGATTAGATCGTTCTCATTTTAAAAATCCCGAAACATACCTTACATTTTCATTGTACTTGGTTGCTGCATATGACCCACTAGTACATACGGCTGTACTGACGTCATGAAGCCATATAAATATAAACAAATATTCCATGCACTTGTTAAAGAAAATTGTTAGAACCAAGGCAAATGAAACTTTGTAGATCAAACCATATTGTATCTCTACACATTGATTTTGTCACAGCAGACACATCTCATTTCTGTCAGAATTACGTGTCTTCGTACCTTGGTCATTGGCACACTTGGATAAATGCTACCGATATAAAAGGAAATATTGATATTATTTTGTATTTAATCTGCATTGTTAACAGAAGTGGGTAGGAAGGTGTAGTACCTTGATAAATGTCATATGAGGAACTTGTCTATGATTCTTGAAAGGTTTATGACATTGTCTGGTTGAGTATACCAGTACTAGTAATAATAAACACAGTGCGACACACCACAGCATATTTTATTCTGCACACTACACAATTTTACTCCAATGTTGTGCCAATATACTACATGTTTTGGCTCGGCTGAGCCACCATCAGGCACATGTATAAATGTTAAAAACACAGATCCTTAATCAAATAATATAAAAAATAGTATAAAAATAGTATGAAAGCTTTAGTGAAAACTTCACAGATCCGCTGTTTTTTAGACTGTAAAAGCATTCAGAGAAAAAACTGGAGTAACATAACCCTAAGCTAATACAGTGATTGATCCAACATCCATCCATATTCCGGGGTTTTTCCATAGAATATTCGAATCCGTTTCAGAAGATGGTTCTCATGTTGTGGTGTGTCAGACTGTGTTTATTATTACTGTAATTGAAGTAACACACCGGGATGACCCAAGTTAAGATTGTTATGCCAGTACTAGTGAAAAAGGTCCATTTATCTTCATCATTCATCTTCAGGCTTTCTTTCCTTTATTTTGTTAGCAGCTTTTCCTCTTCTGTCTTACCTTTGAGCTGTGTGAACGTGAAAATAGTGAATTAAGTTACATCTGTACCCATCAATGGCACTGTTTTGAGCATTGACATGCCTGCTGTGTAAGTGTGAAGTATATTATGTCTCAATAAAAATGGTGTGAGTGTGACATAATATACATAGTCAGTCATTGACTGGCAGTTATATGTCACTGTCTGTTGATTGTACTTGACATGTGTGAAGTCTTGCTAGATGGCTGCAGGTGACAGGTGGCTGGTTGTCATACAGAGTGGTTGTTGTGAATGGAAACATTCAGTTTCCATTGAACACTTATAAGACTTAGACTGGTATTTGTGAGGTATGGGGTTTGAATTTCAGCTGGGTTACCTGTAATAGTGACTAGGACTTTTCGTGGGTTTTCTCAGTCTAGGTGAATGCATTCAAGTACCTTCTTTCAAACAAACACTCCTTATTCATTTTCTTCCCATCTTGTTTTGTAATGCACTCATATGTGTATTGCTGCAATTTAAATACAGCTAAATGACACAAGAGTTAGCCTGGTAATTTCTGAAGATTGCTGTTGTCTGGATTTTGATGCTGTATAATTTGGTAGAAATTACAGATGTGCAGGTGGAACATACCCCTGCACTGGAGGCATGTTGTTCCTCTGAAATGTTGGTGAATTTTTACAAGGCTACGTGATGTTGTATCCCATAAGACAGCAGTCTTCATGGTCATGACGCTAAGAATCTCACATCTTGAAATTTTATTTTGTATCAGAATTTTTTTGTTTTGTTTTTTCTGGTATTCTACACTTCAGGCAATGTTAACATAGTCATAAAATGAATGTATATTGACCCCCTCTCCCGCTTCACTCACTCACTCTCTCACTCCTGCCCCCCCTGTTCTGTCTGTCTCTCTCTCTCTCTCTCTCTGTTCACTGTGTGTGATGTAATAAACATGCAGTTGAACTCACATTGACACAGAAAGCAGAATATATGATAAAACATAAATAATGCCCCAGTGCCGCAATCTTGAACTGCTGATCAAAGAAGTTACATTTGGAATGGTACAGGGATGTGTAATTTCCAAGATGCAAATGAAACCCAAGTATGTCCAGAAATTTAGAAGTACCAGATTTTCTGTCTTAATATATATAGATGTTTGTGTTACATATGATTTTGTTGTGGTAGGATGTCACATTTGTGGTGTGCATTATTATGCTATGTGTATAATCCATGTTTTTTACTTACCAAATGTGGATTATCTGTATGTAATTTCTAACCATTTGCATCGGTTTATAGAACAGCAGTATAGTCATTAAAAGGAAGTATGCAGGCACATTCTGAAACCTTGGATTAATACATAACACTGTCTATTGTATGCAGCCAGTGTTAAGTGTTATGCACCAAAAAATCACTAGTATCAGTTTCAAAAAACCAACTTATTCGAGTGCTTGAATAAATAGGCATGAACTTTAAGTTTGCAGTAGTCTCCATCAGTAACATAAATCAAATATGAGTGTAGTATGCATCTTAAGTTGGCCATAGCATTTAGTGAGATTGTATCTATATAATACAAGATAGGAAATGTATGTGTGATGTAATTTTGAATCACATTCTGATCTTTGCATCCCAGACTTTTCTGAGGTGGTCATACCATTTAACTCCCTTGAGGGTCACACTTTTTTATTGTTTGCAGTTAGTGTTGTACTATTGTTAGTGTATGTTGTTATTTGGTGTTACAGTTCACTGAAGAATTTATTATTTTTATGTCTAAATTGATTTTATGTGCATTAAATTTATTGGTTATAACCTCCCAAGGTGCATGTGGTTGAAATGTTTCATAATTTGTTGACTTATGATCAGTATTTCACACAACTTTCAGGTATATTTATAGTCTGTCTCCATAAAGTACATATTAATTAATACATTCAAGAGCTTCAGCCAGATGGAATAATTCCCTGTTCATTTTCTGCTACATCAAGGCGATGAACAAAATTGCGTACACATACCACACAGTCAATCTTATAGACTTACAGAAATAGGTTTTACTCAGGTATCTGTGTTCAGACACAATTTCATTTTTTTTTATGTTACTCATCTCTGGGCATATGATCAGTATAGTAAAACAGAACCAACGTATGCACAATATTATTATTTATTTAGCCTTAGTCACTAGTTCATTTTCTCCCTGACATGTTTCAGCACCATCTTTGTCATTATGAAGGGGGGTTACATCAGATTACATGAGACAGTGTGCCTTAAAATGTGACTTATGAAATTGTAAAGCTGTATTAAAAATTAAAAATTCTGGATGTTAAAACTCTTCTATAAAAGCAACAAACAAAATAATTTTGTTTGTTTTGTAACAGATTAGGCACGCCAGGCTAGAAATAGCATTGTAAACATTGAACTAGTACAAAATTATGCAGTAAAGGTTTTTATAGAAGAGTTTTAACATCCAGAATTTTTAATTTTTAGTACAGCTTCACACTTTTATAAGTCACATTTTAATGCACATATTCTTACGTAATCTGATGTAACCCCGCTTGATAATGGCAAAGATGGTGCTGAAACATGTCAGGGAGAAAATGAACTAGAGACTAAGGTTAAATAATAATATTGTGCATAAGTGGGTTCTATTTTACTACAGTTTCATTTAGCAGGGCAAATTTGACATACCAGTTTTCAACTGGTTTCCAACTTATGCACACACTCTTCACACATTTATTTCTAAAAAGAATGTAGCAACATTTACAGAATGGAAGAGACAGTGGAGTAACACAAAAGGTTGTTTGCTTGCCATAGTCTACAGTATGTATACATACAGTATGGCTAAACAGACTGTGACGACAGATAAGTCATTGCATAATTTCTCAGTTTTTGTGAGATGGACCACGAAACTCACTTTTCCAAGTATAAAGCCAGAAGTATTAACTACTCTTGTGTATTTTTGCCTGAATTACCCAGCATGCAGAATGTGTGTTTGGTGCCATATTATGCTGCATATCTGTGTCCCCTCTGGCTCCTTATGCCTTGTAATTGTTTCGTAACTGGAATCATTTTCAGAGAAAAATGTATTTGACAAGAAATGTGTGTTTTGATCTTCACATTAACTTTTATTTGAAACTGCTCAGCTCAAAAGAAATCGGTGAAATATTATAAATTTGTAGAGTCTAAATGTAAAGTTCCTGTTATTTTGCCTGATTTTAGCCAAACTTGAATTTTGTTGACAGTTTTTTAGTAAAAAAATTGTGGTATTATTGAATCAAACATTTAGTGAAAGGGCTGCACATCATGTGAAATTCCTGGATTTTTAGTAGATGTGTTTGAAATATGGAGGAAATAATCATGATATGTACAATAACTTCACTGTTTGCATGTCTTGACATTAAACTTTCCAGTGGTTTTTACCCCAAAGAGAATTAGAGTGATTTATACCAAAGTATAAGTCAGTATAAACCTCCCCACGTAGATAAATGAGCACCAAAATGACATTTCCTTTTATTTGCAAATTAATAGCAATAACTGAGAAATGTTTGCCAGATGTGTTTATTTACTGAAAGAATATTTCAGATGTTGTTACCTACTAAGAGAAATGTGCAGTGTG
Organism: Coptotermes formosanus; assembly: GCA_013340265.1. Classification (NCBI taxonomy): domain Eukaryota; kingdom Metazoa; phylum Arthropoda; class Insecta; order Blattodea; family Rhinotermitidae; genus Coptotermes; species Coptotermes formosanus. The sequence goes on from BLKM01002437.1 coordinate 782,528, forward strand.
CTTGTACTTAGAAAGGACAGTTGTGAGAGTATAAATCCTTATATTGTACGTGTTTGTATGACATTGTGTTAATGCCCCCCCCCCATGCCCCCACCCCATGATAGCCAATAAAATGATGGTGCAGTATTACTTATCTTTCTTTTTCATAATTTTATTGGTGTTTCTTGTATATGTATTAACCTTTTAAGGGCCTGCATTCTCTTGGAAAACACCCCTAGAAGTTTGTTTTGTACTCGTATATTAAGGCAACAGGGCAATTTACTGCATTTTTAAGACATGCATAGTCTTTGTTTATTTCATAATTTCCTTTTTTTCTGTCCAATAATACATTTTTCATAAACCATGCAGTAAGATTTAAATACCCACCCAGGTAGGATAAAGGTTAACATACTGTAGCTCAAGAGACCTGATAGGTAATAGTTTAGACGGATGGCATTTGAGAACAGGGTGCTGAAGAAGATATTTTGGCCTGAGAGGGACACGGTGAGATGAGGTGGGAGAAAATTGTGTAATTAGGAGCCTTATGATCTGTACTCCTCATTATATAGTACTAATGTGATCAGATCAAAGAGAATGAGATGGGCTGGTCATGTGGTGCATATGGGAGAGAGGAAAAATGCATACAGTTTTACTAGAGAGAACTGAAGGAAAGAGACCACTTGGAAGACTCAGGTGTGGGTGAGAGGATGGTATTAAAATGGATTTTTAAGATACGTGCTGGGAGAGCATGGACTGTGGTAATCTGACTGAGGACAGGGACAAGTGTTGGGCAGTTGTGAACACAGTAATGAACGGTGGGTTCCACAAAATACAGGGAATTTCTTGAGTGCCTGAGGACCAGTCAGCATTTCCTGAAGAAGGATATTGCTTGCGGAAGTTATTTAATATCCATGACTTTGTTGCATTGCACTATACTGTTAATTGTGTGTGGGATACTGATATCCAGAAGGCAAAATATAAAAATCAACAATTACAGTTCATGGAAAAATACGCCTGTCAGCAGTTATTTTTTAATGCTTTGCTGATCATTCTTTTTGGCATGTAACATGAGACATCTGCTGTTTACTTGAGTGTGGTACATTACCCCACCTCAGAGCTTACATTCCTTGCTTATATTTATGGGAAAACAATTTTTATGCTCTAATGCCTGTTATGATTGTTTTAAAAGGCAAAAAAGATATTTGACACATAAAATCTTGTACATAGTCATGACCAGCTCTTTCATTTGTGGCATGTGAGGTTTGGATCAGTAATACTACATTAACCTTTTAAAGCCTAGCGGTAACTTTACGTACCACCAGGTTTAACATTCAACAATTCTGAATGGTGTTCACATTGCGTTTATGTGTTTTGTACGGATCTCAGAACAAACAGCTACTTTTGCCTTATAAAACATTAAGAGATTGGTTTTTATAACTGAAGTGGATAGTGTTTACAGCGCGGTACGCACTGAGTCCTTATATAAAACAGATTACCTTTCATCTTTAAAGGGTTAATGAAACTAAATATAATTTATAATATGTCGTTTTGTTTTTGAGTCTCTACCACTTGCAGTTCTGTAACATTCAAGACACTTTTTAAAAGTTTCATGCCTTTAGACATGACTTGGTACATCTGCACTAAATAAAGGCTGTGCCATTTGAACTCTCCAGTTTAACCTTTTAAAGCCTAGCGGTAACTTTACATATGACCAGGTGTAACATTAAAAAATTCTATGTGGTGCCCACATTGTGTTAATGTGTTTTGTACGGGTCTCAGAACAAGCAGCAACTTTTGCCGTATAAATAATAAGAGATCAGTTTTTATCACCGAAGTGGAGAGTGTTTACAGCAAGGTACGCACTGAGTCCTTATATAAAACAGATACGCTTCATCTTTAAAGGGTTAATTGGCACCAGAGTAGTGTATTATGTTCAGCTGTCAGTTTTGCTGTGTATGTGATTTTCAAAGATCCTATATGAAAGCCATTATTTAACATGGAATTTTGCTGTTTTCCTCAGGTAAACATTATATTTGACTGCAACTGCCTGTCCCTGTTGTGACTGGTATTTTATTAACAGTTTGCATCACTGACAGACTGGCATGAGATATTTGTAGAATTAAAGTCATTGTGCTGCTTGTGTGTGCATGCACGCGTACATGCACACGTTTTTTCTTCCCGCATCCTGTACAAACGTAAAAGTATCCAGGACTTGCAATATTGACTATGTGTTGCACTGGTTATACAAAACTGAGTTGAGCCTGTTTTACTTTGTTTATCCAGTCGTAGAATGAAAAGCGTTACTCACCACTTGTGCCACACAGCATTAAATGTGTTTCGCAAGTGATGTTACGCTACCATCATAGAGAGGCATTTCAGAAGTTGTATACTGCCTGACGGGTGAGGGTTGCTTCTATGGAAGTCTAGTTGAAAGTATTGTATGTTGAAGGTTTAGCTCATACTAAATTTTGGGTTTTGTTTTGTGTGTAATAAAAGTAGTTATGAGTTCAGTCTGTGTAATTTTTTCAGGGCATTGAGGCTACATTAAATGACCCTAAAAAGAGATATCCAGATAAAGTTAATGCACTGCTGTCAGCATGGGAACATGTAACTGCATTCATAGCGACATCAGCTCATGAGGCTTCAGAAACTTTGATTGATTGGGTTCACCGGTGCGTATGTCGTATTGTTTTTAATTTTTACTCTGTTTTGTCTGGGCTTTCACTCTTTAAGTCTTCCATGTTATAATGAGTATGCTGCAGAGCTGTATAACAAAGGTGTGGTGCTTCTTTCACTGTGTCTCCATTATTTCAAGTGTTTTCTGTTTTTGAAGGTGTGTTGTTACTGTGTAAAAAGTACTTTTCTTGAGCAGTGTTTCAGGATGATTAGCATCTTAACAGTCCAAAGTAACCATTGATATATAAAGAGGAATCACTAGTAGTGATTGTAATGTAAATGTGTGCAACCTAGAACATAAGAGATAAAGCGATCCCATTACAGGCCTGGACAGGCCCTTAGGGCTCCAGGAAGTTGAGGCTCCCAGATTTCTAGTTGGCACGTGAAGGTGGTAAGGTTGTCAGCCCTGTGCACTGGCCACCTTTGCCTCCAGGAGACATCCCTGGTACTCATTGCTGTTAGAGGCTGAGGCGACTCCAGGGCTATAGTGCAACTGGAAGGATTTACATCTTCTCATCGTACATTGTTCTGCGCTTAATGTTGTTTGCCCCCAGGCCCAGTATATTAAGCCAAGTGTGCAAATTCATGTGTGTTAGATGCTGAAGATATCTTTGAGTTACTGCACTCGCATGATAGTAACCCACGCTTGACAGTCATATTGAAATATGGAAGCAAAGCTCCCTTATAGAAGCAGAGGAGTCTGAGCCTAAGAAGGGTACTGTGATGGTTTTGAAGTGGAGTGAGGGGTTTGGACTCACTGAAGCCAGCATCATGGTGTTTGAGGACATTGATTTGAATGAGGAGCGAGCATTAATGCCTCAAGGAATTTTTATGAGAATGCTTGCTTACTGTGAGAAGATTCTGAAGGAGAAGAAGAGGTGTTTGTCTCACCAGACTTAAGTGCTTTTGATTTCTTAAAGCTATCTTCAGGGACTTGTGCCCTCCACCTGTATTATTGAGGTGATGATCCAGATCACCCATCTGCGGTTCAAGAGGAAAGAGGAAGTGCCTCCTTCTTAAATTGTCATTTATTTGTCAGATTTTATGTTTTTGTAAATTTTTAGAAGCAAAGTTTTTTTTTGTGTCAAAACATTGTCTGGCACCACCTTGTCCATTTTAACATTGCATTTATGGGACAATATGTCTCAGCTTACTTCACTCTACAAAGATCACTGATGTCGGAACCAGTTATGACCTAACCTCAGGGGATGACTGTATATTGTGTGGAAATATGTGTATCAGGAAGCAGTGTGGGGGAAGAGTTCTGTCCTAGATTATTTGGATGTCTGTTTTATAAGCAGTTTTTGAGTTCCTAGATTGGAAATGTTGGCTGTGTGTGACAGCCATGTAAGGAGTAAAAAAATGTCTGAAATACGTATAACATGTAGTTTGAAGTAGAAAGGTGCGGAAAGGAGACAAAGTTGAGAATGTTTCATCACACGGTACTATATCTTATTTAGAAATGATACAAATCTTAAATGTAACATGTGTTAAATTCTCATTGATAGTAGATCGACTTTCTAATGTAACAACATACGAGTTAGACAAGCAAAGAGGTAATTTCAAATGGAGTTAATTTGAAAATTTTCAGTCAACTGCTTATTTGTTCCTTTGTTCACTAATTCTTTCCTAAAGGTATTTTGATTTTGTGGGGCGTGTTGGGATTATTCAGTTTTTTTACACCTCTTAATTTATTTTTTAAAACTCTAGCCCCACGTACAGATGACATCAGAGAGTGTACATTGTGATGCGGATATTTAAAGAACCTACATTTGCATGTGTGAATGCACGAAAGGACACCCCAAGAAATTAATTTTATATATTTGGGCAACAAGGAAATTTACTGCATTTTTAAGACATGCTGCATAATGTCTGTTTTATTTTCCACAGAATGCTGTTCATTATGTAACTTTATCTTGGTCTGTTCAAATAATACATTTTTTGTAAACAATGCACAGAAATTTAAATACCTGCCCAGTTGGTTACAGCTATTAGAAATGTACGTTGTACTGACTGGTGTACGCAGTTTGTAAATCTTTGTATAATATCATGGTGGTGTAATGTATCTTCAAATCTGGTAAAAGTTTGTAGTGCTTAAGATCCCTTATGAGCTGGGATAGTATAATTGGTCTAGTGACTTGGCTATGGGTGGGACAGCCATTGAATTGTGGTTTGATTCCTGGCATGCTCAGGAGATTTCTTTCTTTTCCAAAGTGTCCACACAGGTTCTGTATTCCACCCAATCTCCAGTTCTCTGGGTACTGAGGGTTCTTTCCAAGGGGTAAAGTGGCTGGCGCATGAAGCTGAGCACTCCCATCTAGTAACAGGGTTAATAATGAGTATAACTGTACCTCCATTCCCCCAGTGCCTTCATGGCATGTGCAAGGACATCTTTACCTTTACCCTTCCCTTACCCTTACCTTTACCTATTTTAACCAAATTTGTATTTCCTTGACAAATTTTCATAAAAGTCCCCAGTGTCAAGTTTTACGGAAGTGCATGTAGTGTGAGTTGAGTTGATGCAGGTGGACAGACAGACAAACATGACAAAGCTAATAGGCCTTTTTCGTGACACGAATGCACCAAAAAATAAAATTTATGTGTTGTATTTTAGCAGCACTTTAACGAGGTTTTAATGTGTACAATTAGTGGCTGAAGAGACCTTAATGTACTGTGTTACAATGAGAGCGACATTGTTTTGTTGACCCAGAAGAAATTTGTCAGGGACAAGCAAAGCTGTAGGATATAATGAATGTCGGATATATAAATTGTAGTTGACGATATATTGCATTGCAGCTTACACTATATTTTCAAATTTATAAACCTTCGTTGTACTCAAACATCACAGAGTGAATGAAGTCTTCCAGCATTCCAGAGGAATGTACTGCCTTCATCTTCAGGGTGATTTAATCTGGTTTGCATGGATGCTGAAACTTCTGCATAGTCTGGATTAAGTCTCACAGAAGATGGAGGCAGTATGTTCCTCTGAAATGTCAGAACACACATCATGTGGTGTATAAAGCCAAAAGAAGACCACCATTTAATCAATAACCACTGTGAAAACCAGAAAACTTACATGAATAAAGTCTGCTACCTGAAACTGGTTTGTCTTTAGTCATAGATGATTTGAGAAATAGGGGATTATTTTGACTTTTCATTGTTCCCAGTCTAAGCACAGTATGTATTCCTTAGTGCTTCTTATAAATCCTTAGACTGACTGAGTGACATCACCATGCTAAATGTCTGTCACTCTTGTTAAATCATGAGCTCTAGTCATTTATACACTGAACACCGTGAATGTCATTCAAGCCATTTTTGTGATCAGACGTCACTGTCTGTTGGCTTTGCAGCTATAATATATTGTTGAATATTCAACTACACCTGTTTTATGTAGTGTATTAGGTAATACACTTTAAATGCCAGAGTTTAATAATATGAGAACTGACATTGAAATTCATAATGGTTTAGTCTGAAAATATTGCCTGTAGCTATGTTATCACTATCATAAATGAAATTATGTATTTTTGAATAAATTTTCTAATCCTCTAACAGTTGCATGTACTCTCAGAATAGTGTGTGCCAAGAGAAAAAAGAATATTGTTTCATAATTTTATTGAACTATTGTAGCAGTTAAGTGGCAGCATTTAGTTCATTACTTTGGTATTGTGTGAATAGTGCCCACTTTCCTTTCATTGAATTTGTGTTCAGTACTGAGATTAATAAACTTTAAATGTACTGTTAATTTGTCATATCAGAGAACTTCATTAGGAAGTGGTTTATGAATGCAGTAAATATAGTGAATGTTAAATTAATTTAGTTATGGACTAATGTTGTATCCTGGATCCACAAAAAGGCAATGTATTACTTAGATTATTTGATGATATTATGTGCAAACAAAAATTAGGCAGTGGAAATTTATTTTTTTTGTCAGGCACACCTTGTATTTAGTATTGCAAGGAGAATGGCCAAAGTTGTCACCGGCAACTAAAACACATTTAAGTGTGACTCTCCAACGTTGTGCTGGCTTGCTGTCAAACCACAATGCAGCTCCAAGGTGTAGGACACTGGTTGGACTAGTTAATGACCCCTGGGGTCATCCAATTCTACATCGAATTTTGAATGGTGCATCAGATGTGGATGATTCTGAAGGTGAGTGCCCATAACATGATTTAATTTCATGTAATGATAGAAGGAGACTTCACTTCCTAACTACCCCTCTGTTTAAGCAGGAGAAAATACCACATAAGTTGCTGTAATATGGAGACATTAATTATGCCTTGTTGTTCTTGATGTTACACTTTGTTTGTAGTGTGATGTGTTTGCTTTTGTTAGGTTACAAGATTGTGGTAGGCGCTGTATTATTGTTTCTGAAAAACAGGATTTCTATAAGCAGTCCGTAGATGTGTGTACTGATCGTTGCGTGCTCCTCTCTTAGATGGCATAACTCCAGTACTGGCCCCGTGGTATCTTTTTTGATGTATATTTCATGCCACATCGTAAGGGAAATGACATTTCCTCATCATCGTAGGGGGGCCATGTTGCACCACCACTGGGTCGCTGTCATGCAGTCATCAGTGTTATTCTTGTGGGGATCTTTAACTGTATATTACTGTAATGAGGAAGATGGGATGTGCTGTTGGCCCGCGCTTTTGTTTTGTGATCGCAGCAAGGGGTGGTTATAAGTAAGACATCCTCCATTTCCCTGCTGCGCTTAGCCATGTAGGAATCCTGCTTTTCTCTGAAGTACAAAATCTGTTGTCACTGGAACATAAATTAGGTGTAAATATCTTATTCAGATATATATGTATATATAAGGTGATGTGCAGCAAAATCTGTTGGGTCAACAAGATGGTTATTTCATTTTGCACGTCTTATGTGTCTGCTGATTTGTGCTTGGTTTTTTTACTGTGCATTTTTCAGAGTAAAGCAGTGATATTCTTTTTGTAAGCTTATTTTCTTGAATAAAAGCCACAAATATGTCATTTGTCTTTGTTACTCTTGAATTCCACAGTCCTGTCTACTGTCTTGTGTTTCATAAGATTGTCACTTGCAGCTGGCTGGAGGACTGCAGGTTTTTGACTAACTACCATCACATATCTCCTTTAATGAGGTTATTGTGTTGCAGGTTATAATAATTGATTTACTTGCATTGTCTTTTCAGTTCTAGAATTGTGTCAGACTGAGAAAGGAATTATTCTGTCAATGAGACTGGAAATGTTGTGCGAATCAAAGTGTGAAGATTTAGCACTGAAGCTAGCAGAAGCAATCCACAGATGTCTCCGGTCGAGGGATTCTAGCTTCCAGGAGGAAAATGCAGAAGAGCAGTTGTTTTATACAATAGACATTTACATTGCACTCCTTTACAAATTCAAGAGGATACATGATATTATCAAAGAGGTGATGGTCTGACAAAATTATGTTTTAGAAAATTATGTTAATTTCTCATGTTTAGATACTTTGTGTTTCCAGGAGGATGCCAAGATTTATTAATGAAGATGAGAATCTAGAGGGAGTTTTGCAGATTAATATGGTCATTCTGGGTATAGAATATGCAGGAAACCCCCAGTCATCCATTGCCAGTTCAGCTGACTCCTGCATTAACTGACCCATTCTTTTGGACCTCCCAAGAGATGATTACTTGTTGGTTGAGGAAAAAATTCATACAACAAGATCCGTTCTTGTTTCAAGCCTGCCCCTTCTCCAGTGCCTTTGACATCTGCAGCATTGCCTTCAGGATCAAGCATCCCTATCACCTCGGCTGTGGAAGATGTCCATTTGAAACACTAGAGGAGTTACTGGGGAGCAGTTCTGAATTATTTGTGTGTAAAAACTTGAATTTGGAATTTATGCAACATATTGTACTGTAGTTCTGGGTGTGTTTTGGGGGGTGGGAATAATGTTGCCTGCCAAACTGCATTTATAAAGCAATGACCAGGATTTAGTCCTACATGACTCACATCAAACTTTGTTAAGTGACGGAAGCTCGTGACTTATTTATGCCTTAAAATATGTTTGAGGACTATTTCCTTATTCTTTGTCAAAATTATACTGTATATGCATTGTTTTTATGCTGAAATGATGCCTTAGTTTGATCGTTTGGGTTCCTGACTTTGCATCTGTGGGGTAAGCTCTAGGCTGGGAAGTGGATCCCGCACAGCTGACTTACCTGCTTTTCTGCAGCAACCTTTTTGTGAATTAGGTCAGATAATGGTGTTTAGGAGGGTATTTTATAAATTAGCCCACATACCATTCTACATGCAGACTGCTTTGCTTCACAGTAGACAGCACTGTGATGTGCAGTGTTCCTGTTTGCGATGAATGTGGTTCCACCCATTTTAGTTCAGTGCATTACAGCTACAGTTGTTTTGTGCTTCGCCAACTGACACACAATGGTGCAGATGGTTTCGTTTGGCTCACAGACCTGACTCACATCCAACAAATGTGTTGTTCATTACATGTGGATGTGAAAGTTCTGATGGCAGTGTTGAAAACACAAGAATCTGAACATTTTTTTCGGCAGGTATGCAAAATTGCTAAAAGTGACTGTTAGCTTCATCATGTCTGTCTAGAATGGAACCTGTGCCTCAGATTTTTTTTGTGTGTTTGTGAATTGTTTTCATGTTTGAAACATGCACATCAGGAAATTTTTGTCTGAATTTATAACATCGTCTTTCATAGGAATTTTATTTACAACTGCCATTGGGGGCTATATTGGAGGTAAGCATTCTTTGACCAAACATACGTTACTGCATGTGTTATAAAATTTGAGAGGCTGTATCAAGACACTGCATTATGTATTGTTCTGAAGGCACTATTTCTGTTTTTACTCTCGTGTTTGCTGTATGCAAGTCATGTTTTACACTGAATGCAGTGTGATGAATACAAAGAGAATGTGAAATAGTATTTGGCAAATGCTGCAAGAGTGGCCACCTTTTTCCTTAAGCTGGAAAAACAGGTCTGTGGTGAAGAAAAGTAGTAGCATTAAAGACATTTTTTCACGTGACACGGTATTGATGGAAGTGCAAAAAAGTTTCATTCACCGACCAGTGGATCTGACCTTGAGCTTATGGCATGCTCTGACCCATTTTGAACATCATAGAAAAAGACTGGTAACAAGGACAAGAGCACAGTCCACTAATGTTAACAAGGCAGGTATCCCACACACATTGCTACCCTCACCTTCCAACTACAGACATGCAGTAGAATTATGTTTCTTAATTGCTACCATTTTACTGAATAGATATTGCTGTTTCAAACAGGAATTTTTGACAGAGCCTTGAATAGTTGCTTGGCTGGCATAATCATGTGACTGAAGCGCAATCTGCATAGGTTCTTTGTGTACACACAGGAATTACAATTTTTACAAACCAAAAAGCAAGACACTTAATGACATAATAACATTTAGGTGGTGAGGGGGGCCTGGAAGGGGGGGATAGTGTAGAAGACAATTTTTAACCTGTTATGCAGTGAAAAAGGCAAAGTAATTTTGAGGATCAATATCACAAGCATACAATAGCTCAGTTAAAAATTCTGACACATAGGTACAAAAGTGAAATGGTGGTGGTGGTGGTAACATGAAGAAAACCACCACGAATAATAATAATAATAATAATAATAATAATAATAATAATAATAATAAATGCAGACCTCTTCGCCGAAACAGAGGGCTTTTTAACAGCAATACAGGACCAAGTCATACTAACAAGAAACTACAAGAAATATATTTTGAAGCAGCCAGACATCGACGAGATGTGTAGAAGATGTGGAAAAGAACCGGAGATGATCCAGCACATTACTGCAGCATGTGAACAGCTAGCACCTACTGAGTATATAAAAAGACATGATGAAGTAGCAAAAGTTATACACCAGAAACTGGCAGAAGCAACTGAACTAATTGAAGACAAATGCCCATACTATAGGTACAAACCAGCAAATGTGCTGGAGAACAACAACTTCAAACTGTACTGGAATCGCAGCATTATTACAGATAAAACATTACCTTCCAACCGACCTGACATAAGAGTCACGAACAAGAAAACAAGAAATACCTTCCTAATACACATAGCTATTCCAGATACAATCTCACCAAAACAATAACCGGAAAACAAAACAAAAATACCAAGAACTGGCAAATGAAATGCGTGTTATGTGGAAGCAGGATGCAGTACAAGTGGTCCCAATAGTAATTTCAGCTAGGGGAATAATTTCAAAGGCACTGTCATAAAGTTTAAAGAGACTTAACCTGCACCCAAACACATATATGCAAATGCGAAAAGTGGCAATTCTTGGCACATGCTCAATTGTAAGAAATTTCCTAAATTACACATAAGACCACCGAGCCTAATCCTGTTGATGATACATCCCAGGATAGGTGAAAATTTCCCAGCTAAAGCTGAGACGTGAGAAATTTGAATAATAATAATAATAATAATAATAATAATAATAATAATAATAATAAATGCAGACCTCTTTGCCGAAACAGAGGGCTTTTTAACAGCAATACAGGACCAAGTCATACTAACAAGAAACTACAAGAAATATATTTTGAAGCAGCCAAACATCGACGAGATGTGTAGAAGATGTGGAAAAGAACTGGAGACGATCCAGCACATTACTGCAGCATGTGAACAACTAGCACCTACTGAGTATATAAAAAGACATGATGGAGTAGCAAAAGTTATACACCAGAAACTGGCAGAAGCAGCTGAACTAATTGAAGACAAATGCCCATACTATAGGTACAAACCAGCAAATGTGCTGGAGAACAACAACTTCAAACTGTACTGGAATCGCAGCATTATTACAGATAAAACATTACCTTCCAACCGACCTGACATAAGAGTCACGAACAAGAAAACAAGAAATACCTTCCTAATACACATAGCTATTCCAGATACAATCTCACCAAAACAATAACCGGAAAACAAAACAAAAATACCAAGAACTGGCAAATGAAATGCGTGTTATGTGGAAGCAGGATGCAGTACAAGTGGTCCCAATAGTAATTTCAGCTAGGGGAATAATTTCAAAGGCACTGTCATAAAGTTTAAAGAGACTTAACCTGCACCCAAACACATATATGCAAATGCGAAAAGTGGCAATTCTTGGCACATGCTCAATTGTAAGAAATTTCCTAAATTACACATAAGACCACCGAGCCTAATCCTGTTGATGATACATCCCAGGATAGGTGAAAATTTCCCAGCTAAAGCTGAGACGTGAGAAATTTGAATAATAATAATAATAATAATAATAATAATAATAATAATAATAATAATAATCAGAAAAACTATATCATGAAGAACAAAAAAATAACAGATTTGGAGATTGAAGAAATGAAGAAGGAACTTCAAGGGTCTCAGAGAAGTCACTTAAATGAAAGAGAAGAAGAAGAACAACAATCAGAGCAACTGTATACCATAAATGAAGAGAAGAAGCAGAATTTAGATCCTGCAACAGTAGTAGAAATGGAAATTCATCAACAAAGGAGTGCTATTTGCAAATTAAAAAAAAATTGAAAGTACGTATTACCAGGTGACACAAATAGAAATTGACAAAAGACCAAGACTGCAGAAACTCTAATATGTGTTGAAAGTAAAAGAAATAGTGAAAACTGTGAACGAAGCAATGGCAGAAATACTAGCAGGTAAAGATCTGAACATGACTGAGTTAAACCACCTCATCCACGTCGCAGCAGCGGCTCTTACAGAAGAAGTAAATGGAACAGGAAGTTATAAATCAGAAACATGGAGGCCAGAAACACCTCCATGGGTTGGACGAATACAGGACAGTATAAATGATACCAGGAAAGAACTGACAGCTTTAGCAGAAATAAAAAGAAATGATAGAAACACACACAATATGAAAAGAGAGAGATTACTTAGAAGATGTAAAATAGAGACGAAAGAAAATTTGGATCAAGTGATTGAAGAGCTTAAACAAAAAGTATAAGCAAAGACAAAGCCATTGTCTAGATATAAGAAAAGGCAAAGTTAGTATTACCAAAATAAAATGTTTAGAGCAGACTGTAAGAAATTTTACGACTTTCTCAGACATACAAATACCACCAATGTGTAAAAAGTACCAAGGAAAGAGAACATACAGAACTTTTGGAGAACAATATTCGGGGGAAAGGTATGGCATAATGAAGAAGTGTACAGGATCAAAAACCAGCATCAGCAAAATCCCTGTATGGAATGGAGACCAATATCTGAAACAGAGGTCACAACGGCACCATGAACAACGTTAAATTGGAAGGGTCTTGGAAGAGACCAAATACCAAATTTCTGGCTTAAACAACTGACAGCAACACACAAATATTTAGCGACACTTTTCAACAAACTGATTGAAGAAGACCAAACACCGGAGTGGCTAACAGCAGGAGTAACATTACTTATTCCAAAAAACGAAAACACTGAAAAACCGAACAACTACAGATCCATAACTTGTCTGCCTATGATATACAAGCTTATTACATCAATAATAAGCAAATGGATGCAAAGGTATATTGATGACCAAAATTTGATGCCCAAAGAACAGAAAGGGTGCTGCAGAGGATCAAAAGGATGCAAAGATCAATTGCTAATTTCAAAAGCAATATTACAGGAATACAAACGCAGAAAGAAAAATTTGTGTATGGCATGGATTGATTATCAGAAAGCTTTTGACAGGGTACCACACAGTTGGATAATCAAGTCTCTTGAGCTAATGGGGATTAATAATAAAATTATATCATTTGCTAAGAAAATTATGAGTCATTGGAGAACAAGGATGCGCGTACACACAGAAAATAAGCTATTAGAAACGGAAGAGATAGAAATACAACGTGGAATATTCCAAGGAGACTCATTACCACCACTGTTGTTTTGCATTTGCTTAATCCCCCTCACAGAACAATTGAACAGGTTGAACACGGGATATGAAGAGCACAAAACAAAGACAAAAATATCCCACCTGCTTTACATGGATGATTTGAAGTTGCTAGGCAAATCAGAAGAAGAGCTTCAAAAACAGATACAAACAGTTTCAACCTTCAGTGATGATATCCGCATGGAAATTGGGCTTGACAAGTGTGCAAAGATTGTATTTAAGAGGGGAAAACTAGTCCAATCGCAAAATTTAGTGGTGGTAATCAACAGAGAAATACAAGAGCTTGAAGAAGGAAAGACATACAAGTACCTTTGGATTGAGGAAATTGATGGCATACAACATCAGCAAATGAAAGAAAGACTGAAGAAGGAATACACCAGGAGACTAAGAATGATACTGAAATCTGAATTAAATGCTAAAAACAAAACTACAGCAATTGGAACATTAGGTCTCCCAGTATTAAGATACAGTTTTGTTATAATTAATTGGAGATTAAAATAAATTAAAAAAATTGATAGGAAAACCAGGAAGATACTAACAATGTACAAAATGCATCATCCTAAAGCATATAGATAGGCTGTATGTAAAGAGGAAAGGAGGAGGAATAGGCCTGTCACAAATTGAAGCAGCCCATGAAACAGATATAATCAATATTGCACAATATCTTAACAAAAGGTATAAAGAAGACCAGTTCATAAATATTGTAAGAAGCAATGACAGTAATCAACCAAATACGAATTCAACAGCTAGAGCAGCAGCGAAGAGCATAGATGAATTAAGTCAATCAAGTGAGAACAATGACATGAAACAAGATGGAATACAAAACACAAAGGCAAGACTGGCAGAGTCCTTAAAGGAAAAATGGAAAAACAAAATAATGCACGGCCAGTACATTAGAAGCATAGATAAACATCCCATTAGTGAGGAAGACATGTTCCTCTGGCTGTCAAACGGAGACCAGAAAGCAGAAACAGAAAGTGAAATAGTGGCAGCACAAGACCAAGCACTACAAACAAAATAACTTGCAACACAAATATTGCAAACAGAAAAAGATAGCAAATGCAGATTATGTCACCAATTTTAGGAGACAGTAGACCACATTATGTCAGTGTGCCCAGTACTGGCAAAAGAACAATACATCAAGCGACATGATAGAGTGTGTGCTCAATTACACTTCAACATATGTAAGGAACTAGGGATAAAATTAGATAGTGAACTCTGGTATGATCATGTACCAAAATCAATAGATACAAGTCAAGTGGGCAAGGTAACCATCTTATGGTATCAACAAGTGCAAACCGACAGAACCATCCCCAACAATAAACCAGACATCATAATCCGGGATAATGAAAAAGGAACATGTATGCTAATTGATGCAGCAATCCCGGGAGACAGAAATGTGATAAAGAAAGCTGAGAAGATTTTAAAATATAAAGACCTCACAATAGAAATACAGCGCATGTGGAATGTAGTAAAAACAAAGGTGATGCCAGTTATAATAGGAGCAACTGGAACCATTTCAAAATCCTTAAGAAAATATTTGAGAAACATACCAGGAAAGCACGATATCAAGGAACTACAGAAAACAGCTATATTGGGCACAGCGCACATATTTCGGAAAGTGCTAATGTAGAAGCACAAAGGAGTTTAGTATTGAAGACAGCGCTATATGCACCATTAACAGTACACATGGAATAGCCGCGACACTGTATACCCTAGAAACATGGTTTGTTTCAGGTAAATAAGTGTGAATACCCTGCATAAAGGAGATGATGATGATGACGACGACGACGACGACGACGACGACGATGGTGGTGGTGGTGGTGGTGGTGGTGGTGGTGGTGATAGCACCACTACTACCCAGACTCACTCAATACACCGATTTTTCGTTGCATAATCCTTTGCTCATCCTTCTTAGTTTCAGTTCAGGCGTGTAATCACTAATGTACACATCTGCTCCCTCTCCTGCTGTTGCTACTATCTGGTTGATGGTTGCCCTCTTCCCATAGATTGTTTCTCTCACCATAAGGAAGTCAAAATATTTGAACACATTGTCAGGTTTGTTTTATTTTTATGGAGTTGGGAAAGCCCTGGGCATTTGGGATTCTATACCAAATTTTTCAGGAGACTGGGACCAAGCTGTTTAAAACCCATAAAACCAGGACTATCCTGGAAAAGCCAGGACGAATGGGATCCCTGTGTACACCCTGGTACCATTTGAGTAAGAGGCTGGGTGAAGGCCAGAACGTCCTTGCCCTGTCAGGGCTCAAATCAGAATTCTTTGGTTGTTGACCTTGTAGCTGGGCTTGCTGGTTGTATTATTCACCCTTCAGCTAGGGTTTATGTATAAGTAACAGCAGCAAATCATAGCAGATGTCTTTGCACAGCACTGGCCATAGTTCCAGTATAATGGCTGCAACAGCCTGGCTCTGAAATGAAAGGGGACTTTTGGTGTTGCATTATTGTGATGGTCGGCTATCAGGACCGCGCATACAGCAGTGCAGTAATGCAGCACACAAGATAAAAGATAAAAGAGGAAAGGCATGAGGGGAGCAGGTAATTCTGTGATGGTATGATATTTATTTACATTGTTTTAAGATCTTTAATTGAGTTTAAGTCGAGGATGTATCTTAACATTAAATTGACAATTTGTTGGGTGTAGAAATGTTTTTGTAATAAAATTGGTGACTCTTAAATTAAAGAAAAATTTAAATTTGTAATTCATTTTTAACATTCTTGTAGTTAGCTTGAAATTCCTAACTTTAATGCTAAAGAGTGATTGAGAGTCAGATTTGAAATTGTTGCATTTTGTTTTGTTGTGTTATTAATATGCAAAAGAAAGCTTATAAATGTATTTTTTTCCTTTTTATAGCTGAAACATGTTGACCTAAAAGATGGACTGCTTTTGGTGAGAAGGTATGCCTTAAAGGATGGAAAACGTGCCCGTGTATGGAAGTATAGTGCCAAGGTTGCAGAGCTTGCTGCACAGTACTTCTTGACAGTGGCCATGGTGAAACCAGTCAGTGAGACAGGAACACTGCTGCAGGATCTTATGACTGAGTGGGCCCTTCTTCACAGTGATTTGCCTTCAGTGTCACAGACTTTGCCAAACATGATTCGCAAATTGATACAACCAGCTGAGAGTGCTGTGCATATTTATCTTTTCTGCCAAGTGCTAGTGAATCAGGTGAAGTGTGTACACACACACACACACACACATGCATGATACTTCCCTAGATAGATACACATGTATATTTACATACAAACCTGCATGCATACTTAGATTATATTTTGGGTTGAAGAATTTGCGTATAGTAAATCAAGTGCCTGCATAGACCATAAACGTATGGATATCAGTAACTTCAGGATAATTTACCTTGGTCTTATAGAACCAGTACTTACAAATTTTTTATTCTGTGAAGCAGTTCATCTTATACTTGAAGCAGGTTTTGCTTTTCCGTGATCATGATATGGCTGCTGCTTAGACGCAGGTTTTTAGTTGTACATTGTTGATGTGCGTAATGAGAAATGATGCCACTACAGAAGATCTTTGACTTAAACAAGTTCTTACAAAGTTTATTCATAAAGTAAGCGTGTAATTTGTCAACTAAATAACCAACAATGGTACTGCGTGTAATTATGGTTTGTAATTCTTCACTTTGCTTAATGTCAACTAGTGAGCATGATTTTGACACAATAACTTCACTGTAACTGTTTCAGTGAATGAGTCCGTATATAGTAAATCCCTATTTTCCATTCCCCTATTTTGTGTTTTCCGTCACCATACACACTTCTGGGGGTCCCAGCTAAGTTCGCATAAGAACTGTGTTTCCCAGATTTTACACTTTTCTGGATTTTATGCCATTTTAGGTGGTCCCCACAACAATGTAAAATTGGGGGTTTTGCTGTAGTTGTTTGTGTTTTGATCCTGAGGAATGTCAGCAGAAGAAATTAATTGCCTCCTTTTGGTAGTGTACACAGAAGATGATGTGAGCTGGCAGACTATAGTGAAATGTTTTGCACTAGTTCATAATGGAGGAGGCAACACAAAAGGGCAGTAAGCCTAAGTAAGCCTGCAGTTTTTGCTTACAGCGTGGCAGTAATGAACAAACCACTGCAACTTGAACTTTTTCAGCATTTAACGTGGGAAGTTTTAGAATACAATGTTCTCTGATGATCTCATGAGGTCTGAGGTCTCAGATTTTAAACTTTTCGCAGGGAAATACCAGAGAAATTAATAGTTCGAAGATCAGAACTTTTTAAATTATATCAAGACTCATCCTTCTGGATGATGTGTCTAAATCTTTGTGGGTCTGTGTACATAGAGAGTTTGGCTTCATGTATTCTTGACCTTGTCATGCTAGGTGGAGGTAGTTGAGTGGTAAGTTTCAAGCGCTGGCCACTTTATGCCTGGGGAAAGAGCCATCAGTATTAGTTGGGTAGGAGGCAGGGTGGGTTCCAGAGCAGTGTGGAAGTGGTGGTGATGTCGAGGAAAGTTTTTGTCACTACTGAGAACAAAACCCTATTTCTTTGATTATCCCACCCCCAGCACTGACACATACTGCAGCCCAACATGACTTTCTTATATGTAAGATGAGATAGAAAAGTACAAAAAGCCCTGTACTTCTCTCTTCTGCCTTCCATTTCCTTTTCTGCCTGTATAGTGGTATGTTCACTGTACCATAATAGAGTAGAGTGTTTGCCTTTTAAGTTCTCTGAAGAGACAGTTATATCATTTTGGTATTGGTGATTATATATGAAATATGACTAACCATGTGCCTGTCACGTGATGGTACTGAAACACTACTGATAGAAGACCAATAGTGCAGTCTTTGACATTGTACACAAACTGAGCTGTACTGTATAACCAGGGATGTACTGCCATTTGACGGTGCTGTGTTAAATAAGATTGTAATTTGGCTGCATGGCAATAAGACAAATCACTCTCCACTCTATGATGTCATGCAAAAACCAAGCTTATGTCACAACCATGGAAACCTGGTCACCATGGAATCTAGAGCTCTCTTGTATCCATGGAAACTGGCATATGACTTACTCATGCTTACAAGGGTTTTTTATGTAGTTGATTGTTAGAGTTACATTAAAAAATACGATTATTAAAATACAACTTTAAAAAAGTTTGTAACATGTGGCGTATGTTATTCAAATGAGAATTGTGAGAGAGCATATTTTGCATGGCATATTAAGGATGAAAAGGGAATTGGTAATTTAATAAGGTGTAATGGAATGCAATTTTTTCTTCCCTTTCAGTTTGGAGAGTCACTGAAATCACTCTGCATTGAGCTGTATATCAGGGGACTTACAACCGACATGAATGAGTTAGAACAACAGAAGGTGAAAAATGACAAGGAGAAAGTTCGGGAAGCAGAAGTAAGGTTGTCTGATGGTTTCTTGAAACTTGCAGACTTGGTTAAAGACAATGTAGGAGTGTGCCGTGAATGTGTTCTTACTGCATTCTCCTTAAACCCAACTCGAGTTTGTTATGAACGTATCAAGGAGATGGCTGTTGCAAGTGGGAAGTGTTTGTGTCTTCCTGCTGATGTGAGTGCTGTAGATGTAGGAGATAAGCAAACAGCTAGTGAGAGTAAATCACAAAATGCAGGGACAGAGGATATGGACTTATGTTATAACTGTGTTGGTGACGAAGGTCAGACTGATCCAATTGAAGTAGACACTGGACAGGTAGTGACTGTGGGGTTTCACCAGTCGGAGGAAGTTGTGTCATCTGATGCTCCTCATTGTTCTGGAGGGGAACAAGATATTTCTGGCTTTCATCTGCAGGCTAATCGATGTAACCTCCATCCTCCATTTGACCCAAATAGTGGTGGTGCTCTTGGTGAATTGTGTCCTGAGTGTGGTGAATTCACTGGAATAGAAACTCCTGCTGTAGATCCAAGTGGTGTAGAGAAGAAAGAACGTACACTCGATGCACTGATTTCAATCAAGGGAGACACCGTGACACAGTCTTTGAATTATGATGTGCTGTCTGCTCCAAACCAGGTGCTGGATGCTGAGACACTGGGATTGACTCCACAACTTTGCGATGATTTGGCGGTTGTACTTAGCAGTCCTCGTTACCAGATGCTTAGTTGGGTTTTAGACTGGACAGAACTTAGTATAATGTGTGAGAAGTATTTGGAAAATGGTGAGGAAATGAGAAATACTACCAAGGAATTGAAATTCTTAAACATTGATTACAATCAGTTCAAGGATTGGCCAAGTGGTGAGGATGAAAAAGATGAATATTATGGCATTGAGAAAGGCTATGAACAGTGGGTTGACATTAGCAGTGATTCATCAGAAGAATATTTCAGTCGTTCATATAAAAGACGGGCAAGGCGCATGCAAGTGGATTCTGACTCTGATTCTTCTCTTGCTCCCAGATCATGCACTAGAGGAAGGAAAGTACACAGGTTGGATACTTCAGACTCTGACTATGAGTGCAGCCAAAGGAAAGAAAAGATTAAACACAAAAACTACAGGCCACCATCACAGTCAGTGTCTGATTCGGACACTGGTACGCAAGATAGCAGGACCGATGATAGTCTTGGAAGTGATGGCTTCAGGATCGAAAAGCCAAGAAAGAAGGGAAAGCTTGGCAGGAATGAAAGTGCAGCATCTGGTAAAAGAGTTGACCAGAACAAAATGAATGACATATCTCATTTCCGAGTTATGATGAATGATGATCTAAACCGTCGTGACTTAACAAGGGATCTGTCAAGTGATGTGATGAATATATTTGCCCAGATTGGTGAAAATGGTAAAGAAGTTTCAAATACACAGTTTCCTTCAATTCCTCAGATTGGTTCTGTTCTTAATCCAGATAAGCGTTCAAGTGATCCCTCTGTGCTGAAGACATTGAGGATGTTTAGACCACACAATACAAAGAACAGTCCACGTGGTCACTTACCACAGATGTTGCACAATAGAAATAAGGACACTCCATCTTCAAGAGGAGAGAATGAAGTAGCATATGCTAAGTTCGCACCCATGCTGAGTACTTTGAATTTAAACCCACGTATAGTTCTAACTAGGGCAGATGTTTCACACCAAGATCTCAAGTCAAATAGAATGTTGGCTGAAGCAAATAACAGACCAGGAAATCCTCTTTCCCAAATTACTCCAGATATCATCTCCAGAAAGTCCAGTCAGAGTAAAAATCTCCCTTACGATATTGATGGAAAAAATCAGATTTCATTGCCCCGTGCATTGGTTGGAGATGTGAGTGGACATGAATACACAAAAAATGATCTCTTAGTGAAATCTGTTCCAGGATTGAATTCATTGGATATGATTTTACCACCACCTTCTGAAGCTACAGTGCAGGTAGTACAGTTGCCTAGAAATACACCATCCACAAACAGCAACAATCAGGGAAATTCCCACCATCCTCCAAAAGGAGCACAGACACAGAATGTTCAGCCTTCGGGAAACTCATCAGGTGGGACCTCAGGTCAAGATCTGGGGTCAAGTTCAAATGTTAGTAGCTTATCAGCCCACTGTCAACCTTCACAGCCAAGTTCAGTAACCCCTACTGAGAATCCTCAAAGTCAGATAAGTATTTCAACAACAAGTGCACAAAGCTCTAGCATGCTAGGGCAAGCAAAACCAACAAAATTGAACTCTCATACAGAAGTGAAATACTTGACAACGACCAGTGAAGTGAATGAGATTCTGAGAAGTACACTTGGAGAAGGCAGTATTCATGTCCATACAGCTTCACAGCTTCCATTGTGTACAAGTTCAGCTAAAGAGAAGCAGAATTCCAAGCAGGAAGTAAAATACCTGACATCTTCCAGTGAAGCTACAGAGGTCCGTAGGAATACTCTTGGTGATGGTGGTCACCAAGCTCAAGCAGTCCCATCTGTTCCGTCACAGCACACTTCAGCATTGGATTTCGCTTCTCAGAATAAAACAAAGCTAAATTCACGATCTGATATCAGGTATCTGAGTTCAAACAGTGAGGCAAATGAGATTCTACAAAACACTTCAGTTGGGCAAAAACCAGTCACATTAGAGACTCCTACTTGCGTTGGTCCCTCATTACATAATGCTGCTCACCAGACTAATCATTCCCATCATGTTAATCCTGTAGGTCCATTTCCAGTTGTAAAAGGAGTGGACTTAAATGTAATAGCAAATATTATTTCTTCCAAGAATTGCTCTAATTCAATTCCTGCATCACCAGATAATTCTAGTGTAACATCAGATTCCCAGATGCTTCAGTTAGTGTGTAAAAGCCAGAAGTTTCAGATCAAACCTATCATCTGTACACAGGCAGGTCCTAGGAGCATTCTTGCTGATCATGTTGACACAGCCACCAGTACTCCAGCATCATCCACAGAACACCAACAGCAGCAGCAGCAGACACAACTGCAACAGCAAAATCAACACCTCATTCATCAGCATCAACATGTGTCCACCCATTCCATGTATGGAGATGACTTCACAGGACTTCCTGCATCTGTGGATTCACCAGCCAAAGACAATACTCCAGTTAGCAAAGTACAGAAACAAGGTTCATCTCATGTAGCTACTTTGCCCAAGTTCCAGCAGGCATTTGGGAAGACAGTATATAATAATCAAGCCAGTACTACTGTGGATGGAGGTTCTCATAATACTAGTGTCAGAGGAAGTGAAGATGATGATTCACCGCGTGGAACAGAGACACCAGAAACTGTGCCCCAGCCATCTGTTGTTCCAAGCACGGTGCTATCCAAAGCTGTTCAGACAACAAACATCAGTAACATTGTTTCACATCCTCCTGTTACAGGAGTTTCTCATACTGAAGCATCAAGCAGTGTGGATGTTGGAATACCTTCTACACTGCATCTTACCAGCACTGGGCCTGTGTTCAGCATTTTGCAAGGATCTCCTAGGATTGCTGTATCTGCAGCGCTCAGGTCAGGGATGACTGTGCAAGCCATTCAGACTTCATCAGGTGTGATATATATGCATCCTGATACAACTACTTTAGTTAATTCTAGTGCTGGAGGGGCTCTTGCCAGCACCATTTCTGCCAGAAGAACTCCAGGTATTAGAACATCTCAAGCATCTGAAAATGTCCAGCAGGGTCAGTTGACAGATGGGATGCCAAGCTCTGTGGCTGTTGCGATAGCTACACCTTCTACCCCCGTGTTAGCCAGAGATACAGTAAAGAGAAACAGAATGCTGGCAGCAGCTTTGCAGAGTACACACCATTCAAACACAGTCACTGGCGTGGCAAATCAAGCAACCAATACTTCACAGTTACAGGAACCCGAAGTGTGTGTAGTAGAGAGTTCATCTGATGAAGAGGTAAATGGTTCAGTAACACGGCAGCAGCAAACCCTTGTCACAGCAGCAGCTGTGCACAGAATGCCTGTTCAGAAAACAGTGACTAGACAAATGGTCCCAGCAGTCAGAAATGTTCGACCATTGTTGCACATTCCTGGGGGAGGGAACCTTATTGCTCGATCTGTTGCTACCAGTGTTGCTCTACCACTGAGGCAGCAGACTGTGCGGTCAGTCTTGGTGTCTCCAGTGTCTTCTACATCAAATTCCAGCGTTAACACCAGGTTATCACAGAATGTTGGAACATCTAGTGCTTTGATTGCACATGGTTCTGTTGAACCTACAGTGAGCTCCACAACATTGGAACAGCTGAGGGAGTTTGAATCTGTTTTAGAGCAGGTGACCAACACATCACAGATGAAGGAAAGAAGTACAGTCCAGCCTCAACCACCACATACTCTCCTCACCCAACAGCTGCTGCTGACACAAGCAGCAACTTCAACAACAAACACGAGCATGGAGTTCACATCTTGTACTGGAAGCCAGTCAACTCCCAGTACTTATTCACAGGACTTATTTCCAGTAACGTCAACAACAGTAGCAACATCTAGAGTGAGTGTAACTTACGTGACACAAGCTTCAACAGTTCGAACCACGAGCATTGTTCCGGCATCTAGTGTTGCAGGAGGGATTGTAACAGGAAAAATGTCATCTCCAGTGGTGGTGGTGACCAGTAACTGTCAACCTGCAGCCTCACCTGCATTAAGTGTAACTTCACAAAGTTCTTCTAGTCCATGTGTGACTCCTGCACCATCTGCAATGTCAGCTTCTTCTGGGAAGTCACCCCCTAAATCTTCGAAGACATCAAAGTCTAAATCTGTGAAGTCTGGCATGACAACAGCCACTTCCAAAGCATCACCTGTACCAAAGCCACAGCAGAAGCCCCAAGAAGACGAACAAACAGCTCAGAGGATTTATGCAATTTTAGATGAATATGCAGAGCAGTTGCGTAACTCTCCTGACTTGAATAATAAACCAGCTCCCCGACGCCGTTCTAATCCTCCTACAAATGCAAATCAGTCTTCAAAGCGAAAGAAATCTGCACAGACAAAGGTGAAACTTTTGGGACAACAGTCTTCCTCAACAGCCCAAGAAATGAGTCCTGGAGCAGATGATCATTTAACTATAGGTAGTGAAGACAGTTCAAGTGGGATTACGCAGTTGTCCCATATTCAGGATTCTCCTGCCCCTTCTTCACAAAATGCAGATGAACCTCAAAGTTTGAGGGCCACTCCATCCACAGAAATTAATGCTGAGTCTGGGAATCTGAGGAGTGTGGTAGCAGATTCTGGTGACCTACAGGATGTTTCAAAGCAGCAGGATCGACAGCCACAAGAACATAATTCTCATTCTCATGAACAGGAACAGCCTGATGGGCAGCAGTCGCCAGTGCAGTTGCAACAGACAACACAGCATGGACTCTTATTCACAGATGGTAGCAGCATTCAAGGAAGGACAGTGATAGTGCAGGATAGCATACCCAGTTCTGTAGATGCGACGGGTGCTGGAAAACCTGTCATCCTGGGAAACTCTGCCACAGTGCCAGCATTGTTTGCAGGAGTCCGTCAGGTAATTGTCCCTGTTACTCCAGGTCTAACGGCACGGCCTGTGGTAGTGTCATCCAAAGGATCTAAAGTAATACGTGTTCATCAGGTGACAGTACCTGGTGGATCCCTGCAGGTGACACCAGGAATGAGTGCAATGCAGGGAACTGCATTGGTAGTGCGACAGATCAACAAATCTGGAATTGCAGCACCAATGTCTGTTCTTGGACAGCCTGCCACAGTAAAACAGGTGAAACTGCCTGTAGGTAGTATATCTTCGCAGGCATTAACTGGTGTGACTGCTCAGCCTCCAGTAGTATTACCTCCAGGAAGTCATCACCTGTCTGGTCAGGTTGGCAGTGTAGTTACTTCAACAATAGCTCAAGCACTCTCTTTTCCTGAATCAGGATTAGAAAATGTTTTGCAGGATGGTACAGTAAGAACAGAATCTTCCACTATCATAAGTTCTGGTGAAACATTACTTTTGAATGCTGCTACAACTTCACAGGCAATTGGTTTGATACGGAGAGGAATTCCTGCATCATTTCATGATAGAATTGCTACGCCTGTAGGTGGTGTTATGTCAACCAGTACGTCGGCCACAGTGCCATCGTCAGTGGCAGTAGATAGGGTAACATATCCAAGTGTCAGGCAGGTTTCCTCAGTCAGTCTTGACTCAAACATTGTCACCTTGAACTCACCAAATTCCAGCAATGTCACGTCCAGTGTGATTGAACATTTAAGCACCAACAACGAATCTTCACCAGCATGTGATCATGAGTTACCAGTGGGAACAATTTCTGAATGTAGAACAGAAACTAATTCCACATCCCAGGCTCATGCAACAAGTATACAGTGTCTTGGTGTTGACTTCACAACACAAAATCCTGTAGGAAATACTAGTTATCATAACAGACTTGTAAAAGATACAGGAAGTGACATGTCTCCTGTGGCAGAATCTGGTACACAAAATTGCCCAAATCCCTCTGAGGGCGTGGGAGGTTTAGATGGTCGTGTATCAGTCACCATGTCCTGTGCCAAGCCTGAATCCAGGGAAGCAGATGGAAGTTCTGGTGGAAGGCTAGAAAGTAGCTTAAAGTCAGAGTTGGTGAAGATACCTGATTCTTTAGATCAGTGTGGTCACTCTCAGCATGCAGATTCTTCATGTCAAACATCTCGGTCTCAGCGGCTTCAGACAGCAAGCTCAGATGATAAGCATGAAGATGCAGCATTGCTTCAGACCACAGGAACCAGTACTAGAGGCACAAGTAAGTAATGCCATTATCTACAGTTTTATGCACCATGTGTTCACAGAACTTTCTGCAAGGTGTACAGTGGTCAGTGCAACACATGGTTATGCATCCCCTTTCAACATACGCAAGTAAAAATATTATGGGAAAGTTTTATGTGCATGTCTTTTTTCATATTGCATGCTTCAGAAAGTGTTTGCATATCCAACTGCATTAGCATGAAATTTCTTTTGGTATTGTCCACTTCTCTGATGACCTTGAGCTTTCTCACTGTTGTCTTGCTCATGTTTTTTCACTCATACTGTCCACACTGTGTGGAATAAAAAAACTCAAGGTATAATACTGTGATAGACATCACAGCACTTTTCAGTGTATGAATGACGTTCTTTCATCACCTTGACTTTCCCAGCAGCATCCATAATGACTTAGAACATGTCATGCTTGTCTCAAGCAAATTGGTGCTCAACAGGAAACACAGTCATGGATGGCTGCATTCTTACGTGTCTGAAAGACTTTCGAGGGTTGTGTAAAGCATGTAGTGACAGTTTTGTTCAAGCAGCACAAGTGTACACTAAAATAATTTCAAATAATCCATATTTAGTCACTGTTGGGCTGGAAAACTGCTTCAAATTAAAAATTAACCATATTTCAAATTACCCAGTTCAAGTTAAATTGACAGTGCTGTACTTTATGCTGGGGGTTTTCATTTGCTTCAAATTAACTGGTATGTTGAATTAATTGATAGCAAAATTAATAAGGTTTTACTCTATGTACATGCTGCCAAATATGTATCAGAGAATGAATGAATGAATGTATGAATGAATGAATGAATGAATTGCAGATTTCCATGTGCAAATTTATTAACCATATGCAGGTGCTATCATGATACCAGAGTGATATGTTTATCATTGCATGATCCCGTGTCCCTTCAGAAATTAGCGGTGAGTTTTTCATCTACACGCTTGAGGTGGACAAATGCTTCAATAATAAATCAGCATTCCTTTTTATTGAGTTTTGTTACAGAGTATAATTCTGTCCTCACTGAAAAGAAAAAATATGGAAGCTACCTGTACAAAACAAGTTGAGGCATGCATCAACCTGTAGGCAACTGATTTCTTTGTAAATGAGAATTTTTGTTTTCTGTATTTTGATTGTTAGTTATAACTTGATATCTTATAAGAAGAAAACCTCACAGTGTGTTGTTATAAAACAGCATAGTTTCCCAAATTGAGGCATTGTTTTTCATGCTCCAGATTCTCTGAACGAAGAATTGTTTCTGCAAGACAGAACTGGATCTTCACAAGAAGTTACAGTGTGCATGGGGATAAGCAGTCAGGATGATACAACAATGTCCAGGTCTTCCCATCTCTGCTTAGTGGAAGACAATAGACAGAAAAGCAAGGAAGGGGAAATACCTGAAAACAGTGACAGCAGTAATAGCAGCAGCAGCAGTAGCAGCAGCAGTAGCAGCAGTAGTACTACTTCTAGTGATGTGACAAATTCAACAAATGGCTGCAGCAAGGCTTCTAGCAGTTGTAAACGGCGAGAAAGCAGTACAGTGTGCCAGGCATCTAATGCAGAGGGTACAAGTCAGATTATGCCAAAGTCAGGGTTACTGTGCAGAACGAACACAACACAGACACTTGAGTTTGCAGCGGGAACAGGGAGTGGGACAGAAGTGGCAACATACCACATTCCATCCAAATCATCAAATCATCTCGAGTATGTCAGTGATATGCCATATCGATTATCAACAAAGATGACCTCTGAGAACCGGGATTCACCTTGGCGTTATATGCCAGTGGTGAAGCGAGTACAGTTAGCCATGCAGCCTGCAGTGGTACATAAGGATGAATCAGATGTGGCCACAGAGCAGGTGGGAAATGCACTGCATCTAGTAGACAGAGAGGTTGAGGATGGTTCTCAAGATAGGCGTTCATTCTTATCAGACATCAAGTTTGTGTCTGTTGGCAGGAAAGCAAGTGTAGCTGCAAATTCGCTGCATGTTCACCCCAATATAATTCACACATATCGTAAGGTAGAGAGCGAGACAGAGGATAAACGCCGAATAGAAAAATTGGAACGAATAGAAATGCACCAAAAAATGGTAAGACTTGAGAGGGAGCTGAGGTTGCAGAAAAGTTTGTCTGAAGAATGTGAAGATTTGGGTGTGGATGAACCCAGCACCAGTGAACTTTTCCCTGAAGCAGACCTTCTGCTTGATCCCAATTCTTCACCTAGCTTTGAACATACAATACAAGATGCTTCCTGTAGTCAAGCTGTGGAAACTACAGAACCATACTCAGGTTCCAACTTCAGGAATGAATATTCATCAAGTAGCCAGGAAGGATCTCATCATGAAAACCTCTCTGTGGATAATCAGGTCTGTGAGGATTTGGAAACTAGGCGTGAAACCAGGTCTTTTGGGTCCAAAAAGTCATACAGTGATTGGAAATATCGTTTGGCAGGTAAAGAACGAGGCAGATACAACCCGTCTGTTAATGTGCGGGGTGAGAAGTTAACTGCTCAGACGGATGTCGTGCAAGGTAATTCATCAGGTCAAAACTGTTCTGTCAGTAATGCTTCCAAGAACATATCACGGAGCTGCTCTTCTGTGGAAGAATCACTGAGCAGAAGTTCAAAATGTGATGGCAGAGAAGGTGCTGTTGCTAGACTAGTTTTTGATTCATC
Source organism: Coptotermes formosanus (assembly GCA_013340265.1). Taxonomy (NCBI): domain Eukaryota; kingdom Metazoa; phylum Arthropoda; class Insecta; order Blattodea; family Rhinotermitidae; genus Coptotermes; species Coptotermes formosanus. Next base: position 810,891 of record BLKM01002437.1, read on the forward strand.
CACTGAGCACACCATAGAGTCTGCATCTGACAAATGTAATAGGAATGAGAGATCATTAATAAGTGACCAAAAGACTTCATCGCCAGAAACAAGTATTTTAGCTAAGACTCTGAGTGTTACGCCAAGAGCTGCATTATCTCATATGAACACAGTAATAGAAGAATCACAGGATAGTGGCCCCAAGCAGATACTGCCTGTAACTACAGCTGTTCCAAGTGAATCAAATGTTGAACCAAAAGTAGATTTACCTGTTACTAGTTCAAGTGAAGATAGTGTGACATTAGATTCTTTTGCCACTAGCATGGTAGCTTCCTCATTGGATGTAACCATTCCTTCTCCAGTCCCCACAACATTGTCATTGCCTGCCAATCTTCTAGAAAGTTCAAGTGCAAGAGACTCGTTATCATCACTTAGTGCTGCTCGGAAGTTCACTTACACGTATGGTAAGAAGCTTTCTTCTAGTCGTCAAGATGTTGATCGGGCTAATAAACAAGCAAAACTCAACAGATCTTACCCGTATTTTAATGACCGTGTAGATTCACAAGAGACATGGGACTCTTCAAGTTCCCAGGATAAAATTGGTGCAGATGATGAAGATTCTGATGAATTGAGCCCCTCGTCCCGGATGTCTTCTCAGTTAGATGAAGGGGCAAATACTGATGTGGAAGTAGTCGAGGTCAGCAATGATGAGTCATCATCTTCGGCACTTGCATGTGTTCAGTCTGCATCATTCCCACTGCTTCCTGCTGTTCTTAATAAAGTTCCAGATTCAAATCCTGGCAGTACTGATGGAACATTGAAACTGTCCAGCACAAATGGTGTGGATTTTATGGATGAGAAAACTCCAACAGATTCTGAGAAAAGACCTCCAAGTAAAAAGAATCGTCTGGTCAAAAGATTTTTTAATGAAGACGGAACAGACGGAGATTTTATAGGATCTAATGCAAAACGTGGGCGAATCAGAGAAGGACACAGGTTTGATCAAAGTGGTTTGTTACATGATAAAAAGTTCAGGGCCATTCCTTCCCTCCCCAAAATAAGTGTGCCAACAAAGGAATCAGCAGTTGTGTCCCCTTCTCTTGACAGCAGCTACAAAAAGCAACAAGGGTTACGTGCAAAACAGCGAGGAGGGAGAGATGGTTGTGAAGATATAAATACAGATCCCTTCAGTCTTATGCTGGCACCTACTTCAGTGGCAGAAACCAATACAATGCATACACCAGGTGAGGAAGAACACATTTCAAATGTACATTTCGAAGATAAAGATGAGTGTCCTAGTGGAGGAACTTGTGAGTCACATTTGAAACCTACAAGATCTTCACGAAGACGTGGTCATATCAAGAAGTGCCAGTGTTGCAGTGGATCACCTGAGCGACCAAAGAAGAAGAAACATATTGTGAAGGTTGAAAAATCCATCAAGAAAGGATTGTCCCCGAAGCAAATTAGCAGAATGGGCATAACAAAGAAAAGGTAGTGGTTTTCCATTTTTCTGTTTAAATTTTAGACGTCAGTGCATATTATAGTTTAAAACTGAATGCATACTCTGTGGCAAGTGCTGCATGAAAATTGCCAAAGCTAAGTGACATGTTCTGGGTGGACAGTCTACTGTATGGTGTGACATGTTCTGGGTGGACAGTCTACTGTATGGTGTGGTTTCATACCTTAGTTAAAATCTAGTCAAAACAGTCAATTTCAACTGAGGTACAGATTAACTTCACTTTAGTACAAAATGTATACTTACATACCTATGTGTATATGTATGTATGTGTGCATACACACACATGTATACATATAAGATATAAATAAAACATGGTGTGGATCACAGTCTCCTGTAATAATATGATCAGTCTTTCAATAAGCATTTTACTGTGTAAAATAAGATGCAGAAGCTGACTACTAGTCCAGTGGCTTAGTAAAAATTTTTAAGAGTTGGTGTGGTAGTATCACTTTAAATAGCTTACTTCCGATGGAAACAGAAAACAAAAATGAGGCTGAAATTGACATTCAAGCTTTTTCAACGATTCACGCATATGTTTATGGCCTTCGTGTGAAAATTATCATCGGGACAATTTACATTCATATTGTTTTTTCATGTTGTGATTGAGCTGTGTTTGTTGGGTGCAGTCAGGAAGGTTCTGCTTCCAGCCTTGAATTACAATGAACAGTATAATTTATGTATGGCCCAAATCAACAGGCATGTGCCATTAATATTTACATAATGGCGCAGATCAATAAAGGTGTTAGGTATTACGCTTGTCTTTGTGAATACTGTGTTGTATAAAGTTCACGTACAAACTGGATTCCGTAACATGTTGTTGAATTAAAAATTATGTAATGCAGGATGCAAGATCCTGATTACCATCGCAGTTCACATATGGTGTGTGTAGTTCATGTTGGTATACTGTGTGACATCCCAGTTGTGGGTATGAAGTACAAAAACAAGAGATTTGAACTGTCTGGCTGCATTGTCAAAAGCAACTCTTGGAAATGCCAGTGTAATGGATATTATGCTGTTTATGTGTGTTTGCTAAGTGCATGTGTGTTGTTTGGGTTTATCCATCAACATGGATGCCCTTTATCCAGCTACTGGATGAGGACTGTACCAGACATTCTGATGAGCATTTGCATACAGTAAATGCTATAAATCTGACTTCTGTATGAAGTACATGTTGGTCTGATCTGATTGTATGAGGTAAAATGAGTTCTGGGCCCATCGTTACTGGGAACAGTTAATTACCTTGATTTGCTGCTAATGATGAATAACTTGTATTTAATTTTAAAGAAAACTTACAGTTCAAGTTGAGACAGTCCATGGACTTTTCTTGTAAATAAGAATACACACATGTAAATAAAAATTTAAATATACATTTCATGTGCAGAAAATGACAAAATATTTCAATTTTTTTTTAAAGTAAAGGCATAACACATGCATTAAAACATCCTGTCGTGTCTTGAAATTGTATGTAATGGACTTTGCTTGTACTCTTCCTGAATACTGATTATTTTGTCAGTGGTGATTGATTTGCTGATGCCATAGTCCTACTTGCATGACATTATTTTTGTAGTTATATGTTGTAATATATGATGGAAGTCTTAATTAATTTTATAGCAACAGTACCTTATTACCATATTTTGTAAGTTACCATAATTTTTGGGGTACATTTGAGTGATATTGCACTTTAATTACTTTTTTAAATGTACTGTACAATATGACAGGCGTTAAAGTGTATACCATATATTTTATTTGTTGAGATTTTTAATGAAAGTTTTATTTAATAATTTTTAATGAACATCAGCAGATATGGGGTTTCATTGTCACAACTTGGTTATGAGCAAAGATATTTCTGAAATTTTGCACATGTACTGCCCCCTTATAATGAGTGAAACAAAAAAATTCAGACGTGTTTCTGTACAAATTTAAATCAGCACAGAGGTGTCTTACTATTTCAGTCATTAAAAGAAATTGACAAATAATGAATGTAATCCACAGTAAAAGTAAGGAAACAGAATTTGTCTTAGGTTACAAGGAGCGTACAGTGAATCTCAAAATTGACTCTCTCTCTCTCTCTCTCTCTCTGTCTCTTGGGGGGGGGGGTGTAGTAATGCATTTGAAATGAAATATGACACCTGGCACATTCCGTGCTACTTGCGTCTGCCATGTGGTAACAAAGTATTTCAGCATTCAACTGCATCATCATCATCATCATCATCAGTGAAGGTAGCAGCCGTGAATGCAGATGTACAGAATTATGTTACGAAGTTTCCTGTTACTGAAATACGTGTATGGTTTTCTGCAGTGTTCGGAGATCTTTCATGATCTATGGTGTATGGATGGTGTATGCATCTCTGTTCAGACTAGAAATCTCTTTTAAATTGTGGCAAAGTTCACATGTTGTACATTGTTATGAGACATTCATATTTTGAAGTCTGTATTCTAAACACATTAGATTATCTGGATCTGTGGTAATAACCCTTAGGTTAAAAGAAATATTTTACATATAGATGCCAAAACAGCTGGACATGGACCAGAAGAATTGTCTGAGTTGTATGTGAAGCACATCTCCAGCACTGCAGGAATATGTAAGAACACTACTATAGGCCAGAAAGTAGGAGACTGCAGCACCCAAGTTTACTTATGCCAAACATTTGAACACTGTCTTCTTGGACAGTTCTGGTTTTCTTACCAGGTGGAATAACAATGACTGTTACATATTATTTCTATATTATTAAAGATTGTAATTCAGCAGTACATTTTGAAAAAACATTGTTCTGTAGAAAATAACTCAAGTGCTTCGGCATTTCTTGTAGTCCAGACTTAGCTCCCAGCACTTACTATCATGTGTGCCAGTGAAGGAATTTATGTGAGAGTAGGTTAGGGTGAGCACACCCAGCAGCATGTCCATCCCTCACATCTTCACACATGTTGTCTACAGCTTGGATTATGAAGTTCATACAGCAGTGGAGAAACTGTGGAATTGTAGGTGACTGACTGACTAGAGAAAGTAACTTGGAAGGTACAATAAAGTCTTGAAATTTGCTGCATGCTCCTGCTACATTTAACTTCATACTGACCTCACTTTGTGTTACATAATATTGTTGGTAGAGTGAAAGTCTGAGAAGGAAATATAGTGGACCAAAAACTGTTGCTTAGGAAGACATACATTGTTTAATTATACCACATACCTGACAACTATGTTGTGACTGAAAAAATGTGAGGTGTGAGGTTCTCACAGTGGTGTTGCTGAGGATTCAGGTCTTCTTCAAAATGTCAGGAACCTCTCGCCCGGTGACAGTGTCACATCCCAGAAGACTCAAATCTTCCAAGCATATTTTTAATGGCATGTACAGTTTAGGTGCCTTAGTCTCAAGAAGTTGGTTTTTTAATGCTGGCTGTATATTCATCTCTGCGCTTCTGTGCTTGAATGATGCATCACATTTCAGTGAGATGTGGTGCTTTAGTAATCTTAGGTGCTGTATTAATAGGAATACAACAGCACAGACATCAGGGGAGCTTTGTAAATATAGAGGTTGGAATGAGGGATTGTTTTTATTTAAACAATGTGTCTTGATCTGTACTGAATACCAGTAACTTGTAGAGAATAGGTTTAAAAATAATACTTCATAAAAAAAATTTGCCACATGAATGTTTGGTGTCTGATGGTTTTATTTTTTGTTGCCCATACAATTAACAGGAGAATTCTGCTGTGTATTACTTTTCGTGAAAATACTTTAAACCAAATATTTTTAGCCTTTAAATGGTGTATGTTTGCATATGCAAACGCACATAAAAAATGCCCCTAGAAATTCGCTTTATATGTATTCAGGCAACAAGGAAATGTACTGCATTTTTAGATGTGCTTCTTAATCTCTGTTTTATTTTCCACAGAGTGCCATTTATTTCACAATTTTATCTTTTTCTGTTCAAAGAATATGTTTATCATATACCATGCAAGAAAATTTAAATGCCATCCCTGTCCTTTAAAGGTTAATCACAGTGGCATAGGTTTTAGTAGTATGTGCCAAAATAACAGTGTGATAAGTATGTTCTGCTTCGTGTAATATGTTGAAGGAGTTCAGTTATATTTACACTCTCAAAGCTTCCATAATTCTGTTCCATATTCAGGTGATTTACTGATGCAGCTTTTTTTTTGGCGGGG
>BLKM01002437.1:816616-1028876 GCA_013340265.1 Coptotermes formosanus
CCCCCCCCCCCCCCCCCCCCCCCCCCCCCAGAATTTGTGAAAGTTATTCTGTATTTGACTGTATCACATGAGCTATAAATTTAAGTCATCCTTTATTATTTTCCCCTACTTGATTGTGTTTTGACATAATTCCAGTTCTTTTTTAGACCTGTGTTGTGCTGTGGCATTTGTTATTAAAACTGGATCTCTGCTGTCTCAATGGTCGTGGGCAACACGACCATTGAGACAGGGAAGAACACAAGATAATAAGAAACCGGTTTCTCTAGTACAACCACACGAAGGTCAGTGCCACGCACCGAGGAAGTAAACATGCTACCTAAGAACAGCTCCACATCAACAGAAACAAGATAATTTTCCAAGAATAAAACACCTAGAAACCCAAAGCAGAAGAAAGAACACAGCAGTATACTATAAAGGATTTTGGAATTCCACACACATATAGACGTGCATATGGACTCCATACCAAGCAGAAGATCATAGGAATCATACAACCATCCATAATATAATCTTCAACCAATATAATTTTATCCATTTTATCTCACTATAATTTTATATATAACCCACTACTATGTCTTAATTAATTTTGTTAAAGAGAAGGCCTTCTTCTTACTCATGTAGAGATTTTGTAAGACAAGTTTTGAATGGAGCCTGAAGATGGTCAAGTGTTGACCGAAACTAGTTGCTCTTATCTTTAATAAAGAACAATAATATAACGTTGGCTGTTGGCAGTTTTTTAATTTTGTATATTTAATTGATATATGCCAACTGGGACTATGAATGCCGAAACTAAATTAATTTTAATGGTAACAGTAGTTGAAAAAATCTTCTGTTCTGCAAGTACAATCGTTTATTTACTTTTATGTCAGCTGTTGATCACCGTGTTGTGTATGCCCCTAAGTTTAGCATTTGTGGTAATGCCGAAGGGTCATGTGCAGAAGAGTGTAAATAACTCTAAACTTGCTAAATTTGGTATCATTATGACTTAACCTTTAACAGTATGCTACTCTTTTAAATTGTAGTTCTGCTGGCCTGGTGATGTATGGTGCTTGCCATGGATTTCATCATCTATACACTGCAGGAAAGAGCAAAACAAATCCTTTCTGTTACATGTGTGTTTGATGAGATGTTTACTGATCCAGAAAATCTGCAGATCTGTTGTATCACGTCACAGCATGGATTTAATGTGGTAGTGTTCAAAATACTGTAACGAAGTCCTATATGATGCTTTTATACTTTCTTCTTTATTCCTCATGCAGAACAAGTGTAGCAATTTAACTTTGGGGATTGTATTGGCCGGTGATTTTTTATACTTTACCTCAAGCAAAGTAACCCACTACTCTGTAACTAGTGGCCTGCCCAGGGTTTGATATGAGGGAAGTTTATTTTGTACTGCTGTTACCAGCACCAGTGTCTCTTTTATTTATGGTTAGGCAAATTTATGCCAGTGCCAACCTCAGAATCCTGTTTCCAAAATCTTAATTGATCTGTGTTCTGAAAATTTCATGCTGTCTTCAGTCACACTTCATTCACCTTCACAGTCCAGTGCCCTCTGACAAGATGGTATGACATTCTTGGTTGTATGGATGTGCTTTGTGCAACATGGTGCAGTACTCCATTGGAAACCTCAAAGTGGAACATCACGTGAACTTCAGATTTTGTGTAAAGTTGCAGAATGACCCCCCTGAAAGCATGAAATGTTACCAACAGCTTACAGGGGTAAGTCTCTCAGGCACAGGCGTTCTGAAGGTTTAAGCATTTCCAAGAGGGCTATGGAATAACAGAATAATGGCAAGCGTACTAACTGTGAATAAGGAAGTGGTCTGGTCCATAGTTACCACAGACTTGAGGTGAAGTATAATGTGAAGATGTAGCAAGTGCTTTAGTTAGTCTTACATTGTCACATAGTTACGTAATGACTGGACAATATTATGCGATTCTGCAGATAGTCGTTTTTGGAGTACACAAAGGCCTTGTTTTATTGCTTTCTGCTTTAATGCCCCGTACCAGTTGACATTACTTCTTAATTTATGCCCTCTCATTTTTGGTTTAACGCATTGTGGCTGGTTGCAAGGCCATAAGCCTTTTTTCTCTCTCTTACAGGAATAAAATTTTTTATTTATACCCACTTTTTCAGGAACACAACTAGGGCATAACCAAGGCCTCGGTGTGCTGCTCATTGTGTATTGGCTATTCGTGTAAACTAAAATCTGAAAATTGTAGAGTTTGCAAAGTGATTTAAAATGCAGTTAATACCTATTTTAAATTTTGCTGTAGAATGTGCCTTTGAAAAATTCCAGGAGAATCAGGAGTGGCAGCAGCTGGATGACGTAAATCTTTATGTGTACTGATCATTGTTAATTGAATTGGAAATTTAAGTACTAATGCCAGGATTAATCTACAGGCCACAAAGTAATTTCAGATGCATAGAAGACTACATATGCTTTAGTATGTCTCAGATCCAATATACGTGACAAAGGTCATAATGTGAATTTGTAATATTATGTGAAGAAATGTGAAGAATTGTAATTGGAGAAGATTTTGGGATAAAGTCAATTTTGATCTTGAGTTTGTTTTTGTAAGTTATGTTAAATGAAGGTGCATGATTGATGGCTATTAACAGTTTGATTGCTGTAGACTCTTTGTTGTGAAGCTGTCCAAGCCTGCATTCACTCTTGATAGAGTCACAGTCAAACCCCTGATTAAAAATATACACCCTGGCATAAGCGAATGAAATACTTTTTTTTAAATACAGGACTGTCTGCAGGAGCTTTTTACGGAAAATTGTTGTATTACCAATGACTATTTTTTTTCGTAGTTACTGTCTATATTCTTTGCCCCTCCTGCCTCCCTGCACCAGAGCACTCACATCGTAGCTGTACACATGGTATCCTTGTCCCATCATATTATGTAATACTATTACTTAATTCACAGTAGTTATAAATCCAGTGTTTGTCTTTGTAGGGAGTTACTGTTTTTTCTTCTGTGTATGTGTTCTAGGGAAAATGAAATGTATGTCTTCCATCATATATAATGGACACATTTTGCACGATTTTACGTTTAAACTAAATTTGTCTTTGTAAGTACCGTGCAAGCTTGTTGTGACTTCCAGATTGCTTCAACGTGGGGGATTTTTCCCTGCAGACGACAGCAACATTACTGTGTGAACGAATGTATTGCATATGGTTTGTTGTACAACCCTCTTATTCCACTGCCTTTTTATGTACATTATTTGTCAAAGTGTTCTAGAGCGCATGTACTTTGAATTTAATTGTATGTGGGGACTATGGCAGATGGAAGTCATTCCGGTTATGTGAGATTTGAGGTTTACATGGCATGGACTATAAAGATTACCATTTTTTGGAATGTGACACCATGTAGTCCGTTAGAAATTCACTGACATTTCAGAGGAATGTACTACCTCCATCTTTGAAGTGGAGGAGTATCTTGCATATGTAGGTTAGTTACTACCAGACAGCACGGCGTCACATGCAAGAAGGCTGTGATGTTCATAGTCCTGTTACATTTAGTCTGCCAGTCATATGTTTGTTTTTCAGTGTATGAATTACTTGTGATAGTATGTAGCTCTCAACAATAGAAAATCATCTCCAGAATGTTTTTTTTACCTGAATTTAGTATATAGAAATAAATGTAAATAAATGGAGTTATATGAAGCACTTAAAAGAATTTGTGGATGTTTGATTACACAAAAATTGATATGCTGACAACATTTCTGTATAAATTTCCGTTGCATAGGCAGTTTGATAGGTTAAGCTGGTCACTTAACATGCATCTGCTGATTAAAACATCAGGACAACAGAAACTAAAGTGTTTTTATACTTAAAATGTGTCACTTATGTCAGCCAAAGTACATCATCATTTTAATAAAAATTTAATCAGAACATAAAAATATTCTGTGAAAACCATTTGAATAATGGAACAAACCTGTCCAGATGCTCTGCATAGTTACTTGGATTAAAGGATGTGTGTAAGCTGAAGCTCCAAATTTTTGATGGCAATATCCACTTCATTGTGGCCAGGACAAATTTTATCCCTACAAGTGGTCTTTTTGGGTTACATACGTACATGTGCAACTTTAAAAAATGTACATATGCTGTAGAAAGTGTAAAAAATTTCCCACATTTATATACAGTATGTTGAATTGTGAACCTAATGACCTATATTTCTACTTGTAATTTCTGTTCTTGTGTTTATTTATGTATCTGTACAAAATTTATATTTTACATTATTCTTCGTTATGATTATTAAAGTTTTTAAGTACACTTGGAAATGTTTTATTTTTATCATAAACTGATTTATTGTTTAGATTTCTTTAGAGCGTGGTGACAGTTAAAATGAATGAGTCAATTTCCCGTGTAGAAAATTTTGAAAAAGATACTGAACGTATTGTCTTGCAATAAAGTTTCATATTGATGTTGTGCTTAGCACAGTGTGGAGATGCCTACTGCGTAGTTTATGTAAAAGGCTCAGATTCATTTCTGAGTGGGGGTTTCCATAGTCCCCCCCGCAGTTGCCAAGTTAAATACCTTCTGCCTGGTTCTCAGAGATGTCTTATTCTTTGATCGTTAATGGTTATAAAGTTTACTCACCTGCCATGCTTATATTCATATATCCATCCCTTCTTTGTGTAAGTGGTAACTATGCAAGGAAAGGATGTTAGCTTTTGTCTCGAATGAAAGTGTCTTACTTTTTTTTTTTTTTTTTTTTTTTTTCCATAACAGATGTCTGATGGTTTGGGGGTGGGGGGGGGGGGGGAGTTATGCCTTGATCATGACCTCATTCGCATGTACTACATAGTAAACAAAAGACAGGGGCGGCACTTAGTGGTGATGCATGAGGTTAGAAAGTTTACAAGCGAGTGGCCTGCAAGTAGTATATGCCAGACCTGTGTTGTGATTTAACTTCCATCACATTCTTTGTCCCAGCTTTGTTCCCGCACCAGTGCTACCTGGAACCATAACATGACTTCGTGGCACACCTAAATTTGAATGTCACATTATAAAAATGTAAATTTTATGTTGCTGAATTAAGTGTACATCTGTGGACAGACTCTGTCTAGAAAAGTATCTTTGAGTATCCAGCTTGTAAGGAAAAGTTTCAGTTGCATGGTTAGAAATCCATAGATGTAGGAGGTCCTAATTTCAAATCTTAGCCTGAACATCAGCTGTCCTGACATTATTCTTACGATTTTCCTCGGTGACCGGGGGTACATGCCATGAAAGTTTCCTTCTGCATCCTTTCCAGTGTATCATTCACATGTTATGTCAAGCAGTGCTACTTAGAAGATGAAATGCTGCTTTAATTGAACAGTCATTCAGTAAGAAATTCTTATTCCCAGATTCTAGTTTCATTGCTTGTTTTCAGATTTTTAACACCATCTGGAGGGAGTACCAAAAATACTGTCATATGTCTGTCTGTCCATTTCTAGACAAGTTGGATTCAGTGCTTTGTCCTTCCTCATCCTGACAAAGACAATTTTATGGAGGTCTCCAGTGCCATGAATCCTGCATCTCCTTTGCAGTTCGTGTCCTATACTTGTATTCAAGAACATACAAAGGTCATTGTTTGATTAAGATTCAGCTTGTCCTTACTGTTGTTATTCATGGTTTTCCTCAGTCTCTCCAGGTAAATATCTGGGTACTACCTTCATGTAGGCTGTGACCACTTGCTGTCCCATCTCATTTTACACACAACCACTGCAGTAAAAAAGCGTGATTAACAGAATGAATAAAATATGTACTTCTTTCTCAGGTGTTTGTGCTGTGAGGTCTCAATATGTATCTGAATAGTTTCACTGTTTCGATATGAATGTCAAATGTATATTGGTTTTACAGTCCTACATATTCATATAATTATTTTTCTTATTAACAAATTTAATTATATATTGCATGCAGGTATTACGTTGTTCCGTAATATAAAATGCTCCAGTTACTTCCCAACACCAAGTTAACTTTGTTAAGAAATATCTTGTATGAGGTATAAAAATAATAGAAATTTGGTATTAGATTATATCTAAATGAAAGAATTCTTAAAGTCAACATAGAATTATCATTGTAACAAATTGGTACCATAGCAGTGCAGGTCTCCCTGGAAAATTGTAGATAGTGTCATCACTTGGCTTCAGCAAATCACTGGCTACAATTTGAGTATATGTGCATTTCAACACTGCATTAGGAACAATGCCAGTGTGTGAAATTCTACTTTGTGTATCAATTCACAGCAGAACTGATCAGTAGAAGTTCTTGAAATGTCAACTGCTCTAGCAGTTGAGAAGGGAGGTTATTGTCTCATAGTCCTATAAAAGCTCGAACATTTCTGAAAAGTTTACTTTGAAAATCAAAGGGATGCAGGAATGTACTGTGTGGATCATGATCTGAAACAAAAGATATTTTATACTTTAAATATATGTAACTGTTATTATGAAGAGTATGGAAGGTGCTGTAACAGACTGCACAAGACTGACAGATAAGTCATTCATTGTTTTTGTAACTATCTCTCTGCCTCTTCTAACCGTAATTGACGACACTTTGAAGGATGATGTGTGCTATCCGAATGACAAGCTGATGTAGTGCATAGCATGTATCAGAAGACCAGCAATTATTTCTGTTCCTGATTGAGCATTGCATCGACATTTCCAAGGGTTGTACAGACACTGAAGACATGCATGTACCACACTATGTCATATAAAGTGGCAGATTTGCATTTTTGTCATTGAAATCTTGCTGCATTTAAATAAATTCTGTCATTTATTGGTCTGGTGCATGATCTACAAATCTATAGGATGTGCATTGGAAATCCCATTATGAATGCTGTTGAGAAAGCTTAGAGCAATGTAGGAGATGTGTAATAGCATCTCCACTTATGCATAGAGTTTCCACCTTTGAATTTTGTGGCGTATGTTGCACAAGAGCATGTGGCAAGCTTTGTGGTAGGTAGGACATGCTGTATGTGCTTGGGGAATGTGATGGATGGGTGCCTGCTGTGTATTCCATAGATTTAACTGTTATAATTGTAAGTGTGAATATACTGATGTGATGAGGAAAGTAGTTAAGCTGAATTTATAAGGATAATACAGTGTGTAAGTTTATCACTTCTAATATATCAGAAAAGTCTACACTAAAATATTGTTTCCTCATAGTTATGGTAAGTCACTGATAGTTGACAAATGTAATGTATGCAGAAATCCTTGTTATGTAGTAAAACAAAATGAATGTTCTAAGAAGTATTTGGATACATGGAAACAGTGAAATTAAAATGCTGGGACTTGGGGTACACAAGACTCATGAGTTAAGGGGATGGATTGATTGATTCTGGTGGTGGTTGTGGAGGAACATACAGAATTAAAAAGTTTGTGCGGTTCACCTAAATTTTGTTATTTAAGGTAGACGTGGTTACCTCAACATTTGGCATATTGCAGAATGATGTACTGTGGCTGTTTAACATTTCTACCATAACTCCTTCTTCATTTATCCTGGTGATTTTCATGAACACATTTGCAACACTTCTATTACAAGACAGTGTTGAAAATGTACACTAGCTGTGGTCCACATTCTGTGTGTCGCCTATTGGCTGTGCAGATTTTCGTGAGGTATTACAGCCTTCCCTGCTTTTTGCCTTTACAAGAAAAAAGAAATATGACCGTGAAATAATTCATATTGTGACTGTAGAAAAGAGATTCAGTATGAACGAAACCAAAGCAAGGAAGAACTCCTATCTTTCCACTTGCTATACCTGCAATACTTAATACAGAGTACCTAACAGTAACACTGACATATGCCGCACTATAACATGATTTCTGGTATTTGAGCAGATGAAAGTCAGCTTATGTGATGAGTAAAAATTTGAGGCATGAATACTATGAACCTTTCATAAGACAGTGGTATATTTCAGTTTAATGTATACTGAAAATTTGATAGTCTACAGTTTTAAATATTTCATAAGTGCACACAAACAATGTTATGTGTCTCTTTCTCTTTGTGTTATATCCCTTTCTTTCCACATTGCACAGAACACTCATATTACCTGGCAACTCAGACTTTGAACAGAAGATAAAAGAGAAAGCTGCAAGACCCCAACAGTAAATTTTTCACTGTAATTTCACTTGCAAATTTGGAAAAAAGAAAAAAATATATATAGGTCTATGATTAGCATACATTGCAGGTTTTCTAATGTCAATGTTTCTGAAAGGACCAAACAACATAAACTTAAGAAGTGGGAAAACATCATACAAGGCTGGAGTTCAAAATATGTAATTAAGTAAATAACTCCATGGAGCTGAGTCCCTCCTGAGAAGCTATTAGTTAGCACAGCTAGTCAAGAAGTTCCCTCTGTTTTGTTGAATGCCAAATATTCAGTATCATGTTCATGAGCCCATAACTGGTCTTTGCTGTCAGCCAGATGCAGTCCATGCCTTCCATTCGTATTTATTTAAGATTCATTTTAATAACATCCTCTCACGTACACCTAAATCTCCCAGGTGGCATCTTTCCTTCAGTTTTCCGACCAAAACTTTGCATGCACTTAGCCCCTGTCTCATGCAAGATACATGCCACAAATCTAATCCTCCCTGTCTACAAAGTACAAATTATGAAACTCCTCATTATACAGTTTTCGCCAGCCTCCTGCTTTTCGTCAATTTTTGGCCAAATATTATCCCCAGCTTCCTGTTCCCTGCCACCCCAACCCTTAGCATGTATTCCTTCCTTAATGTGAGAGACCAGGTTTCACATTCATACAAAACAACATACAAAATTATGGTTTCATTTAACATATACATGTTCTTAGATAGCAGACCAGGACAAAAGACGCTGAGCTAAATAATAGCAAGCATTACTGCAATTTAACGTGCTCTTAATCTCTTTGTGAATACAATCATTACAGTAGTACTGGTTTTGTTTGAAGTTTGCCACATTTTTGTATTATTCATTATCTGTCTGTGTTTTAATTTGATGCTGCATTATATTGATGAAGCATGAACATATAGTTAGATTTCTCTCTATTTACTCTTATGACCACTCTCCTTGCTATCAACTAATACAACTTCTTTGTTTTCTTTGAAGCTTATATTTTCATCAGGTAAATTTGTGTCTTGTATAAAGACCAGATGCTGATTTGTTCATTTCGGCTTCAGTGCTCCCTGGTTTTCTTGAATCACCTTAATGGCATATGTTAGAGCTAATTTGAAAATAACTTGTTGCTGACCACATTGAATAGGCAATATATCAGGCTAATGTTTACCTGTTTGGATCTTGTTATAGGTATCACTGAAATGAATTTTAGTTAGCTTAACTAGTTTCCTGCTCATACCAGATTCAATTAGAATACTGTACATACTGCCCTCCTAACTGTGGCAAACACTGGTGGTCTGTACCAGTGTATTGTATTGTATTGTATTGTATTGAGCAGCATGGTCAGTGAATGAGCTTGATCACTCATTTTTACTGTGAAAGACTATAGTAGTCACTCAAGTCAAGAAATTGCTTGTGCAATTTGAGTTTTCCACAGCACTGATATTGAGGATCCTGGTCTTCTGGGATGTAGGGTTGGCAGGTCCTAGGACCTGGCACCTGCTGAAGATGAAGGTGCAATAGTCTTTTGAAATATGAGGTTGTGTTAAATTACCCATTACAGAGTGTAACATCCCAGAAGACCAAAATCATCAAGAAATTTCCTGTCTTTTAGTGGGCCATCAGTAGCGTACACAGGTTTTCTAAATCACTTCACCTTAGTCAGGCAAATTATATCTGCTGCACTCTAAAGAGAGTTGGAAGCATTTCAAATTTCTATGACCACTGCACCCTAGACTGACTCATTATCAATCCAGTCCACATCATCACATCCCATTTCTGTAGGACCCATTTCACTATTATCCTCCTGTTCATGGATAGTTCTTACAGCTGACTTCTTCCATGCAGGTTTTCTTACTAAAATTAGGTACATATTTTGTACCTCACCAGTGGTTGCTACATGTTCCACCCTCCTCACCATCCCTGATAGTCTGCCTAAAACATGGACTAAATACAAATTTCATACAAGGCAGGAAACAAGTGACGGAAAGTAAATTTTAAAAATTATTCAAGACTGTAAGCAGCATAATAATAATAATAATAATAATAATAATAATAATAATATGGAAAGTACTAATGTAGGAGTACAGAAGAGTTTAATATTGTAAGCTAGCATTATATGCACCATGAATAATAAGTGTAGAATAGCTGCAACACTGTATATCCTAGAAACATCGTTTGTTTCAGGTATATAAGTGTGAATACCCTGCATAAAGGAGATAATGAAATGATGATGATGATAATACAGAACACTGGTACATCATAGATTCTTGGAAAGCAAGTCTCTTCTGTGCAATGAGAGGTCTTGTTTACAGACAGCAATATTGAAAGGTGAAAATTGCTGTGGAAACTTCAAATATCACAAGTGATAGCGTGACTGTATACAGGTGTAAATTCAATTACGCACAGAAGTGGAATGATACAGACATTATCGTGTGACAGGTGAGGTAGCTAATGTGACAGCATAGTTGTCACTATTAAAAGACGACAAAAAATGGAGGAACGGAACACTGGAGACGTGTGCCATGTATAGGTACATGTTTACTCATCTTGTTTTAGAGTGCCACTGACCAGCAACTTCGGGATGGTTCTTTCCTGATAAACAAGAAACATTATTTTATGTCATTACAGTTATTTCACCTTTATTTTCATGAAACATTACAATTTATCAAGCCACAGAACAGAAAGGACTACAGTTTAGTTACTGTCATTTACTCTTTATGAGCCAGTTTTTATAACTAGCTTACATTTTCCCTTAGAAAAGGAAGTGCTATATTATATTACACACTGATTCTAACTCTGCACAAATCAGAAACCATTCGATTGACTTGTAATTAGATGTTGAATATACAAGTTACAAGAATTTTTACGACTGTTAGAAGAAAATTTAACATTTGCCAACATGTAAGAAAGATGTATTAATATTATGCCATGGAATGTAAATTCCGAGTCATATCAAATTTCAGCAACTAGCTTGCAGTTATTACCATCACTGTTGAATTCATCCCCTGTCATAAAATTGAGTATTGCCATACTCGTAAATGCCATGTTAATTGTAGAAAAGCATGTTGTGTAGGAATTGCTTAGTTTTATTATTTTACTCTATTTTTGTTTGCTGCTTGCATCCTAAGGGGATATGGAATAACTTGGACAGTGTGTTTAGTGCATAACTGTGGAATGGCAATGGTAAAATGAAACTGTTCCTCTTAAGAATAAATGATAAAACAGCTGCCTCCTTTCAGCATTTTATAGTAGCACAGATCAATCCAGATACATGAACTTTGAAAGTTAGTGCCCCATTCTTGATGTGCTTCTTGGCAGACTGCTGGCATGGAATTGCTGTTGAGGTTTTGTATCAAAATCTTTTTCTTTCTCCCCTGTATCTTGATGAAGTCCCTCAGTGTGTATTAGTTGGACATACATTATTCATTGATTTTCCTATGTCTTAATTTAAGAGTGTACCATTTCTATGGAAAAGAACATGCAGTGTTCACTTATATGTACAGGTGCCAGAAAGGCATGAAACTTGTTTCTTACTCATTGCTATTTTGTACATTTTGTATGAACTGTCGAACCTTACAAATCAATTTCTTCTGTAAGATAGTAAGGTATGTTTACTCTAGTAAAACTTTGATACAGAAATATCCTTGTATTTTTTTATGTAATCCAGCAAACTGCACGACTGGGACAGGCAAAAAAAAAAATGGAAAGAAACATGAAAATAATGTACTACAAACCATTCAGAAATTGTCTTAGTATTTGCACAAGGATATCATCTTTCTGTGAAACTTCAGCTACATGAGGAAGTTCTTTGTGTAACATAGATTAATTGGAATTTTGAGTGCAATATAATAAATGTTAATAAATTATGAAAATCCTATATATTAAATATTAAAACCCTCCATACACCTGTGTCAGCATTCTTTGTTTTGTGGAAGTTGTTCTCGTGGTTCAAGATGAACCTGTTTGGCTGTTCAGATTGAAATGATTTTGTGTGCAATGACATGTTTTATGAATTAGGCGCACTTCGAAACAGGAACCTCACTTAGCTAATATGCACACAATATGTGACCTAACCTAGCCAAGTGAAAACCTGTAATACTTTTCATAACTTCTATAACATATACAGCAGTCGTTTAATTTTATTTTATTCAGTTTCATGAACAACAGTCATTTGTATACAAACAAGCATTCTTAAACAAGTATATATACCCCAGCATGCCCATCATGACATATAAAATTACTGTCAACACTTTTCTTATTATAGACATGATAAAAAGAACTCTGATCAATACTTCACCATAACAAAAGCACACAAAATTATGCTGATGATGGAATGTGAGGATTTAACATGTTCAGCACAAATACCTTACACTGTACCACAACACAGCTTTAACTCATTATGCAATCAACTCTCACTCGTCTTCTTTATTGTAGTGACTTCACAAGTGTGTTGATTTTCTCTACACATTCCTCCTTCTTCTTGTTAAGCTGATTCTCAGTGTCAACAAATGACTGCCGAGCAATCTTTCCTGGGACCAGTTTGTCAACATAGAGGCTCTGGTGTTGTGCATACAGGTCTTTCAGATGCCTGTCACAACACAAACAACGCACCCATTCATCAAAACAAAGACTTCATATCAGTCAAACAGTCCTCTAACAGTCTAGGAGCTTATATGTGTTCCCTAAAATAACTGCATGCACTGAAGTGCCTTATTCAACAACTCAGCATCAGAACTCCCTCTATCCATGACACTGAAGTTTTTGGAATTCAGAAATTATACAAACAAAAGTAAAAGAGGGAAGTGTCTGGAATGTGGATAAATATGGTAATCTGAATTTGTGAATCTTTTCCAAAACGGGCCTGATACACCATTAGTATACATACCTATCAGCTTTCTGCAGCTCCGAGACCTTCTCAGCAAGATCTGGAGCATCAGCTTTCAGCTTTACCAAAAGTTCTGCAATGTGAGCAGTTTCATTCTTGTACTCAAGGTTCACATTCTTCACTGCAGCCTGGAAGAGAATGACTTAGTTAGCTGCAATTTCTCAGAATTCAGTTACAGTTAAGTTTTTTAAATGCTGAAAGCAAGCAGAAATTTACTGAATTAGATGTCTCACAAAACATAATTTTAATATGCTTACAAGAAATGCATTGATGTCCTTGGTTGACTTCAGTTTGGCCAACAGCTCATTGTACAATGTATATGTACTAGCCCGTTTATCCTGATGGGCCAGTAGTTTCTCACAGTACCCTGCAACTCTCATACGACTCTCTCCTGCTTCATCCTGCCAGAAGTCAAAGCATGATTTTCAGATAGAGTAAAAGTAATACAATACCATCTTGTAAATTCACTAGCTTCCCAACACAGTTTCAGCCATAGCAGATGGCATCATGAATTATTCATGCTTCTTAGTCAGGAAATCCTTTAAGCATGAAACATGTCAAAATACCAACACATCTGTTAATCACATGGGACAATTTTGGTACTAAATTATTTTAACATCTTAGATGGTAAAACGTCTCATGCAAGCTCATCAAAAAGGCTTTACTCTGTTCTTTTCCATACATGATAATATCTCATATTCTTTGTTTTGCTATGGAATTTCCTAAAACAAAAATTCATGTTACAGTACTGTGTAAGCTTGGGGGAACAATTCTCTCCATAATATACGGTATGCTTTTCTGTATAACACAACTGTTCCGTCCATGACAATGGAACTGTTAAATAAGAATTTTACTCACCCTAGTTATGGAGAAGTCTAATCGCACATAGACAATGACAAAGAGGAATAACAGGTAAAAGGCCAGAACAACAAGGAAAGGCTCCTGCAACATCAGGATGCGTGGAAAATTGTACTGCAACTGAAACAGGACAAAAATTACACACAGTACTTATTATATATTTCAAACTTATCATTGTATCTTTATTGTTTGCATCCCATTGTGCTATATGATGAGGTACTAATATTTATACTTTTAAGACCCCACACTTTTACAGTATAATCTGTATATGCTAATGATAAAGGTACAGCTGTCCCTATACACACCATGAAGGTGTCTAGGGGGACTGGAGGCAGGTCCACTCATTCTTAACCTTGGCATTAGCTGGTGGTGCATGGTCAGTCTCATGCTCAAGCTGCTTAACCCCCAAGGAAACAGCCCCTGGTACTCCCTAAATAGAAGGCTGGGGGGCCCCAGAGTTGGCCCAGACGTTTGGGAGAAGAGATGAATCTCTTACCCCTGCCAGGATTTGAACTCTAATTGTCCAACCTGTAGCCTAGTCATTATACCGACTACACTGTCCTGGCTTCAATCTAGGCCTGTATCTCCTCTGACAATATATCATTATACCGACTACACTGTCCTGGCTTCAATCTAGGCCTGTATCTCCTCTGACAATATATCTGATAACATATACAAACATATATTATATACATAAGACTGACATACCTGTCTACATAAAAGAGTTAATGCCTATCATTCCAACCTTAGATACAGACTTTAATGCCAAAAGAAACACAATGGTATCCCATATACTTCTGCAGCCATGCTTAACATGGGCTTACCTCAAAATCCTGAATGTGGTTCTCAACAAGGTTCTTCTTCCTCAGGATTACCACTGGCCTGCCTTTTGTGTCGAGATATGTAAAATGAAGAGAATTGGGTAAATGTTCTACAGAATATGGAGTTGCTAGATGAATACCCTGGGAACCCTCTGGCAGAATTATTTTGGTTGTAAGTTCATCAACAACCATATCATCAAACACATGATCCAAGATCCGCATTTTCAGCAAGTACTCATCCCCTGCAAATGAAAAATTAAGACTAATGTTAAAACTCAATTTAAGAACACGCCTCTTCAATAGATGAAATAAAGGTTTAAAGTTCAAGGGTTACTTGTTGCAAATATGGCAGTTCCCATATATGAAGATCAAGTCTAAGAAACTACAGTCACTTCAGTCATAAAAATATCACCATGAGAATAATACATTTAAATTCCATTCACATTGTTCAAAGCATTTGCTGCATGATATAATACAGCACATGCACAGAAGATCTTGCAGTTACTGAATGTAAAGAAATACTGATTTTTATTGAAATACACGTACACAAATTAATAGTGTTACCTTGTTTTTCAACATAAACAATTCACACTTTAAATTAAGCATACTCATATACAGAAGGTCCAAGAATGTTCCAAAAATCTAGAAGCCACCTCAAAATTCTAGGTGCCAAATAGGTGACATGAAGCAAGTTCCATATTTCAGACCCACAAATATTAGGCATCACTGCACAAAATTTAGTCACCTGGGTGACCTGGTGCCCAGAATTTATACACCCCTGGTCACATACTTAATAAAACCATGATTGTTTGTTCCATTAGTTTAACACAAAGGATAAAATTTATTTTGTACACATTTTGAAATCCACCCTTTTAGGATGCTTTGCTACCTAAGTAACTTTGTACTGCTTGGTCTCGTGGAAAACTTCTTAAGAACAATCCACAATAAAAGTCATTTTTCAAAAGAGGAACACTTACCTCCATTAAATAAGTATTCATAGCTTGGAACATTGTATCCAATAACATAATGTGTTTTCCAGCCTCCAAATAGTGGAAATCTTGGCCGGAGATCAAGCTCCACAGAATCACTTAAAATTTTCATATGAGAGGTGGAGATGTTACCAATTTCATCTCGATAATATGCATCAGCTGCAGCTGCTGGGAGAATTGTCTGTAATCAGCCAAACACATTCAAATATTGTACAACTGAAAAGCTTGTAGATGAGAGCTATACAATCACTGAATTGTTTTAAATCAATATAGATTAAATGTGAAAAACATTGGTGTACTCATCCATGTTCTGTAAAGAACAAAACTTCAAATCATTTACCTCACAAAAAATGTCATTCATGGAGAAATCAAAGGATGAATAATCTCTGAAAATGCTTACTATTACTGAGTTCAAAGGGATCATTTTGTCTGCTTTCTAAAATGGTGAGCTGCACGATATAATAAAACAATAATTCTGTCAGTTGCTTTGTGTGGGCATAAAATGCCCCTTTTTAAAGAAAAAACATGTTATGAATGTTTAAAAATATTGTACACATAATGTGTCCTCTCCGAACATTATTAAACAGGTTAAAGAACTATTAAATCTATTTCTGAGTAATGTTTCTGATTTCAATACTAAAACAGAACACATTTTTCTTTTAACTGTCAACTTTTTTCTGGTATTAAGAATGAAAATGCAAATGGTTGAACATTTCAAGTCCATAGGTGGACCTATAATGAATTATATGATTATTTTACTTATGTAAAGAGTATTTCCATGGAAATACCTGTATGTTTTGTTATCTGATTGGAGTTATCACATATGACACAGAGCTGTATTATCGTATCTCTTGCTTCACTGTGGGCAAACAAGGGTTTAAGTATTGCTATGAGATCAAATTTACTAAGTCAAAAGGCAAATTCACATCAAAATTAACCAGTGAGGTTGACAAATAACATTAATGTCACAACTAACTAAAGCATCTAAGACTTCAAACGCTTATCTTGTTAACTATGTAGATTAAGGGAATTGTCCTAAATGTAATAAATACCTTGAAGGACTTCACACTAGACACACCACTCTGAGCTTCTCTCTGGTAATCATACCGAGAGAATGGCCCCTTTAAAGTAGCACCACAGTGTTTCAGATCAATGGTTTCTTCAACAGCAATATTTCCCCAGTGGGACACTTCAATCACTCTTTCCAAGTTTGTGATTGTCAGGAATGGAGCATTGTTCTCATAATGAACAGACATCTTATCCTAAAAAATTTGGCATACAAATACAACTGATGTCACAATAATTAACTAAAGGTCAGTTTGCTCTTAAAGTGGGTCTTGCAGTGACAACCAAAATACTGGTAGAATTTTAAAAATTTATAGTAGGCAAGCTTAAAAAGCTGAGTGAATTACATTTGGTCCTGAGATTTTCATTCTTCTGGGATTTGGTGCCACATCATTGGGTGAGAGGTGCCAGCATTTCCAGACAGCACGACAGTCTCAAATTCAAAGTTTGAAATGTCTAGGTATGCAGTGCCACATCCCATAAGAATAAAGACCTCAACTGCACTGGTGCAACAGCCTAAACACTCACACAACTTTGCTCCCACTAACATAGCAGAACACAGTACAATTACAATCCCTGCACCATCCAACATAGGAAAAAAAGCTACAGTAAGGAACATGTCTCATATCAGTGCAGCTACACAAGTGATCACATCTTGCATCAGTAGAAGCTAGAGAAAGCCAAGGTCACAGCATAAAGCTGTATCATGTTCATGCATGTAGTTACTTGTAAAACCCAGCTAAGCTTTTAATGTGTGACGTTTTGAACCTGTAAATCGATGTGATGCTCTTGTATTCCTTTGTGATGAACCCCTGAGGATGACACCAATATTTAATAATTTGGGAACCCCTTCAGCTGTTAATATTTATGCAGTACATACCTGCGTTTAAACCTTTTGACCATGCCTGATTTGAAGTTCTAGGCAGCCATAACACTTTACAGTACTCTACTCGATCCGACAACCAGTAATTTCAAGGCAAATTAGTTTCGTAAAATTCTTGACAAAGTTACCTGAAGGGCAAAGCTGATCCAGGTAACCAGCATCCAAATAATTGGACTTATACTGTACATGTATTTTGTCTAGTGCATTTGTTGGTTGTTACA
The DNA here is from genome assembly GCA_013340265.1 of Coptotermes formosanus. Taxonomy (NCBI): domain Eukaryota; kingdom Metazoa; phylum Arthropoda; class Insecta; order Blattodea; family Rhinotermitidae; genus Coptotermes; species Coptotermes formosanus. The sequence continues at coordinate 834,426 of BLKM01002437.1, forward strand.
ATGACCTGTAACCTGGGTTCAAAAATCAGTCTGAACTTGTGGCTCTGAGAATGGAAGGCTGGGATCTTATAATGAAAGGGAGTAGGAAATCTTCTGTTACTGAGCCCATATTTAATACATGGCCGGTATTAAGTCCAGCTCTGCATAGCATGCTTAAGCAATGTATAGAACACATTTCACACCTTGCCTGAGGTTGTTCTGGGACATTACAAACAATGTCTAATTGAATATATTGCCTGTAACACATACATTCATACTTACTACGGAAAACGGAGGAATATTCTCATAGGGCCCATATGTAATGGTATTGTCAGTCTGAGAAACTGGCTTTAGTTTTGTGTAGCTCTCAATGTTTCTTGTACCCAGGTTCACTACTGTAGTTTGCTTTGCCACATGATAAGGGGAGTAGAAATAATGATTGCTGTGATACAATACGAGCTGCTTCTCTTTTAGCGTGATAGAAGCTGGATGAGGGGTAAGAAGATGAGTATAGACTGTCTCTACATCCACCTGTAACAAATATAACAGCCTTGTCCTTTCAATCTTATTCAGCAATAACATATTATATATGTACAGAGTAAACTACCATCCATAAACTACCGTTTCTTTTGTAGATATACCCAGAAATGTCCCGTCCTCCGTAACACACGTGTTAACAAGTAGTGTTTGAAAACTATTTTAAACATGTGAGAATTGAGGTTCTCACATTGGTATCAAGGTGACAATTTTTTGGGATGCATACAGTGTCACATCTCAGAAGAACATCTTATTCATTTTAAACATATTTCTTACCCCAGATTACACAAAATTTCAAATGCCTTCCTACGAAGATTACAGAATTATCATAAAACATTCACAATGTACATGATCGCCAAGCCTATTTAAGATCTGAATAATGAAACCAGTTGCACACTGTTTGAATACATATAATTTCAAGATGCTAAGCAATAGTTCAAATAGTTCTCACTTCAAATTACATATAAATATGTGCCAGTACAGATGGAAGAGACGCAGAAACCTTCAATGATTTTATCTTCCTCAAGCTTCATTAAAACAGGCCATCAGTTCAAAACTTATTATGGAGGGCACAGCCACATGCAAAAATGCATAGATTGCCTAACTGTAGTTACATGATTTACAACATGGTTTCACTGTTTATGTACAGTACTCTGAATTATCTGCAGCAGTCGGGTACAGACAGCTACGGACGTGTCAACAGTTCAAATTTTCAAGCTTGATTACATAATATTAATCCGCCGCCAAACAAACTTGTTGTATGAAGCTCAAAATCACATCTCATGTGCCCGTTTCCATTATTTAAAATGCTAACCACGCTTTCAGCAAGTTCACAATCAAAAGTTTCAATACATAACATGCTTTGTCAGGTATATCCATCCTTGGCGGTTCAAATTATTGTGTGGCAATGGTTTCATCACAATATTTATTTCCTCTTGGTTTCCAGTTTATATCCAGAATACCAATTTTTCTTTAGCGACTGGATTTGTTATTTCTCACAGACAAAACCTGGTTTCAGGTGCTTATAATACTGTAGTTGACTGACATGGCTTGTCCAGTGATGGAGGCTAGCTCTCTCTAAAGGACCTAACTGAGTAGGAATTCTTCTCTTCTCCCCCTCCGTGCACTTGAAGATGGAAGCAGAGCCAGCTTCCGAAACGCTGTGATTTTAATTTTTAATATTTTAGTCTTCGGACGATGGATAAAGTCCATGAAACCATCACCACACAATATTATACACCATCGTCAAAACCAGTTAGAGTTCAAATTATTATTGTTATTTTTTTTTACATCTTCTTTTAATTTATTCAGCAGTGGTGTCAGTACCTAGACTCACAAGCCCACGTTGTTTTAACAACTGCACTTACCTGTACCTCTGGTGGGTTTCAACAAAGTTTCTATACATTTATATATTACCTACAAATATTAGGAACAAAAATGGAAAACTAAAATGGTTTGTCTGTCATATATAATATTGTTTTCAAAGAAATTTCACACCATGACAATAATTATCTATGAAGGGTTAAACTTCTACATCTGCAACATCATTTACATGTGTGGTACGTATAAAATTTAACACGGTCTGATTTCTTGACAGATTGGCAATGATTCAGCACACATTTGGACATGCTATTTACAGAAAACCTTCATGTGTAGTGCCCCTGTAACATATATCAACTCAATTTGAAAATCCTCCATACACTTATTAGAAGAATTTAGAAAAATACTACAAAAAATACACATGCCACAATCAAAATAATAAACCCCATGACAAACTGGCACATGAAACTTGTTGAACTCAGGTACTGGCAGTAGTGTAGACTGTTTCAGTGACCTCGAAATACTGTTATGTTATTTTTGTAAAGGTCACATCACACAATACAGATTCCTGTGAAATGAATAAACATTGATAATGCAGACAGCAGGTAAAACTCTGTTCTGTGTAAACTCCTTATGAGATTATCAGTTAAATTATTCACTGATTGCTAAGGTGAAGACATCACTATGCACACTGTAAAGGCACATGGAAGAGTGGAAGCATAGCTCTGCTCATTCTTAATGTTGGCATTAGTTGGAGGTATGTGTTCAGCTTTATGCTCCAGCTGCTTAACACCCCCCTCCCCCCCACCAAGAAACAGCCGAGTACCCACTTTATAAGAGGTTGGGTGTGACCCAGGGTGTCTGGATGCTCTGCAGCAAACTTTCTTGTTCCTGCCAAGAATTAAGCGATTCCTTGGTTGACCGGCCCACAGCTTGGGCACTATATGGACTAAACTATCTCAGCTGTACTCACTAACATGATAAAATTAAAGTCTTCACCAAAGAAAGAAGTGTTTGTATTTTATGTCAGTGAAAAATAAAATAACTTACACTAGCTGTCTCTCCATGTTTCAGAGCATTGTTCATCTCAATTCGCCAAAAAGCATTAATGACATTCCCTTGAACTTTGGTCTCAAAAAGTTTCAAGGAAGTTTTTGATGCCTCTCCAGTCTAGGAAAAAAACATACATCACACACATGAAATTAAGAACTATGATAACTTACCCAAAGTTTAAACAATTATAACATCAATGTAATTCATGTAAATAATAATGAACACAATTTTGAATACCCTACAAGTACTTTAAAATAATAAAGGATGAATAAATTAATGAAAAAATACATGTTATTCGGAAAAGTACAGCGCATAAATACTCCCTCCCTATATAACATTTTCTAGCAGAAGAAAGTTTAGTATCAAAATAAGCCCCAATTCACACCTCAGATCTCAAAATGGTTGCTACAGTGATTACCCTACACTGTGCAATTTTACACAACTGTGAAAAATAACAAGAAAATAAAGTAAATAATTGAGACCATTTAAAGACACATCTACTGAAAAAAAAAGCATATACATTTTTTGTCGATGAATATAGTAATATATAAATTAACATCCAGTAATAACACCAATCAAAATGGACAGAAAACACACAATAATTCAAGCAGTATATATGTGACTGTCTTTGAGTGTCCTCAACGAGCCAACCAGCACATAACTCTCCCAACTTCTGGTACTCTGTCTTCCCCCTCGCCCATCCCAGGCATCACGCATTTCCAATATGAGTTCATATATACCGCTCCAAGAAAATCGCAAATTTATGATATTCAAGCTCATGTGAAGAAGCATAACACATTAAGAAAAATAATTAATTTTTCTCTATTCCACGTAAGCCTGACATCCATAACACAGCACTGACACAACGCTTGTAATAATTCAGTGTTCATTCATTCCTGCCCCTTCAACCTGATTAAATAAATACGTGGCACGAGTCGACCGGCAACACCGGCAAACGCCGCTCCTGCCAGCTATACTGCACGTGTTAAACTGAATAATATGTACTTGCCTGTGCCCCTATATATGACAAACTGTTTTTGACTTCGGCATCCACTGCGAACAAAAAGCTTCTCACTGCACCCTTCCCATTATTATGTAGTGTTATTTTGTGTGATATTTTCACTAGTTGAGACGCCAAGTCGATAGACCGATCCACGCTTTTTACAGCAATATCAGGGTTAACTGAATCAAATGTAGCTGCATTACATTTGACCATTAAGATAACAAAAACTATATCTCTAATACAGATTCGTAACATTGCCGAAACCATTGATGTACGAAAAAAATAAATATTTACAACAAGGCACACCAGCCTCCACGTAACAAACACCTAACTCGCACACAACAAGAACAAAAAAAGACTTTCATTATCGGATACAGTTGCACCAACAGTACAGAGTTAACTTGAAGAATTAGGTACGTGAGACAGCTTCGAATCTGTCATGAATAAATCCAACACCTTCCAAACATATGTTGACGGAGGAAGCAACTAAAATTCGAAAAATTGCTGAAAAACATTTCTCTTTCTCCTGACACCTGGGCGAATACGTTGTTGTCCACTGCTTCATATTTATGCCCTAAAAATTTGAATTTTCCGTGTATTTAATATCTATTAGATTCCAACAAAACTCACTTTTTAGGCAATATATGTACACTTTATTATTTTACATTAAACTTCCTCCGATATGTTTCGGCTCTAACTGAGCCATCATCAGACATAAAATTTGATGCTTATGTACGATACATCAGCACGCATTTCCATTAGAGACGGTGACTCATGTTTCCCTCCATGTACAAGAAAGTTCGGTACTAGAGACAGATCGTGAACCATGATAGAGACAGATAGCTCTGAGCCTTTAGTCATGTACCAGTATAAAAGGAGGACCCGGAGCAGATACATGATCCGCGCACAGAAATCCATGGTAATTGGTATAGTGACTAGGCTACTGGTTCAACAATTCGGCTGCGAGTTCCAAAAGGGGTGCGAGATTTTCTCTTGACCGAAAATTTTCCGACTGGCAGTGGGGCCCACCCAGCCTCCCGGGCTCTTTATTGGAGGTAAAACAGTTGGGTTGTGACGTTCACCAATACACAGCATCTAAAGCCGAGGTTACGGATGAGTGAAATGAAACCGCTGTTCTCCTCTGCCTTCATGGCGTGGACAGGTACAACTTTACCGTGGTGTTAGACTTATGACTTGAGTAGTCTGATTTTGTGGTAGGTATGAGGCAGGTAATTTAATTCGCTAAAACGTAAACGCCTTCATCTTCAATAGTTGGTAGCTCCCCACTGGAGGTGCAATGGCCCCTGGAAACAAGATTGTCTGTCGCATGAAGCAGCGCAATCTTGCGTTACCATAGCCACGACTCTGCGTAGTACCACATAGATGGCAGAGAAAGGCACGTTCGCGAACAAAGTTGTATCGCAGGATGACTAACAACCAGGGTTCAGGAACAGTATCGCTGACTGTGAGTCAAATCTATGAAGCAAAAGAAGCGTGATGGCCGTGGTTGCAAACTTTTGTGCTGGTGGAGATTCGTGTGTGAATTGTGTGCGTCAAGTGAATATGCAAGAAGTATTTTTCGTGAAGGTCATATAGGCATGGGTTGCAATGAAAGAAGAACAGGATAGAACTCCTCTGAGGACAATTTTACAGAATTTTATTAACCATATTGAGAGTCTGGAAATCCAGAACGTAGAAGACAGATATGAGAAGGAATTTCAGGTGCTAATATTTTACAGCAAGTCGCAGAATATCGTAATACCTTTTTTTGTATTGAATAATTATTACGAGTGTAATAAACTTCTTATTTGTATTTAGCTGGCTGATTTAATCGGCATGTTACTGATAAGTCCAATCGATTTGTTGATATTTATTTATAGCTTTAACATATTTTGATATTTAAGAGACTTTAAATAAGTGAACCTTAAAGGCACAACTTAAAGAACGTGCACTATGAATAAGGCATTCATACACAATAGATAAATGGTAAAAATGTGAACTATCACAAGCAGTATATGGTTCTGAACTTTTCTTTTGTTAAATTTTTGTGTATAGTTTGATGATTGTCCGTTAGGGCTGAAACTTGTACGTGGAGCTTATTGTTATATGATAAATGTATATTTATGTTTGACAGTGATTTGTTAATTATGTGTAAATGCAACAGGATCTGTGAGAGTAAGTTGTTAACATATTATGTCTCAGATTTGGTAATACTGTACTGATCATCTGCGTTTTCCAAACTTCAACATGGCTGCAGTCCACTGACTTTGTAAGAGATGTGACTGGTAATGCATGGTCTACCACAGTAGGTTCCAAATACAGGGCCTTCGGTTTATCTGGCTCATACCATTTGTTACTACACAGACTGTCTCACATGACAGTAGGCATTGCAGCGCTGGCTGCCATATAATTTGCCATCATTTGGGGGTCAGGCATTTTAGAGCAAGTGTTGCTGTTAATATTAGGTTTTTACTGATCTTATTTAAAGGAGGTGCTAGAAATGGTTTCATTTATGGCATGTAATGAACACATTTATAGCCTATCAGAATGTTTTTCAGATCACATTCAGTGTGAGGACAGTTACTACACACTGTATCCATTAACATTCCCCTCCCCCAACTGAAAAATCGCACAGATTCGTATCTGGCAAAGAACGAAGCCATGATCTGCTTATTATTCTGTCACCAAAAACTCTGTGAACAGTACATAGTACATAATTGCAACCATACAATTGTAGCATATTGGCTGGGATAGTGTAGTTGGTATAGCAACTGGCTATGGACCAGATGTCCGGGGGTCAAATCCCAGTTGGAGCAAGATTTTTTGCACCTGTCCAGACCGGCACTGGAGTGGGTACCAGGTCATTCGTGGGCCTAAGGTAGCTGGGGTGTGGTGTTAACCACTCATCTGCATCTAGCACTGAGGTTAAAGAAAGAGCACAGCTATACCACTACTCCCTGTCTATGCCTTCATGGCAAGTTGTAGGGTGACCTTTACTTTTACTCTACAATTGTAGCACCAGTTGTGTCAGAATGTGTGTAATATCAGCGTGAATGTGGAGTTAGAGGATGAAATGTTCTACTATGATGGTATGATTTGTAATTGAATGATGTGCTGTGATGGTATGATCTTCAAGTTAAAAATTCAGCATGTGGCAGACAATGAATACATTCAGAAATTCTGTTGGCTCTTGCACTGTATTCCAGAAAAATTCACCTTTGTGTCATGAGCCATGTTGGAGAGTTTGCGAAATGTATTTATTTTATAGAGATGTAAATGCAGCAGTTCTTTGGCATGTTACGTTGATGATGTGCACCGTCTTGTTCACTGTGCAAGTTGAACAAACAATTTTCTTTGAGATTTCTCCAATCCAGTGGAACTTTCATCTAGTTCTCCCTCACCGCATGTCATGTTTGTTTTCTTTTCCTGTCTAGAATTGAATACGTTGCTTGAAACCTTTTCACATATATGTAAATTGTTGCCATGTTTGGAACACGTCTATCAGGAAACTTTCTTCTGAATTTATGTGGGCATTTCTTGTACGATCAGCATTTAGTATGTGCATTGTACAGACACACAGAATGTTACAGTGATGTTTGCATTATGACTGAAGACTGATTTCACAACTATAGACATGTAACAATTCTTATGTGACACTTTGGGTTTTGAGTTTTGGTGGCATGGTGAGTTATCCAGTTTTCATGCAGTATTGTTGCTGACATGAAGTGACAAACAATAAGGGCCAGTTAAAGTAAGGGCCCTGTAAGTGTTAGCTGTCTCTACACTTTAAACACAAAAGGTCCTAAATGCATATCATACGTTTTGAATGGAGCTGCTGAATTTGTGAAGTTTTAGTATTGTACTGCAAAGTTGTTCTGAGGGTGAGTCCATGTCATTTGAAGAGTCAGCCCGTGATTCTTCTGGTTGAGCTGGCTTACCCCTTGGATAACAGCATCATGAGTAACACAGGCAGCTGTACTATGAAGGTATAAGTCTTCTAGTGTATAAGGCCATGCAGATTAATGCATAGTTCTTAGTGTTTTAGAGGAGCATGCTGCCTTCATCTTGAGACTGTCCTTGGACTACCCTGAAGAAGGAGGCAGCAGGCTCCTCTGTAATGCTGGGAACTATGTACCAATGTAGAGGGCTCCACATCCTAGAAGACTTGAGTCGTTATCAACACTGCTGTGAGAATCCCAAATCTTGTATACATTTTTGTAATTATAAATGTGAAGAAACTGAAAAAAATGAATGTACTGAAATTGTGAATTCAATTTAAATCAACAAATCATAGGTAACGACAAGTTGAGCATTCGGTTGCCACACATAGCCTGCTGACTGTAATGCACCAGTTTTATTGTACTTAGTAAATCATATTAGGTAAGTCACTGTTACTGTGCAGCTAGTGCACCATGTTTTTGACTAGGTCTGTATATTTGTACTTTCACTAGTAGGAGTCAGATTGCAAACAACAAGCCAGGTGCAGAGCATCAATAAAACTACACATATGCTGAGTGCTCAGAATTTTTTGTGTATTTTCATGGAAAAGGAACTCCCCGATAAAAGTAGTGCTTTTGCATCCAAATACTTACTGAAGTGATGTTGCTGACCACAAGATTCCTTGTGGATGTGCATGTGTCTACGGGCTACATGGCATATGGGATTTTGTATGTTATGGATGGGAGGAAAGTTTCATTGTTATTTCAAGGCTGCTATTAGGGCTTTGGATTTTAAAATTTGCAGTCTGTGTTAAGTTACGATGTCTGTCAAGTGTTGCATATGTCCTGGTTTGTTTCTGTAAATGAAGTATAACATTACCTAAATTATGTAGTGTATTCTGATTCCTTATATAAGAATAAAAACATAGGCCTGCAAATAATTGACTTTTTCATCACTAGATTGTCTCTGTATTGATATCTGCTGTCAATGTGGGCCAGAAAGTATGTTGAATATTAACATGAGATAGATTTATAGTGATATTTTGTAGAATCTTTATGGAAAATTAATGTTTTTGAAGAGTGTTTTATTGGTATAATATTAAAAGAATAATTTAGAATGGTCACAATTCTAAATTGGCAGCCAGGATAGCTTAGTATAGTGACTTACTACAGTTTGGGTGGTGTGTTCAAACTGTGGTGGGTGTGAGATTCTCTGTATCCATCCAGACCAGCTCAGATGCCCTGCCCAGCCTCCTGTACAGTGGGTATCAGGTCTCTCTCCCAGGCGTAAAGTGACCAGGGCATGGTGTTGACCGCGTATCCCATCTAGTTTTGAGGTTGCAGGAAGAGCGGAGCTACACCTCTACTCCACCCTGTGTGCCTGCATGGCATGTTGTAGGGTGAACTTTACAGTCGTAAATTACTGTACCTGTTATGATGTATTAAGATAATATATTTGCCAGTTTTTAAACATTTATGGCTAATGAAGAAATTATTTGATGATGCTGCATCAGCTACAGAAGATTTCCAGTATAATAATGTTGGTAGTAAAAGAGGAGGTGATGGAGGTGTTGGAAATGCAGCTGGGTATGAGAGAACTGAGAGTAAGAGAAGAAAGACTTTTTACTGCTTGTTGAATGCCAAACAAGTACAAAAATTGGTACTTACACACTTTTTGGTAAAGTGGCAATTTTTTCATTTAGGAATTGAAGTTCTTCAGTGAAATTCTGAAGACTTCCAAACAATATTCTTGCTCAGAAGGTGAGAAGGAAGTAAACCGCAAGAAGAATCGTTACAAGGACATTCTACCTTGTAAGTGTTTGTTATTATTGAAATAGTCTCTAAGGAAAGAATATTTAAAGTTATTTGCACAGACCTGCTGACACGTGTGGAAGTAGTGTTTACTAACAGAGCGTCAGTGGTGAAATATTAACGTTTATTGTATGGCAGGGATCCACAAATTTTCCTAAATTCTGGCAGCCGTCTCCAATTATAATATAAATGGCAAATGCATGATCTAGTTATTGTGCACTGTAAAAATGTATGAGCTGATTTTCTACTTTGTGAATCTAGGAGTGGTTACTCCTAGAACTGTACGTGACAAACTAAGTTGTCCTTGAAAGAGTTACGAGAATAATTTTTATGTCTTTTTCTTTTAAGTGTTTTAATTTGTGTTAGCTTAGAAAAATGTTAAATTATTAATTCTGGAGCTTAATGGTGTGTGTGTTTTACACAACACTTAGAATATATATCCACTACCTGAAATTGCCCCACACAGCCTCATTATTTTGCTTTATCGCCAGGTTTGTAGTATTTAATCCAGGATTAAATTTCATATGAAGGTTAATTTTGTAATCTGTCACTGTAACAAATTCTCCAGTTTTTGCTGAATGGTCCCAAGACTTATGGTAGTTAAATGGGAACTTAAAGGTAGGTTTTAAGCATTCACAATGTTATTATTTCATACAAAAATAATTTTAACAAACCCATATCTTGTACTTTTGTTACACAGAAACATAAAAATGGGTTTTATGCATCAGCTCTACTGTTACATGGCACCAAATCAGTCCGATGGAAGTGCTTATTTTTAGTGGTCAGTTTCCAAGATTTCATGATTGTGTGTTTAGTGATGTTAACATAGGTTCCATCTCAGATATTTGCACGCCTGTCTTGCTGGTATCCTTTATAATGAGAAATTAAAATATCAGCATTTGAGGTTGTGTGATTTCCATAATGATTCTAGTGGCCTGAGCGGTACTATTTGGGAGTACTTTTCATTGCACATATCTTTGTTTCAGTTGACAGCAGCCGTGTCATTCTGAGTGAATATGCAGGGGTGCCAGGCAGTGACTATATCAATGCTAACTACATCAAAGGGGCTAGTGGCTCCCCAGCATACATTGCATGTCAGGGTCCATTGCCACATACTGTTAATGACTTCTGGCGAATGGTGGTCGAATGTGAGGTGCAAGTTATTGTTATGGCATGTAATGAGGAGGAAGCTGGGAAGGTGATTGTGTGTATAAATCTAAGTGCTGAAGTATTTTAAGGTGTGACAGAGATATTCTGTTACTGGTAAAGCCTGCCTTTGGAACACTCAGCAGGCTAGATCTTTTAAGCTTGCCAAAAAGTGCTTTTGTTTTGCCATAAACATTGGTTTATCAGGCATTATGGCTTCAAATCTTTTCTGGCAGAAGCCCCTCAAGGCCCATTTCATTGCCCATTTGTAACTGGTCTTCCATCACAGAACAGCTGAAGTCTTTTAACCAATTTGCTGAGCTGTGGGTGTGGACGGTTGTTCTTCCTTCACACATTTAAACTTTGTATGTGCCATCTTGTGTCAGAATTACCTCATCTGCATCTGTTTTTCCAGTGTCTCCTCAATTTCTTTCCATGTTTTTTCCTTTTGTGTGACACCTTTCCTCATCTGTTTTTTTCCATCTTGATCTCAATCTTCTGTTTTGGCATTTTTATTTTGGTTTTGTATTCAGAACCTTCTCTGGAATCCTTCATTCATTCTTGAGACACATCCATGCCGTCTTCTAGTGTTGCTGTCTGTTTTCTTTTTTCTGCCTTCTGTGGTTTTTCCTTTTGTACGTTTCAAAGGTTCGACTCTGCTGCCGTTAGTGTACCAACGTCTGCCTTCGTCTGCCTTCGTCTGTGTTCATGTTCATTCTTTGTGTGTTAATACAGGCTTGTGTTAACTTTTAAATAAACTTATTTTTCTATTCTGAGGCACTTTCTATTTCCAAAGTGCAGGGACATTTTTCTAATAATGCTGTACATTCATCTACTTTCAGAGTGTTTAGCTTGACAGCAGGTTGTGCGGCACTCACTGCTGTTGCAGTTTGCTACGGGTCAGGTTGTTGTGTTTTAGTTCAATCCACTGTGGGTACCATTTGATTTTATATTCACATTTAAAGAAGATATTGGAAATTGTTTCCTTTGGCTTGGTGACACACATGATGTCTAACATACATTTGTTCATTATAGGTCAAAGTTCTGATGATGAAATTGGAAACGCTACATTCTGAATGCTTTCTTTCAGATTGTCTTCAGTGCAAGGATTATTACTACACACCTTATCCTTTAATGCATCTCACTGTTGAAAATTGCATGGGTTCAGATCTGGCAAAGGAGAAAGGCACAGTCCCCTGGTTATTATTATTACTGAGAACTCTCTGTAAACAACATGTAGAATTGTTTTCCATATGAGTTTTAATACCATCTTGCTGAAAAAGGCATAGGTTTTCTTTTAATCATATAGGCCTTTGAAAAATGGCATCAGATTAGAACTTACTGGTGTGGGCTGATGGTCTCAGGAAAGAAATTGGCCCAGTAATTCTAGTGACACTCACAGCACCACGTGGCTACATTAGCAACTTGTGATGGCAGTCTGTGAATTAACATGGGGTTTTCTGCAGACCAATACCTGTTTTCTGAGAGTTCATATATCCACTGAGACGAAACCAAGCTTGAAACCAACTTGTCACTCTGTATAGCATGTGCAAACAGCAAAAGGCATATAAACGTCAGTGACTGTGAGTTCTTATAATAATGAATTTGTCATAGTTGCTCTCTTTTTCCTTTCATCCCTGCCATGTCAGTTACCTGACCATAGACATGCATGGGTCCCTGTGCCCGTATACATATTTTGTGAGTTGATCATGTGTAAATTTTGCTTTGTTGTTTTGGGAGGTGAGACACATGTCTGTTGAGACTGACAGTATGTAAATTTGGTGGCTGACATCAAGGGGAAACACATATTACATGATTTATTGTATATATTTAACCAAAATTTGTGGCTAAATGTTGGAGGTAAAAATGTGATATTTAATTTTATTTTGAAGTTTCTTGCTTGAAAATAGGGTTCTGGACATTGTGTGAGTAAATACAATACCTTAAGATAAAAAAGTTGATTATAGCTTATTTTTGTAGCACAAGTGTGAAAATTACTGGGTGGACCGGGAAGGTGAAGAGAAGCAGTTTGGTATGGTTGCCATACGCTTGGTGAAAGCTAGCACTGTTTGTCCAGACTTCCTTGTGCGTACTATGCGTCTGAAGTATGTTAGCAGTCAGTTACCTCATGGTAAGTAGATGTGTGTTCACACTCACATAAATGCAGAGAGTTTATTTTATTGTCACACTGAGGACTGTGGAGCAGGCAGCGTTTTTTGTTGGTATGCAGTAGTGATGTCACTGCTGTGCAGTGAGACCTCTAGCGCTAAAACATACTGTGTGCGTGTACGTATGTATGAACATACACTTATACATTGTAAAACAAAATTGTGGTGTGACTGTAATTGTAGTAATACACATATAATATGAAAGAATTATGAATATTATTAGTTTCAGAGGAGCGAACAGTGTGTCAGTTTCACTATTCAACGTGGCCAGATCATGGTGTACCGCGTTTAGTGCGACCATTGTTGGATATGGTGAGGTTGGTTCGTGATACACAAGCTTCTGAAACTCTGCCTGTTTTGGTCCATTGTTCAGCAGGTTGTGGACGAACTGGTACCATCTGTGCCATTGACTATGTGTGGGGTCTTCTTCGAGCTGGAGTAAGTTTCCTCCATATTACCAAAATCTTGTATTGGGGTCCTTTAAGATTAGGTGCATGGTACAGGATCTTTTTGAAAAGTGCCCACTCCCCCTTACATTTTTTTGTTGAACTCCAAGGTTTATCACTGTGTTCACAAAAATCTGTTATCATTGGACCTGATTAAGCCACTAGTTCCAGACAGCAGTGGCACACTTGTATGATATATTTAATACTATCCTTCCATATATATATAAAAATATATAAAATACAGGTGTCCAGCTGAATGTGGAACCTGCTGATGAAATTTGCAAACCTTCTAATATAATGCACATCAACAATCTGTACTGTGTAACGTAACTTGCTATATGTCAGAGCAGGTGTTGGAGGTACCCTCCTTTAAGTCTCAGACGTGTGACTCCTTGTGAACAAATTGTTAAAAACTTTTTTAAGTTGTTGCATAGAAATTATTGATACTATATGTATGTTTTATTTAAGTGTGTCCTCAGTGTTTGGATTATCTGTCAACCAGCAGGCTATTTGTTAATTTGTTATTTTGAGTATTTGTATGACTGTTTAAATAATTGCATCTGCAAAATAAGTTAGCAGTGTATTCACTTCATCATTACACGCTGTCTTACAGAACCAATTACAAAACACTCTGGTAAGACTCCTGGAGCTTTTGTACAACTGTTTTGTGTTGTTTCACGTGAAACAATTTTGTGGCTGTATGTACACATACTTTGATCTGCCAGTTTCCTGGATAAAGCATTTTTAAAGGTCTTTTTGTATGTACTTTTGAATACACTCAATTATCATCTGTACCTTTTGAAAGAACATGTAATTACTGTAGATTCTTCTTTAAAAAGGGATTGTTTTTCAAAATTTGTTTGCCAGTGGATGTATTTTTGATTTGGAACTGAAATGCCAGGGAATCAACTTTTAGTTTTTCTGTGATTATAGGATTTTTTTTCCTTTGTGTAGGTTTCCACAGTAAAAACCCTTTTGCATTACATAGTGCTGCATATTTACAAACTAATACAGTAATGTACATCTGCTGCACCTAGCACTTGACACTGGACTGTCAGCATTCAGTGACTTATTGTAACCAAACACATGGTGACAAGACTGACAGGAATGCATTATACAGAGCCTAATAATGGAAGTGAGTGTGTGTTCCACTTTATGGTGGATTCCCTGTGTGTAATCTTCTAAGAACTTACTTTCTAATCACTTTCTAACATGTTTCTGAACAGAATTCTGTACACAGTGACACAGAACTAAAATTTTGGTTACACTTCAAGCTGTAGAATCTCGACCTGTGATGACATATAACTGGAAAGAATTTAAAAACTAACTGCTATATTGATGGCTTGCTTATTTGAAATGCAAGAATTGTTGGTATTACTCATGAGTTTTTGTAGTTTTGCATTACATGCCTAACCCTTCCATTCTAGAAACTCAGCAAACACTTCAGCTTACACAAACTGGTTCAGGATATGCGAAAACAGCGGATTGCCATGGTGCAAACCAAAGAACAGTATATTCTGGTGCATCAGGCTGTGAGAGAACTCTTCCGTGAACAGTTGCGCATGATCGACTCTCATCCCTATGAGAATATTGATGCAAATGGAATGCCATTAGTAAAAGAGGAGCAAGAACCTGTGTATGCCAGCGCTACCATAGTTGTTCCTGCAGAAAATAATAGTGAAGGTTAGCTCAGTAAGAAATAAGGAGTATTTAGAGTAAAGTTTCCTTTGAACTAGAAACCAAAGATCCTCTTTCATGCACTGTATGTGTTAGGTTGTGCACGAAAGATGCATAAATATTTATATTTTGAGATGTCACATCCCTGTTGTATTATTCAATTGCAGATTAATTGTTCCCCTGTTTTGTGTAAAAAATGTATCTGCAAAAAATATTTATGCTTTGTAAGGTGGATCGTGTTTCATTTGAAGTAACACACAAATATTTTCTTGATGCACAGTGGAAGGATGAAACTGACTTCTTTACTACTAAGGTAATGTAAACTTTGCAGCAGAGATTATGCAGTTACTTATGTACTTGTAAGTCAGTAATTAATTAGAACTAGTGAATTGTGGAAATTAGTATGCGTATACATTTTTGGTCATTTTTCCATACCTAATGTTGTACCACTACGATTATTTGAAACCTGAGGCTCTTGTTTTTCCTGGGATGTGACAGCGCATCAGTGGGCAATCATAGTGACATTTCAATGCAGTATAGTGTTCTCATCTTCAAGGGTTAAAACCTTTGATGTGGTGTCATATTCCAAAAGACTGGAATCCTCAGCTACACTGCTGCAAGGACCTCAAAACTTACATGTTTGAAACCTGCTTATTCTAAGCATTGTGGTCAAGTGGTTATCACACATGCTTTGTATTTGGGTTAAAATCTTGGCCTGGAAACCAGCTGCCCTGACTGGCGTTTGTTGTGGTTTTATTTACTCCCTGGGGCACAATCACTTGCTTCAGTATTGTTTATAATTCATTATTCTCTAAAATTTCTGTCATTTGATGTTATATACTCTTCACTACTGACAGCTTCATCAGGTGCATAATAAATAAATAAATGCATAAATAAATAAAAGCCAAATGTCTTTCATAGCCAATTTTTTTATATTGTCATGTATTACACTGACAAAGGAACTAGTGTTTTATTTCGTTATATGAATATGAATGTTTGATTCTCATGAGTTACCTTCTCTTTTCCTTAGAAAAACAAGATGGAAAGGAGAAAGAATTGGAGGAGCAAATTCCTCCTCTACCACAGAAAAGAAGAGGTTGTATTGCATTTTCAAAGCAGGAGAAAGAAGTTGAAAATTTAACAGAGAAGCAGCGGTCCATTGTGGAGCAGTCAGGCGTTGGCATGCCTCACAAGCCTCGAATTGCAAAGCTGAGGGCATTATTTGAACGTAGCCCAACAACAAGGGAAACCAGAAGTTCTCATTCCAAACAGCAAAACTGTCAGTTGGTGACTCGAAGTCATTCTCTTGGTGCTGTGCGTGTCAAGACTGAGAATCAAGAAGAGCAGGTAGTCGTAAAAGAGAGATGTGGAGAGGGTAATATGAGTGACCCTGTGTTATGTCATGCAAGTTTGCATGTTTCTCAGAGATCCACAGTACAAGGACCAGCTTCAGTTAGGCCAGCACTTCCTATCAAACGAAGTAAGTCACTGAAAGTTTTAGGTAGCAATCAACATTGTAAACTTTCTTTAGCTAAAGCTGTGAATCCTATTACACCATTCTACACTACAGATGATGCTAGCTCAGGTGCAAATGCCACATCTCTGAAACCATCAGGTAATATTATGTTCCGCAGAGCTGAAGGTGCATCAGATTTGAAACCTGCAAAGAAATATTTGACAAGGAGTAAAGGAGTTCGTGTAAATGAGCCTGATATTGACAGTAGGAGATTTTCAAAGCAAGAAAATAAACATTGTGTATCTCAGACACACTTGGATCAGATGACTTACAAAGGCACTAGTACAGTTCCTAGAAGGAGGCGGAGTTTGGAATCTGTTAACTTTGAGGATATGACAGTACCAGATGGACATGGTCTTGATTGTCACAATGTGGTTTTACAGTCATCACAGCAGTCACAGTCTACAAATGTTCATGCTTCTAAGGTACTACAGAACAGCAAAGATTACATTGTTAGCAAAATAAAACATCATGTAATGTGTGACCATCCAGAAAATAAATTGCAGGGTAGTGACGCAGCTGACAACTTGACATTAGAAGCTCAAAGGAAAGTAAATGCTATTGTTGCAGGTTTGGGGATACGGGAGAGGAGAAACAGCTTTCGGCAGGCTGTGGGCACTGGCCAAGAAGGGGAGGTGGAATTAAATAGAAAGTTGAGAGACTATGAGACCATTTGGCCCAGTGGTAATAATGTTGCATCTCCATCAGGCAGTGTGCAGTCACAAGAAAGTTCATCTTCAGGATCATATGGAAATGTTACTTCAGGAAGCAGCTCTGCTGAAGGGTCAGATTTGATTCATTCCCACATACAAACAAGAAAAGGAGAGTTGGGTAATTGGCAAGAGACCCAACATTCTCAGAATCCCAGAGAGGACAGACTTCAACAGCCAGATGAAACAAAATGTCCTCCTGTCTCTTGTGGATTGATAAATAGGAGAGTAAGTGAAGTTAAAGCATTTCCACATGAAAGGTTAGTGCCAAAGCATGGCATGAATAGGTATGTAAAAGCTGATAAGTCAGATGTCAGGCTTGGAAAATCAGGTGTCCAACCAAAACATTTACTAAGAAGTGAAGTGTTGATTCCAGATAGGACTGAGTTTCATCGCAGTCAAAGGGGAACAGATCCCAAGCTGAGCACAAGTGAGTGTCCTTCTAGTAGACTTAGTTCATCAGTTGATGCCAGTAATAATTTTCAATCATCATCTCAGTGTGAGTTGACAGGCCAGATACCAAAATCTGCTGCTTTGTGGCAGAGGAAGTCTAAAAACCATCCGAATTCTAAATCCGTTGAGTTTAAGTCTCGTTCCAAACAAGAGAGTAGTTCACAGACTGCAGTTGACCAGGAACTGAGAATAGGTCCTTGGGGTGGAATGACAGCCGTTACAGGAAAGATTTCAGCGAAAGAAGTGTTTTATAATTACAGTCCTGCTAGTGTTTCGTACCACAGAAATGCAACAGGACTGGTTGTAAGTCATGGACCATGCCCAAGAGTAGATAATGCTGTGCTGAGCCAGTGCAAATCAGTGCCAGGAGTCTGTGATGCCATGTCAAGGGCTGCAGAAGTCATAGCTGCACCTTTTACTCAACCTAAGAAGCAATACACCAAGCAGCCTGTCAGTTACGGTATGCAGTATACAGTTTATTAAACTCACTTGCATGACAATGTTTTGTTTATAATGTATGGAGAAGTTTCATTTTCAATATATAGGTGCTTTTGAGTGTTACTTGCAATAAGCATTTGAAATCATTCCAGCGAGTCTGACAGATTTTTATGTTCTGTCCTTTCTTTCAAGACTACTACTACTTTATTTGTAGCCTACTTCCCTTCCTGGAAAGGAAGAAAGTAGACTTCTGAGTGATGTTTTTATGTTGTCATTACAACTTTTGAAACAGTTGACCAGTCTTTTACAAAAGTCGCGGGGAACATTATGCCATGGTAGCATTCCACCATGATTTACGTGTTACTTTTTTACAGTCATAAACAACATGGTGGATCTGTGAACTTGTGGTGAGGTGGGAATAACAGTAGCACCATTTACATTCAGGTGTGCAGTGATACATGGTAATAGACCTTGAAAGATATGCAGTTTTGCTTAGGTAATATTTTTATGGGTACCATGCACTGGCCTAGGCTGTGGAGCTGTCGAGTCAGAGTCAGAAGGAATTTTAGATGAAGTCAGTAAAGATGTACTGACTCCAACTCTGATGTCAATCTAAAGTCTTACCTAGATACTCCAACTCTAGAGCCCTGATAGCTACAATAACCATAAGACTTATATTTAAATATGGGTTATAAGTCTAAAAAGTAGCCTGATGATTTACGTGGTGGCGATGAAATGTCTTACAGGCTTACCATTATTAATACATACTGAGCTTTTATGAAGGAGTTGGAGTTTTAAAAATTGAGGAGTCGGAGTTGGCATGGGAAGTTTCATGTACCGACTCCACAGCCCTGGCGGCGGCGCAGTTGGTTGAGGCACTGTGCTACGACCTGGATAGTTGTGGATTCGATACCCAATGTGGTAATTGGGATTTTTCATTGACTTAATCCTTCTGGCTGCACTATGACCCGGTGGTCAACTCAGCTTCTAACAGAAATGAGCACCACGTGTATCTCCTGGGGCGTAAAGGGGGCCAGTGCATAGGGCTGACAGCCTTAACCACCTTCATGTGCAGACTGTTGAGAAGTTCTGGGAGCCTCAACCCCCTGAGCCCTAAGGGCCTGTCAAGGCCTGCAGTGGGATACCTGTACCTTTATCATTTAATATTTTTATGGAATATAAAATTAACAGTGTGGTGGTTACGCACAAATTTTCTGTAGCTTAGCGTTGCATGGCAATAAATAATGAACCATTTGGGGCAGGCATTTAAAATTTGGTAGAGAGACATCATAAACATACCAACATGTTAGAGGAGGATTTTAAAACACATACGTAGTGTTAAGTGGCTGTATGTCCAGAACAGGATTCTTTAATGATATAAGTCTTGCAACATTTCAAAGCATGTACACTACTATTTGGCGTCAGATTTCAACACAGGCCCCAGCATTTTGCACACATTTCTACATCATGGATGACCAGACTCAACTCTTTTCATTAAGAAGTCAAGAGCAACAGTGGCAAATGTATCTCAAAGTTTTTGCTACACTTCATCAGGTGTTATTTGTTTTGATTGGTAGACTTTATATTTTGCCTAGCCTCACAAAAAGGATCCACATGGAGGCCATTTTGTTGGTCCTCACTGCCCAATCCACTGATGAGGAAAATGGTTATGAAGCCATGCACGAACAGGAGGCACAATGTGGTGGTGCTTTCTCCTGCATGAAGTGCACTTCTTCATAATTGTCCCACTGAGAATGGGTAACACAAAGTGGTCAAGCTTATTTAAGCAATGCTTGCCATTCCCTGTGTGTAATATTTACTATACAGTCAGTGTATTGTTTGTAAGTTGACTGTTACAAATATGGTGATGTGAAATTTGGAGACTTTATGTGGGAAATTTAATGAATACAGAATAAGGTCATATGTAATCAGTTTTTCATAAACATGAAATAAGATAGTGTACATATACTGTAACATCATGTTCCATTTGTGTAACCATTGTTGCAGTGGAAATGCAACAGTGCATTCTGTGTGTGTTGTTGAGCTACGTGTCACTGTCAGCTATACAAAAATAAAAGGTACTTAAGTGTTCATGTAAAGTGCCCAATGCTGCATTGACGCAAAAGAATGGTTGTTTGCTGATGTTCTTCTGTAGACGTACAATTTGACTAGACAGATCATAATGACAGAGAAGTCACTGTGTAGTTTCTCAGTTTTTGTAAGTGTTGCGGTAAGACATTTTACGAGATCTGACGTAATTAATCAATTATGAAGCAATTAGTAGTAAATATTATGAGTCTGTCTGTATCCTTGCCTTAGTTACCCAGCACGCAAGTCACATTTTTCTGTGCTGCATTATACTACCATCTGTGTCCTGTCGGGCTCTACCATGTTATTCCACATTGTATGCTAAACAGCATGATTTTCAGGCAAAATTCATTGATCATAAAATGTTTTCTCTGAAACTTTTGTCTGAAACATTTCTCATGCTAAGAAGAATTTAGTGAGGTGTTATCATAAATGTACATAGGTCTTCACATAAAGTAGCCATTATTCTTGTCAGATTTTAATCAAACTTGGATTTCCATGACAGATTTTTGAAAAACCCTCAAATATCAAATTTTTTGAAAATGCAGCCATTGGGAGCCGAGGTGTTCCATGCAGACAGACAGATGGATGGACACAACAAAGCTAATAGTTACCCATTATTCTTGTCAGATTTTAATCAAACTTGGATTTCTGTGGCAGATTTTTGAAAAACCCTCAAATATGAAATTTTTTGAAAATGCAGCCATTGGGAGCCGAGGTGTTCCATGCAGACAGACAGACAGAGGGATGGACACAATGAAGCTAATAGTTACTTTTTGCAGTGTTGTGAACACGCCTAACCAACAGTAAAATCACTAGTAGATATGTCTAACTAGCGATCTGTGCATGAGGAAAGTAGTAATGCATCCATAAGTATGAGTATTTCACCCTCCAGTTACAGGAACTAATATTTGTAGGTGTCATTGTAACATTTAATTGGTATGTATGACCTCATTTTATTTCTTACTCAGGTTACATACTGTGCTGTTGCTCTTAACTCCATGTTGTGATGGGTATATCCACATGTCTGTGCCTAATTCTTTGTCCGTATTTTACAGTTGCAATTTTATTTTATTCACTGAACTGGGGATGCGTTTCGTCTCAGTGTGTAATTAATTGGCTAAAATAATTACAACCTCAAACTGTCATAAATTTAAAGCTGTATGTAGAGAGAATGTTCTCATTAGACTAAATATATTTATGCACTCTCATTTGTTTCATTATTAATTTCTTCAGTGGCATTTTGTTACAGTGCCGTAATGAGAATGTGTGTGTGTGTGTGTGTGTGTGTGTGAGTACACTGTAATTTTTGTACTATTAAAACAAATTTCTCCTGTGCCTACATACCATGACATGAAGGTGTATAGAAGGCATGGAGGGAAGTCTGTACACTTCTAAACTTTTATGTTAAATGGAGGTAAGTGGTCACCTTCATGCTCCTGCCAATTTACCTTTATGGAAAGAGGTTTCATTGTGCACTGCATGGGAAGTTGGGTTGGCCACAGCACTGTTCTGGTGAAATGGTAAAAAGAAAAATCCTGGTGCCCAACAATAATTAGAACCACAGTCATGTGTGTTGACCTACTGATTTCCACGTGGGCAGTGATGGTTGAGTGGATGCAATATTTGATTTGGATCAGGTTTGGTAGCGGGTATTCAGCTGCACCGAGGCTCCAGAGATGATCTAGCTTTGTGTCCCAGTCCATCTGGCGTTACGGAAAGATCAGGGCCGAATGCACAATCTCGTGTTCGCCGTCATGCCAGTGTTGTACTTCTTCGCCGTAGCCTTGCAGAAGCAGGAAGGGTGGGTCCAGTAAATTCCAGTCTTTCCCAGCCACCTCTTGCTGTCTGGAACTCAACGAAGCCAGGTAGTTTTTTCATATTTCATACTTTTTTGTTCAGATTGACATGCATGTATTTTTCTGCATTTGTTGAGAGACGGTGTATTTGCATTGTAGTTCTTCATTGCACGCAGAAAAGTAAGGGTGTAATCAAAAAGTGTCAAAATCAAGATTTCGAGCTTACATGAATGCGTACATACTGTTCTAAGTAGACCCCTGTATATATACATTTGTTCCAGTATTACTAGCAGTCCTAGGGGTACCTCTGAACCTCAGTGTTTGGAATCACCAGAAGCTGTTCTGTTGCATTGTGTTCATTTGTTTGAGTCATCAGACATTTTGCCTTTCACAATTTTTAAACTTCAGGGATCAGAAGAATCACAGGGAGCCATGTGCAGTGTGTGTGTGTGCACGCACGCGCGCGCGTACGCATGTGCACATCCATGCATGCATGTGGAGGATGTCTGGCTTGAATATATTCTTTATGTATATGTTGCCTTTTGCATTTGCATTATGTTGGTGAATTTGTGTGTCACCAGTTTCCTGCTTTTAATACTGTTCAGAATAGTTTGGAGTACAGAAACATCATGTCACATGTATGTCAAAATGTTGGTTCATAAGTAGGTCATGTGGAATGTGTTTATGATGCATAACACCCTTATGATCACAGAAGACTATTTGTATCACCTTTTTTCATGGTGTACACCTAGCGTGCTTTTATCATTCGCCAAAAGAATTTTGTTGTGATGATTGCTGGTGACTTTTGGGGTCATAACTGAAGTGAGCCTAACCATGATATAGGATTCATGGGTTATGTTGAGAACTTCTGAAAGAAAATTTGTGATAATATTTTATTGGAAACTTGATCTTGCATACATGAAACTGAGGATAGAAAATCTACGAATAGGGAGGGATGACTGTATATTAACGTTGGATGGAAATGTTTCTCATGTAACCCATATTATTGTCTTTGTTCCCTGTATGATTAGTGTGGTACTGGTAATGCAGTTGATGTTCCATTGGCATACTGTGCATGGGCATGAAACTTTTGTCTCTTGCTCTGAAAGAAGAATGGAGATTCAGTGTTTGAAAAAATATGGTATGTTTCTTGTATTTTTTTTTGTGCTGGAAGTGAATGTGTGAGGACAGTAACTCAGCATATGCCTGAACTTGTTCTATTGTACCTGTATCTTTGTGTTATTTTGTTAATACATTAATTATTTTAATCCTGGATTTCATTTCTACTCCTCCCTGGCCCAGTTAGGGTGCATGATGAAGTGATATGAAATTAGCAGGTTCCATAACAGTAGGGCATTGTTCAAAAAACTTATTTGTTATCAACCTTGGAACAACAGCTGTTTCAGGGAGTTGTTACAGCAAAGTGACGGTACTTTAAAGGACTGATGATTTAACTGTTGGGAATACTGTGCCAACTGTGGAGGCTGTGTTATATTGAGAATAGTAATGTATGTTAATGGTGGGTAATGTTTGGTGGATATGTGGCCTACATTTGACTTACACTGGTAAAGAAATATTCCATTTTTGTGTTTTTCAGGTGGTGGAGAAGTGTTAAGCAAAGAGAATGTACATTTCTGTGATCAAGAGGTAAGGAGTACTTGAATGTGAATTCAGATGAAACAGTCTTCTTGACTGATTCATTACAGTTTTTCTTTTATCCCCTGCCTGTAGGGAGTAGTCGCTTCTGGCAGTGGATCCTGGTTGCAGGCGCCAGGTGTTGATGTTGATACTGTTGCAGCAAGCATCAGCCCATATCATGGTGGTGAGTAATGACAGGTGTTATTTGTTGATTAATTCATGAGTCATAAAGGCATGTAGTGGGCATGAAGGTAAAACCGTACTTACACATACACTATATGGATAAATGAACTCTCAGTACCCAGTGGATAGGAAATTGGTTGGACTCTTGAGTCAGTTTGAGATACACTAGCAAAGAGAAATGTTAGGAGCATGATCTTGAACATAAGGTCATCATAAGCTTTCATATTTTACACGTATATGGGCTCGTGTGCATCTCCCTGCAGAATTGGTCATTCAGTCTGTTTTTAGGTCATCCTTGTATTCTGTGTCCTGTTGATAGATATTCCTATGCTATTCTTGGCAGCTATGCACCTTACGTTCTTATGGTTTGATCTTGCCAATTCTGTACCATGTGATCATGTAACAAATGCTTTGTCTGCCCTGTTCTGTTTGTGTATCTTCATTGTATTCTGTATGATGTAGTGTGTGTCCTGCAGTTTCTGTTCTTAATTGTTCTGTTGTTATATTTGGACTTCACTACCATGTAACAGTGTGGGGACTGCCATTACCTTCCATAATTTCAGCATGCTTTCCTCTGGGATTTGCTGATACAGGATTTGTTTCAGAGTTCCACAGGAGTGTCTTAATATATCTAAAATTTGTACATAACAGGTTTTGTGTGTTATCCATAAATGATTTACTATTTAGAAAGTGTCTTTTGCAGGCAATATGATACAGAACCGGAGTAGTGGTTAGTAGTACGTGTGTCTTTGTGTGTAATTATAAATACAAATAGTATGATTGCAGTATCTCTTTTTGGTCATAAACTAGTCATTGCCCACATTTCCTAGAACTTCGTGATGCTGGGGTCTCAGAACCACTGATGTAATCTGCAGTATACAGCTGTGCTGTCTCAGTACAGGTGGCTGAAATTGGCAACTGTGTATTTCATTGCAACAGAATATATAAATACAATGAATGTGTTTTGAACTCTGCATTCATAATCATTTACGGCATGGGTACTTCTTCTGTAAACAACAAGATAGTGAGTGAACGTGACCTGCCAACAGCTGGTTGTGTATATAGGCATGGGTGAGGCCACTGTCCAGACAGTGGTGGGAGCATGCTGTGGAATGGGCAGTAACTACATAACTCTTGAGATTTTGACCCATGTTGATGTAGCTAGTGGTCTGTACAGGTACTGTTCATGCACACGCTGTGTCTCACACTAAAGTGGGAGAGTGTCTGCCTTCCAGCATCTAACCATAAGCAGCTTACCTCATCCAGATTTTAGCTAATGGAAATGCCAATCATGTGACATCACCTAAACTTAAGAGCTCAAATTTGTACCTAACTGGGGGCCGTTTAAATTTGTGAACTATTTGGCTTTGAATTATTCACACTTCTGTATTCCTTTTTTGCCAGATTTCGGAGGAGGGGTACAGTGGTAATGTGAGTGAATATATTCAGTCTACAGTTTCTGCAAGACCTAATATGGTATATGATTCATTATATAATTTCATGTGGTTGTATGATTGGGTGCCGAACTTTTGTAAGAGGAGCCATAATGTATGAGTGTAAGTAAGGTGTATTGAGCATTGTTGGTGCGGTCAAGGTCAGAACCAGGCTGTAGAACCAAAGGAAGAAGAAGAAAATTTGTGTATTGCGGTAACATAAAATCTGTCTGTTTTAGGATATTTTCATGTCGCTCAGATTTGCTTTTAGGTTTTCCAAACCAGCAGAAGTCATCACAGCCAGCTGCAATAGCCAAGAAACAACATTACTTATAATCCTTTCATTGTGACTACCAGCTTGTGTAATGTGTGACCATGTGGAAATATTTCCTATGTATTGGGAAACACAGATACCTTTTAGAATGTATAGCAAATTTTCCATCATTAGTGTGAATTATTTGGTAGATGGATTGTCTGTGCTGGAAAAGAGACATTTTCTAATGTGCTTAGAAAAAGATTTCCCACTTAAAAAAATAACTTAATTCTATATAAAATGTTTTTCAATCTTGAAAATTACATTCATAAGCTCACTAAGAAGGAGGCAAATAAATTATTTGTTTTGAATTGGCTGGATCACATAAAAGGAACAACTCATAGTAGATTCTGCCACTACCCTGTAAGTGTCTAAATATTGGTCCTTAGGAAGTACAGTGTGTCATCATGTGACATTGATCCATGCTGCACAGTTAGTTTTGTGATATCTCATTGAGACACTGAGGTCGAATTTAAATTTACAAGAGGGATAAAATCAACATAAATATTGATACGTAAGTATAAAACGGAAATTCTGTGATTAAAGTGAAATTCACTTTTGTAAAGTGTGTTAGATTGGGGCTGATAATGGAGCAGATTGTATCTTTGTTTGGTGGATTACCTTTTCACCAACTTACAATCACTAAAGAAATCGTTATGGACATATATACCTAATTTTTACCAAATCAGATAAAAAGAAAAGAAAATATGGGCTGGCTTTTCTTTATATGCCATTAAGTAAAGTATGGTTTTCACTGCACCAAATTCCATGAAACTTATAATTGCTCAGTGGTATGATGGGGAAATGTGCTGTACCACATTTTGTCAATATTGGCTAAATATATAAAGTATGGGTAGTAATTCATTTATTCCCTTAGGTAAACTATGCCCATCATTGAGCCAATTTTCAAGAAACAACACTTGTTGAACTTTTTGTAGAGAACTGAATTTCATGAAAATCCACCAGACAATTCAGTTACTGATACTAGGTCATGGATAGAAATGCATGGTGTGCACATGAGGGATCCTTTTTTCACTTTGTAAAGAACACTTGATAATGTGAAGACATTTTTCTTTTAAGTATCCTTTTTGGGTTATTTGTGCCCTGTACATCTTCATTTACCCAGATAATTCAGTTTACTGTATTAACTTAGGGCACTAAAGGATTTTAAATGTTTCTAATTTTTATATATTGTATATTATTTTATGGAAATAAAACATGCATTTTGAAACTAGTATTGTAACATTCATTTTAGCCGGTGTTATAGTTCTCATTGTTAAAATGAAAGCACCTCCAGAACACAACCTCATTTGTGTATTAACCCTTTAAAGACGAAGCGTATCTGTTTTATGTAAAGACTCAGTGCGTACCGCGCTGTAAACACTCTCCACTTCGGTTATAAAAACAAGTCTCTTAATGTTTTATAAGGCAAAAGTTGCTGTTTGTTCTGAGATCTGTACAAAACACATAAACACAATGTGGGCACCACGTAGAATTTTTTAATGTTAAACCTGGTGTATGTAAAGTTACTGCTAGGCTTTAAAAGGTTAAGAGTACTGAATGACGGATGTTCCTGTTATCGTCCTACGGCTGTACGGTAACCTGAGATTTGTGTCCGGTACTCGGTAATGTTCAAATCCCAGGGCTCCAACTGGGACACTTTGGACCCGTAAACGTATAGTGCTGTACAAAATTACATTCCTCATAATTTTGAACATAACTGTGATCCATAATCCGTGGCGTTGTTTAGAGTAACAACGTCTGGTTTGGGCTGTCATCATACTGGCCACGTGATGTGAATTCTGATAAAGATTAGAAAATGCTGGGATGAACAGATTTGCAGAGTAATCTGATGCCAAAATTACTGTAAATATATTGGAGATCCAAGCATATACCTGTATGAATCTTAAATACAGAAACTGATATACAAGAAATCGGTCGTGAAAGTTTGATCTAGCACTGAGTAGTGTGGTCTAGCACTGAGTAGGGAGTTTCTTGATGAACCTTGCAATTATGAGAATTTAAACTGTTCGGCCTAACGTGCGACAATCTGCAAAACTTGGCGTTTTAGTTGGTAGCAAAATCTGGGATTTAACATCAGTGTACATACATGTATGCTGCACACCACAGTTTTTATTAGGCTTGTTTGCAAAATTGCGAAAAGTGACTATTAACTTTGTCATGTCTGTTTGTCCCTCTGTCTGTCCACATGGAACTCGGTTTCCACTGAACGGATTTTCATTAAATTTGATTTTTGAGTATTTTTCATAAATCTGTTGAGAAAATTCACATTTTATTAAAATCTGACAAGAATAATGGGTACTGACAGTAAAGTATTCTCACATAATTTTATGTTTTGCCAGTGAACTATTACATATATTTTGTATTTAAAGGACATGGTTTTAACTGCTTAACCACACACTAATAATGATAGAAGCACCTTATCCTGAGTATGCAGGGTGGGTTTAAGGTCTTTGTTCTGGGATGCATTGCAGTGTCACTGGGTGATCTGTTCCTGGCATTTTGAGACAGTGTAGTGGCATTGTCTTCAAGAAAGCAATGCCTAATTCTACACTGGCACCAATAACCCAGTGAGATGGCATCATATCCCAGAAGAATGAAGACCTCAACTGCACTGTTGCAAAAGTCTACAAACTTGCATCTCTAAGATTGTTCTGGTAAGTGCATCTATTTTGTTAATGAGAACTATGACAGTGATATGAATTCCAGTGTGAATATATGTATGTATTGTATCAGCAGTGGAATTGGAGTCTTCTGAGTGCGATCCCATGCAGTTTGGTCTATGGTATTGAATTTCCAGAGGAACATGCTACATCCATCGTAAAAATAGCACAGCTGCACATATTATATTAGTGCCCCCTTAGGGCATCTATGTAATGTCAGTGGTAGTAGGAGCTTTCCCAGAATGATGCAAGACTCAAAAATGAAATATGGTATATCTCCCACATAAGATTACTGTTTAAAGAATGCCTTGAATGAAGTGAAGAATAGTTGCACATAGTCTGCAATATGTATCAGTTTTCATCAAAACCAAAGGATGCAGAAGATCTATTTGAAAGTTTGTTGATGTAAAACATTCCTAATTTGTCTTCAAGTACTATCTAATTTGTTGTTTTTAATTTAGATGTTTTACAAGTGCTGTCTGGCACTTCTATGAGATAACTCATGTTCTACTCCTTCAGACTCTAAATACACAATGCTGTGAGTTAGGACTTTCCCTGTCACATGAAACAACAAAAAGACTTTATGAAGAGCACAGTATAGCATAATGATTAAAATTAAGACTTTAGAAAGTGACTATTAATTAGGTCAGAGTGTTTTCACTGGCCAAAATTTAAGGTCATAAAAAAAGTAATGACTCTACCAGAAGAATACTCACCATCAAACATGGTCATTTTATTTCCAGAGGGGAAGGTTTATCAATGTTAGTTACGTTTTACTGTTCATTTCTCTTATGCAAATTCAATAGACTGGATTTTTAAATGAGCTCAGAGTCAATGATATTTAGGAAAGTACCGATCAATAAAAGTTGGCATAGTCTTCATTATGTGGGCAAGCAAGTTGGTGTTTTTAACACCCACTTGTTGGTCCACATGAATGTTATGGTTTCAGTTTCGTGACAGGTTCTGACAACGGAGATTCCATTTATCTTCCTGGCTTTTGTATGTTGTTCGGGGCGTATCCTGTTTGCATGTTTTTGGCTGATTTAACAGTTTTGAAGGTTATTGCCACTCTGATACCTGAAAATTCTTATCCAAATTTCCTGTGACATTCTGTGTTGAAGAAATATTTACTTTGGTGTTCTACAGTTCACCATTTCTATCTGGTCTTAAGCAGAGCAGTACAAGCTGAAAGAGCGATTCATTTCCCCCAATGAAAGTTTTGTTTGCCATGTTGAGATGACGGACTTATGAAAAATTAGGAGGGTTTTGTCAGTTACCTGTAGGGAAGCATGTTTGCAGTTTTCATTAATGATGAAATCCAGCTGATGTTCATGAAATAAACTCTACTTCTTGTGTTAAAATATGTCCTGTAAGTTGGAAGTGACTGAAAAAAAACTAAATGTCATTTGTGGTGTTGTTCGCATTAATGTGATGCTTTAGTTTTGACACAAATGTAATTCATGGGATCCCAAGTACAATTATGAATAGAATGAAAACTGTATATGGGAAAGTAAAATGTCGATCACTCTAAATGTGATTTAATATATGTCTTAGAGTTCTGAAAACACAAATTAAGAGTTCGGGTTATAGTGCCCAAATTACTTTTGTGTCATTTGGTGTGACCATAAAGTGGATATGATTTATTGATATTGAACAGTTTTTAACCTGTACTATTTTTCTTGTGTGTTTCTGTAGTCCCTAATCACGTGATTTTACCTGGCCTGCAAATATAACG
Organism: Coptotermes formosanus; assembly: GCA_013340265.1. Lineage (NCBI taxonomy): Eukaryota > Metazoa > Arthropoda > Insecta > Blattodea > Rhinotermitidae > Coptotermes > Coptotermes formosanus. The sequence goes on from BLKM01002437.1 coordinate 864,495, forward strand.
GCCCACCCACTGTGTGAAAAGTGGCAGATTAGTCACTGTGAAGGATACGGACATTACAGTCATAACTCATTTCTGATCCTGGAATATATTTATTACAGTTTACACAATTCTTGATATAGAACGAATTGGTAATGTTGGGTTGCAAGCAGAAATAATAGATATGGACAAAGATATGGTTGCTTGTGGGTACAGACATAGTAATATCAATGATCACAAATTAATAGATACCATTTTAAGATATGTTCTCATAAGTCAATATTACATTCAACTATACTTTATAATTATATATATATAATATAATAAATATTATATATAGTCACTGTTTCATTTCAACATTTGGATTTAATTTATGATGACTGACACTGATTTGTTAAGCTAATCTGATATTGTTATACAATTTTTTATGCTGTAGGTGTTTGCTCTGCAACAAAATGTGATATCTGCAAACAAGCTATATATAACGCCTTTTTTGTATTTAGTTTTGACATTTTATACTAGTATAAATAGAGATATTCTAATGTTGTGGGAGAAAGTTTGATACACTGAAATAGAGATCCAGACCTACTTCTGTGACATATTTGACATACGAAATATAATTTTATTATAAGTATTTCTACACATATGATATGGGAAAGTTTAACTGGATACACTTCTGTTGTAAGCTAAAATCTTAGAAGTTCTGTAGCTGTACACTTCCAATGCTATGAGTAGCATAACCATGGGTAATTCCATGCGTAAGCCTGGACTTCTTTGTTGTCCCACAACTTTAGTGCTTTACCTGTAAGTCTGTAGAAGCTGATAAAGTAAAGTCATTAAGATGTATAAAGTATTGTTTTTGTGTTGCAAACAAATATGACCAGTATATTCTAAAATGCATTATACCCAATGAATAAGAAAATGGTGAGGAAGAAATCTTGGTTGTCTGTTATTTTAACAATAATACAATTTCTTACGAGCAGGAATATTCTGGTCAGAGTTCTACGCGTATCATTAGAATTACAGATCTCACAACCCTGCAAGATAGCTGCTACGAAAAATCAGTTACAAGAGAAATTTTATATTTCTTGTCTGAAGAACAGGCCATGTGAACAGTTCAAGACTCAACAAGTAATATTTTTTATTCATACATGGCCCAAATCCAGGGTCCCTATTTGTTACGCACCTCATCTCACCTCTACAACAAATGCTTGGGAATTGTTTCTTCAAATGTTTAGTCATATTAAGAGGGGGACCAGACTAAGGCACAAGATAGGCATATAGTATGAATGTTCAGGTTATTTAATTATGGTCATGAATGGTGAATTTCGAAGAAGGATGAAGGATATAACTAAATGCAAACTGAAAATCTCAATAATAAATATTTAACCAACTGCTAATAGCTTTTCCAAGAAACATAAATAGACAAAAAAAGAAATAAAATAAAATAAAGCTTAACACTTTAGGGGACTCGAAATCATGAAAAGCACAAACACAGTGTTTTAAGGAGGTACTTACAAAAACATGGAAAACAGTAAGGATAGTTGACAAACCAGAATTCAAGCAGGGTATCCACAGCATGCAAGGCAGCAGTAGAAATAACTACACTGCAGCATTCAATGTAAAACTGTGTAAAAGATTTTCTAATTGTCGCTGTTACTAATATCGTCATGTTGTTAAACAAACTCATGTTTTGACCCATTCTAAGTGTACTGAATTACTTCATTATTTAGTGAGTGACATACTATTAGCATTTCCATTATTACTTTGTAGTAATTTTTGGTTCAGTGGCCAAGGGCTGACTAATTATTGCACATCAACAGCAACCCAAATTGTGTTTGTCCCTGAGCCTTTCCATGCGTAACTGCACTCTGATTTTATTTATTTAGGTATGGATATAATGTGCACATTGCAATTCTTGTATTTTATTAAATACTAATCAGGTAGTTCTTATTACTTGTTAGTCTCAGCCATGGTAACTGGCATATAAACACCCCTGCTTACACAACAGTTAGGTTCACAAATGTCCAGTGTGGGTCATATTTTGCGCGAGTTGGAATTGACTATACAGTAATACACACACACACACATGTATATATATATGTATGTATGTATGTATGTATGTATGTATGTATGTATGTATGTATGTATGTATGTATGTATGTATGCATGCATGCATGCATGCATATGTTGCATGTGCGTATGTGCACGTATGCATGAATGCATATGTGTGCATGTGCATATGTGCACTGTACATGGTATACGAGTTTTGACAATGTAATTCCCAGAATTGCTGCTTAGTGTCACACGCATGGTGAGTCGAGCAGGATCATGTCATTATGCACGTTTGGACATATCTCTGCTATTGTCTTAAGCCATATCAAAACAAACCAGCAAGTAGTTGAGAAGCAGTCGTGGAAAGAGTATAAGGGTGTTTGCTGCTTGTTCCAAAAAATTAGTGAATGAAATTTAGAACAATGCATTAACATCAGGTTTTGTGCAAAGTTAGGCAAGAGTGCAAGTGAAACTCTAAGACATGTTAAGAGTGGCTTATGGTGATAATGCATGGAAAAGTATTTGAGTGGCATAAAATGTTAACAGAGGTGCAGGAAAATGTGAAAGACAATGAAAGACCCGAACAACCAAAAACTCAATGAAATTGTGGAAGGACTGCGGCAATTAGTTCAGTCCGAAAGGCTATTAAGTGTCTGGATGATGGCAGAAGAGTGAAACTTAGACACAGAAACAGTGAGAAAGATTTTGACATGATTTGGGGATGAGGGAAATTTCTGCAAAAATGGTTCCAAGAATTTTTAGTAATGAGCAGAAGCAGCGGCAGAGTTTCTAGCTAAAAAATCAGTCACAAAGTGGACCATCCTCCTTATTCACCAGACCCAGCCCCTTGTGACTGTTGGCCATTCCCAGAACTAAAAAATGCTTTGAAGGGACGCAGATTTGATGACATTTCTGATATCCAATGTCATGTGAAAGAACTAAAGAACATTCCAGATGATCTGTTGCAGGAATGTTTTGAGCAATGGAAGCATTGTCTAACTAAGTGTACTGATGCACAAGGGGATTGCTTTGAAGGTGATAGTAGCCCCTACTTTACAGGTAAGCAAAGGTAACTTCTATGTGGCCATTCCAGGAACTAAACTGTCACACGTCCTATAGACACATACTGTATATATGATACATGTGGCCATATGTGTGTGTGTGTGTGTGTGTGTGTGTAGTATATGGAAGTAAGTACATACATATGTATGTATGCATGCATGCATGTATACTTCACTGTTACCAAACATTGTAAACATACGACATAAATACTGACTATGAAAACATACATTTGCCTAAATAATAACAATAACAATAATAATAACAATAATTATCATTATTATTATTGTTGTTATTGTTATTATTATTATTAACAACAAAAATTGTGTAGGTACAATATTGTGTAACTCAAAATTGTGTAAGTAGGGGTGTGTCTCTAAATATATTGCTGACCTGGCTTCAACTAATCAGAGTTTACACATCTGTGAAAAGTCACATTTTCAGTTCTGTACTAACTGAGATGTCTTGGTTCTTATCTACTTGACAAGCAGCCTCTCAATTCACCCCCCCCCCTCCCCCTTGAGGGGTTGGGGATTGTGGAAATACAGAATTCTAGACATCACATCATGATCAGAGATATCATTGTTCACCTACTCTTTACTAGCGTTTATCATATTCTACTTTTCAGTTAGTATCATTCCCTCAGAGATTCCAGTATGAAAACTGTTTATAACTTAACAAGGCTGTGAGATCAGTTTTTTAAAAGGATGTCAATGTTTAATAATTTGCTTCCAAAACACTTACAACAAATTAGCTCTATGTATGTGGAAAGGAAAACTGATATGTCTCATGTTAATTTTTCTTTTGATTGTAGTGATTCTGCTTTTTAAATAGTTCTTTCATTTTATATCAACAATATACCATCTTCAATAAATTGTTTGAATGTTACAAGGTTTTGAACCATCCTGCTCAATTTCAGCACTGTCCATCATTCAAGGTTTTCCAACCACAGTGTTCACAAACTGGTTCTGTTTTCTCCTTGAGGTAACAATTCTGTGGCTCCCTGCATGCAAACCATTACCCATGTTTAACCCATTCCCAGAAAATGGAGGTTTCATGCATGGAAAGCGCTACTCTGGAAAGAATTACTGGAGGGTTCTGCCTCTTGTACTTCACTGTAGGCACTGCCTAATATGTTCCTGTTTTGAGAAGTGATAGATACTTAGTCAGCCAGCACACAGATAACATTATTTCAATATTTTCAAATTTCAAGGTTATGGACTTCATGCAGAGCCACAGAATTCAAAGTAAGAAATTTCTGCTGGGCATCTTGGCATAGTTAGTACAGGATACAAGACTAAATCTTCTGGGGGTCAACTAAGTAGGGTTCCTCATTTTACCCTTCATCTGCAGAAGCAAACAGAACCAGTGCCTGAAATGCTGAGATTTGCAATTAACAAGGATGATAGACACTGTCCAGAATATTAGTCAGAAGGATTGCTGTACACCACAGTCAGAAGAAACCTTCAGACTCAGTCATCTGTGATTTAGTGTCACAATCCCAGTTGTGTGTTACATTTCAGAATTTTTACCTTAGTAAATTGTTGGAAAGAAAAAGTATTTGATTTGTAATTTCCTAACAGTTTCTGTTTTTTAACATTACGCATTATCATATTTATGTTATAAATATGTTTTCCCTTGTCATCAGATTACAGTCATTTTTCATTTGCTTAATTTACTATTTACAATTGTAACAGCATAGCCATTTCTGGAAGAGATGAACATCCATGTTTTTAAGAATTATGCCATATTCCTCTGCTTTGGAAGCTGGTAACCCAACCTACAACTACTATTTGAGTAATCAATTGTTATCCCTTGCACTTTTAGTATAATTTCAGCTGAAGTAGTAGTAGGAATACATTCATGTTGAATAACAGTTATGGATTATTTGCTAATCTGTCCACTGGCTAGGAATCTTTTACCCTTAACATGTTTATATTGCACAGAAAAGGAACAGAGATAAAAGACACTGAGTTCATACATACACGCATAATTTCAGTGACAACACAGTTCTTTTGTCATTAACATACACATACCCTGAATAATTTACATATGTTGATTAGTATATGTATTAAAAATATCATTGTTGAATTAATGCTCATCCTCTCTGTATTATAATAATACATTTCCCATGCAAATAATAATCCTTGGTATTACATACATATTGAAGAAATAACAAATTCATGTTTATGCATGGTACAGAATAAACTATTATACAAATTTGATATTTATGAACAAAGATGCATGTTATAGTAATTACAATTCTATTTAAACAGTGTAAGTTTCATACATGAAAAGAAGAAATTTAAAATGTTGCATCAAGAAGAAGTTTATCACAATTATTTCAAGTAAAACATACATGCATATTTCAGTATTTTTATAGTGATGATGTTGCATGGTTTGTTTGGAAGTACTTCTTATACAGTCCTTATTACACCATTTGAAATTATGTAGGCTGAACAACTGGTAGCCACAAAGGAGGCGATAGGCAGACTGTGACTGGAGAGCCTTAAAATAGCATTATCTGAATCAGTTTGTATGTGCAATGGATCTGTGTGTCTCTACTTTCTTCAATTTTTTAAAATGACACAAAATGCTCACTTGCATGATTTCTCATTTTATAACCGAAGTCAGTACTGCTGCAATGTTTCTGGGGCCTGGTCATAGATTATGGTGATACGTTTTCATAAAATTAATAAGGTCTGTGTCTGAATTTTAGCTTCCTGAAAGCAGAACAAAACCCCTAAGACTTGGGCCCCAGATGTGGCTGAGCATCCCTCTTCTGCATACACCACAGTACATACACCCCTGGCTCAAGTTACATTTTTGATAGTGAGCACTGTATTCAGATCCAGACATCTTAGAAATTTATATTACATACAGTACCGATTTTCATCTGCACATCTTATGTTACTACACACATTGTGGTACTGCACAATATTCTGAGCTCTTCTATTACGTGTTTATAAACACAATTACATTGTACAGACTATATCGATACTGAATGTAATCATTTATACTGGCTGAGAGTACCAGCACTCTTTCATTCTTAATTGGTTTATAAATAATTTGTACTTATTTTCTATAAACTGTTATCTAAAAGTAATTTGTGTAAACAGGGATAGCTTCTACAAAGGGATACATTTCTGGTAAAGGAACATAAATTTCTATAGGTTACCCAAGAGTATGACAACATGACATTATATTAGAAGGTATTTGCTAAACATCTTTATGCAGCATTAACAATCCATTTATTTTGCGAGAAAAAATCATTTAATACTTTCCAGTACTAATGCCTGTGGCAAATACTGGTTTCCATGTGTAGATTTCATGCACAAAATTTTGACAGGTAAAGGTGGACAAACAATTTGGCACACTTATACATGACACTGAAGTTCCTTCATGATATACAATTAATTACACTGAAATATTGGGCATATAATGGTACAAACAAAAATTTAGAACTTGAAGATTGTTCCTGTCATATGGCACATATGTTATTGTCTTGATTTCCAGTACTAGCATGCATGGAAGTCTAATGACAGTTGATTATTACATTTCTTATTAAATAATGACAGGCATGTGAATTGAAAGGCTAAGATATGCAGGAGATGACTTGTCACCAGTTACCCTTGCATATGGTTGTTTCCATGTAGTATCATCCAAAACGTAATAAAACCTGTTCCTTAGCCACTCATTTCTTTATGTTATATTTAAATCTGAATGTATAGGAATTTCACAGGCGACACCGCAGTTACTTTAAATATTATGAAGAAACGGATGACCTCTCAGTGATATACAATTTGTATTAGTACACTGAATTTGCACCAATGGGCATACCTAAGGGAAACATACAAGTCAGTGGAAAATTCAATACAGAGAACGAAAAATTCTCTTCATGTAATAAGCTGAAAAAACATCCAGCAGTGAAGACTTTCAATTCAAAGAACAACTGTTTAATACCCCTACATTTATTTTCTTATGTTCTTAGGATATTATTTGCATATATGCACCAGACTGCATGTTATTTGATGATTATGACACTATAATGCTATCATGTAATTTATGTCATATATTATTCAGCTATTCAAATTTAAATAGTTACACTGTATAATGCTCCTTTATTGTCAGTGGCCATTTGAGTTAATATGGCAGTTTTGCAGAGCATTAGAAAAGAAAAAAATACATACAAATATCTACAAAAAGTGGAAGATTTAAGATTTCTGTTGATGTTTTATGTCTGAAGGAGTGTGTTCCTTCCTTATCCCCTTGTATAGGTATTTATTGTCCGTAAATCACTCTCATGACCTAAAGCGGTATTTTGTCCTGTAAAAGTTACGCTGATTTATGTATCACAATTCTTATATAAACCTGAGTCAGTATAATAAAAAAAATATCAAAATATGGCTGACACATGGGATATTGTGGAAAGAATATATCTGACCATGACTCATCTATACTGTGTAGAATGAAATCTTGATGGCATGAGATCTAAAAAACTGGTACACACATCTCTGTGATCACACATTCCACAAGATTATCAGTGTATGATGGGAGATTAACGTGCATAAACCGTTTACAATTAAATGCAAAATGAACAGATAAATAAATGTAACGGAGAAAATTTACGATTGAAATAAAATAAGAACTCTTTCCAAGATTTACTAATACTAACATTAATAACTAATATTACACATTTTCAGTGCATGGCTCAGGATGCACACTTTGAAAAATTAAATTTAATAATAATGTATTCAACTAATGCATCAAAATTATAAGATGAAAAATTTGTGATTTCAGGCCTTCACTGCGATGTTGACGACAACTGTGCTCCACTGGGGTATCATGCAACATGGAGTGGTAATACCTTAGCGACGTTTCGGGACAACGTATCGATCCCATCTTCAAGGGCCAAGAAGTCCAAAAAAACTTTTTTTCTTCTTGGACTCCTTGACCCTTGAAGATGGGACCGATACATTGTCCCGAAACGTCTGCAAAGGATTACCACTCCATGCTGTGTAACACCGCAGAACAGCGTAGTCCTCAAGATGCAAAATTACCGTAATTATGGACATGAAACTTCATTCGAAAATGTCTCTACTCGATTTTGTCAGCAACATAAATGGACGAACAAATTACCGTGTGTCAAAGATTTCCTTCTGAGCCAGGTATAGTTTCGGTACTTTCGACATTCTAAAATAAATCATTAAGTCACCGTCAAGATCCTTAGTATTTTGTGATTCTGTGTCATAAGTTTTGTGATTCCAATCATATGGTTTTTGTGATTTCGACACACGCGAGCTCGCATCCACGCACGCACACGCACGTGCTCACACGAACGCACACGATTGCGCACGAGCACGTTGGTTGTATTTTGTTTGGTATTTCTACTGAACAAAGAGAACAACTTTAATTACAAGCGTGTGTGTGAAAGGTTGCTAATGTTCTGTAGCTTCCACGGCCAAATATTATGTGCACAAGGACGTCAGTATTAAGTTTAAGGTTATGTAGTTCTGTTCCTGACTTTAACAACTGTTTCTCAGTGTACATTACTCTGCATATGTCAATGGCACTGATCGCGCCAAATCTAAATAACTAATAGGTACGACATTACGAGCCATGCCTATGGCCGATATTGAAGGATTTGGTAAGTTTTCTTTTTTTGTGTGCAGGTTGGTGTAGGGAGTTGGTTGGAACGGGAAGCCCATGCACATTCAAAATATAACAAATGGGAAGGAAAGTGTTTCATACCATTTTCAGAATTAATTATTGTTGCATAAGTTTAAGGCCTATGCCAGTCATGTGTTTTATCTAAGGTAAATTACCTTGTTAATATTCTGAGGATTACCCAGCTTGCAGTTTATTACTGCCATGTTTTAATAAATTTGTTGAAAGGTCAATATTTTTGCTTTACTGAAAATATTACAACAGCAGACTGCAATGACACATGACTAGATATGAGGCAAAATATGAATAAGTTGCTATATTTTGATATAATGTTCTTAGTAATGGACATTTTCGGTTTTGTAAGAAATACCACTAGGTAACAGAAGTTGAAAAATTCAGTGTTTTAATCCTGTGTAGCTGAACTGGCATGATATTTGACTTATATTACAAGCTTTTTAGCATAATTTCCTTTTACAAATGGGCTTGTAAAATAACCATGCTGTGTGTGTGTGTGTGTGTGTGTGTGTGTGTGTGTGTGTGTGTGTGTTTGTCAGTGAGTGAGTGAGTGAGTGAGTGAGTGAGTGAGTGAGTGAGTGAGTGAGTGTGCATAGGCAGGGTAGTATTGAACTGGATTTTAAAGAAATGTGATGCAAGGGTGTAGACTGAATTTGTCACAGGCTAGGGATCTGTGGCAGGTTCTTGTAAACATGGTAATGACCTTCAGCTTCCAGAAAATTGAGGGAAGTTCTTGACTGACTGAGCAAGTATTAGCTTCTCAAGAAGGACTCTGCTGCATGGAATTAGGCTGGTATTTGCAATTATGAATAATATGCAGTTGACTGGACCAGAATTTAATATTATGTCCATGCATATGAGGCCATAAGCCAAACCAAATTTGACTGATTAAACTCAGTACCTAATATGGCATTCATAGCACAAGGCTTGTGGGATAAAGCTGCTGCAGTGGGAAAGTAGGCTTCAGAGTTATATATGATACTCTTGTTTTCATAGCATTTAGTAATTCCCATAGTGTACAGTGATAATTATTATCACGGTTTCATATCTTACATGCATTCATTTAATTTTTCTTCAAAGGAATGAACATTCTGGAACAATTTTTATTGTACACATTCAAAAATATATGGATTGTTCCTATTATAGATTCTCATGAAGAAGTGAGTTCTCAAAAAAAGGCAAGAATAATTAGACAAAAAAGTTTTTATGTGGTAGCATTGTTACATTCTTTGTTTTATTATCATTATCATTTCCATAATGCTATAGAACACAAAATTTTAAACTGTAGTCCCTGTATAGATATTTAAAATTGCCGTTGGTAATATAGAACACACTCCTCCTTACAGATCCTCACAGTGGATGGTGTAATGTAGTAAGGCTGTCTTATTGTCCTTTGGCACATGTACGTATATTTTCTCATCATAGGTTTCTATTAAACATCAAATACAAAATTATGACTTGTTTATAAAGACTGTTTGTGTGAAGTAATTTAGTACATCACAATACGTACTGAATTGTGTGTTAGAGCATCCGTAGGGTGTAAGAGAGAGTTTTGGTTATATTTCTATCAATGTATTTGAGGTAGTACAACTACTACTGCATTATGCTGAGGATTTTTTTTGTATAATATACCATTTATTATGTAATATGTGGTTTCTAAAGACCACCTGATGCATCTTATGTATTTCATAAGAACTTCAGCTAGAAGTTAGATTAACTGAGATAGTTTTGTAGAGTAGTGGAAGTGATTTATCTTTTATTTTATATGGTGACTGAAACATTTAATGTGCCATAGCTCAGGATTTTGAACACTTACTTCTTACTACAGATACCTGTATTATATCTGAGGGCAGTCCATGTAGGATTTGTGGTTGATAAAATGGCACTGTGACATGTTTCTTTCCTAGAACATAGTCTTCCTCTGCCACTTACTATTCCACCAGCATTAATACAGTAATGTCTGTAACTCCCTTTTGGTTGTGTGTGACAGGCGCCACCAATACTAACTTATCATCAACCTTGGTCTTCCTGGTTAGGGTTTCAGTTCAGGCTTATGAAGGAGGGAACTTAAGGTGCTGAAATTCCAGGCCCATCACCGAAATATGCTTATGAAAATTCAGGCATATTTTTTCAGATACATTTTGAAGTATCTCAAAATAAAAATATGAATGCAATTTTGTATTAGTTGTACCATTGAACTGACACAGTGGCATTGCCACTGTCAAACTGTTCATTTATTGAAAGTATGGGTTTTGGACAAGTAAATTCACTGCCACTCCTGAGCATAGAAAATGAACTATTGTGCAAATAGGATATAAATCCTGTAGTTGCAGTTTTTTAAAGTCATAGATCATGAACAGTACTGTTATAGGCATTCTGCTGTTACAATGTTGAATTTTGTTAAAGTAAAAACTGTGATATAAAAATTGGCATTATTTTGAAGTTAAATGTGCTGTACAGGTCCAATAAAAATTCTCGGCTCCAGGCCTAGTTGGCCATGCCTGATGGCTAGCTGTCTGTCAATTATACAGCTGACAAATTTTCTTTAAATTTAATTACATATGTTGCTTTTGTATTTAACTGAGGTAAAGGAATGAGAAATTTAAAAAAAATGAAATAAAAAATGAAAGCAATACCAGCCAGGTCAGTTATGTGATGGGGAAGTGTGCAAAATATGTAATTTTACTTAATTAAATAAAAATACTGTTGCTGTAATTAGAGTGTTGTTAGTTGCTAATTTGGTTTTAAAGCATCTGTCACACTACGTGAGGAAACTTACAATTGGACAAAGACTGATTGTGTCATCCTAGAGATTGTGATCAGTAAAAATTCTTCGAACTTTGACTTGCATTAAATTTCGTTATTATTAACGACGGTATAGCTGATACTTCAGATTGTCATATGTTTTACTCTGTTAATTTACACTTCATAGTGTACGTAATTCATTCCTACACAATCTAAAACCGACTTATGTAATCTTAGTAATTGACAGCATTGTTAGATAACACACTTTCAGTCTAAATTGTGTCTGTAATGAAATGAAGTAATGTTGTTACAGAAGTTTGGATTTTCCTATTTTCTTTTCCCGGTATTTATTCTACTGTCTATAATTGCTACACTTGTGTATATTTTATGCTTAATGCAACATGACAGTCTGTATGTATGTATGTATGTATGTATGTATGTATGTATGTATGTATGTATGTATGTATGTATGTATGTATGTATGTATGCATGTATATATGTATGCATGCATGCATGCACGTACGTACGTATGTATATATGTATGCACGTACATATGTATGTATGTACGTACACACACACACACACACACACACACACGCGCGCGCGCGCGCGCGCGCGCATACACACACACACACACACACACACACACACACACATTAACAAGCCAGTTGCTAAATCATTTGACTGAGAAATTGTAGGTTTGTCCAAATATCACCAGTAAGCAAACTTACCAGCACTTTTTCTCTCTGTCACCCCAAAGACTGTTGTAACATTCTGATTTTTCAGTCAGATGTAAAATATCTGTACCAGAATTTCACATATTTTTTCAGAAAATTGTCTTTAATGCATTTTTTGAATTATAGGTAAGTATTTTACATTAATTTAGTTCCTACAATGTACTTTACCTGCACATACTGGAAGATTTTTTTCTTTGTTTGTGGGATTCTATAATATTCTGTTAACGTCCTTTAGAATTTGTGATAAATATGGTAAATATTTCAATATTGTTGTTGATTAAATGGTAATAATTGACATTAAGGTTCAAGAAAGAAATGGAAAATCCTGATGTCTATTTTTGTCAGATAGTGCAATAGAATTCATTGTGTAATATCTTACTGGCATGCATTATTTAACAATATACTTCTTGTGATACTCCCCCAGGTGCAAAATACATTTGACTGGAGACAAGAAACTGGTGTCACAGACTGTAAGAAATTACATGTGAACCATTGTAAATGTTTACAAGTGCCTGTGTTTATTCCTGCAGCTGAATGGGTATTTGTTTGCATAGCATACTTATCTGGTGCCATTATTGTATGATAAATATACTGAATGAAAAGAACTGGGTAACATTTGGACATATGGTACTGCAAGATAGTTTGATATTAAACAGTCCAACTCCATAAGCACAATCTTGCTAGAGATGACAGTAGTTGTTCAGCTAGTGAAGAAATTCCTTCTCTTTTGCATAACCAAGTGCTTCATATGGGATTCAAAAGGGTCCATCATTGGACTCTAATCCTGAGTCAGCTGAATCCAGTCTACATCCTGACACCCTCTGTCTTTAACATCAGTACCAATATTACCCTCTCTTCTACATATAAGTTTCTGAGGTGGTCTCTTTCCTTCAGATTTTGGAAATAACATTTTGTTTGTACTTGTTATGCCCATTTATGCTACATGACCGGCCCATTATATTGTCCTTGATTTGATAACCCTTTTAATATCTTTTAATATCTGGTGAAGACGGCAAGTCATGAAAGTTGACATTGTTAAACAAAATCATAGTTATGTTTTACAGTGAAACTGAAATTTTGCTCATTCATGTGATTAGAATCATATCATATACATGTAGTCACAAACACATTTATAAATTATTTCATAAGTGTTATGTTTCCCACATGTTGATTATTTTTGGAATGTTAGTTCCATTATACATTATCGAAGAAGTTGATTGACTGGAGAATATGTACAAAATGAAATGAAGCTATTTTTTCATTGTATAAAAATTATGCTTCTTATAGTGCATGTTGCTGGGATACATATTTATAAGAGAAGTCTATTACTACTGTTAAGTTTCAGTATTGTCATCATTATTGTCAAAGATTCTTGTCATTATGTTTCATTCTTTTGATTCATATGAAAGTATAAAATGGAATAGAGAGAAGAAAGCTGAGGTTCTTTAATCTCAGACACATGGAAATTTGAAGAATGGAGAGAGATTCTGTTGGACAGTCTTTTAAAGGGAGCTCTTAATGTGTTCCTGTACATCAGGCCCACTTCTCCTTTCTTGTGCTGTACTATCCAGCTTTAAGTCCATTATTTTCATGATACCAATTTGAGGAAGAAACAAAATGTGAATATTAATTAATTGCCATCATTGAACTTTTTAATATATTATTGCATAAATATTATTCTAAAGAGTTAAGTAAATATTTAACTAAATGACCTACCGCTAATAAGAGAAAAAATTATTTTGGGAATTGATGTCATGTTACACGAACCAATCCACAGAAAAATGTGAAGGTTTTCTGAAATAACAAGTTTCTTTTCTTTCATAGCGGCGATGGTGGGGAGGAAGGTGTGGGAGATGATAGTCTTTACAGTCCTAGAACTTGTTATTTGTTATAAATGTTAGTTTCATCTCACATATTTAATAATGCTGTCTTTATAGTTCTATTGTCATGGCCACTGTTATTGCAAAGTATAAAAGGAATACGTGAGATCACAAAATAATTGTATTGGAGAATTTAAAAATAAATTTTGTAATATGTGAAAGAAATGAAGCAAAAGATGCATAATTTCAGACATGAATATTATGATTTTTCACAACACTGTTTCATTGTTAATGCAAATGCAACAATTATATCAAAATCAGCATTTCATAATACTTCTAAGTTAATTATAATTGTGTTATGTTGGAAGCTCATAATCTTGGTAGTTTTATGTTTATTTTAATAATCACTGCATAGTTTATTTTTCTAAATTTTGAAGATATTTATATTCAGAAGTGCTCTTCACATTATATGGCAATATTTGGCTTCACAAAATGGCTTTAAAAGTCAAGCATATATATGCATTGTTTCAATGCTAGAAGTTGTTCCTGGTTCAAAATTTATATAAATATCCACTTTGTGTAGGAGAGTGAGTGAATGAGTGGAACTGATTTCTGCATGTAGTCATTTATCCGAGTGTGTATGTCCTTAACTTCTGCTAGGAGAGAAGAAAGTTGTCTTAATTAAGGGTGTGCTTATGTTTTTACCACAGCATAAAATATTGATGATTGCAATGATAAAAAATTGCAAGGCATAGCCATATTAACTACAAGCATGGAAGCTTTGTTACTGTGACATCTTCATGAAGATATCAATCATACATTTTATTTAAAAACTTAAAAAAAATTGGGAATGTGGGGGAGGAATTTAAGTATAAAATCAAAGAAGGTATCTTTCAGTTACTCTAAACTACCAGCAAACCTTATCTATTCTCTTGAATCTTCATGTGGTAGACTTAACTTTCATATTTGCAATGATGTCAAGTATTACAGAGGTGGACTCTGTCTTTAAATAGTTATAGTTTTTAACAAATAAAATTATGAAGCCAGATGAATGCTTCTAGGGACAACATAAATGTGACTATTATTTGGGACACTGTTCATTGTGCTGAGTTTTTCAAACACACTTAGCTGGATGGTGAATCCCAACATTTTAACAATGCTCCATATCCTATATTTAAGTTCACAGATCACAGGCTCAGCAACATGTTTTTAATTATTTCTATTCTTATGCTTGAACTATTCGCTACAAGTCAGTATCCTACATTAGGCCAATAATAGTATGAGTAGGCTACATGGTATCATGTATGTATTAACTGAAGGTTGAAGAAATACAATTTAAAGTGCTTGAAAGCATAAATAAATAAATATGTTAAAGAAATATGATTATTATCCATTACATTTTACTGTCCATTTCATGTGGCGATATTTAAATACAAGGGCAGATGAATCCTCAGACTTTGACACTTAACTGATCTCTCTTCACCTGTGAGACTGCTCAAGTACATTTAAGGCTAACTTAACAAGATAATTAATCATCTTTCCATAACCAATACAGCAGAGTGTGACAGTAAACTAATTGTGAATATGACAGAAATTCTTGTATTGCGATGAAGGAATGAAATATAGACAACTGAAATGAAATAAGGTGATGTTCTTATGTTGGTGACTATGAAGGTAGCTGTTATCTAGAGTGTGACACCATGTAGTTTGGTAGATGGTACAAAGAGCCTTCCAAGTGTTGGTGCTTATTTACCAAATTACAAGGCATACTTTACAGAAGACAGTAATTCTCAAGTGAGGTGACTGTAAATAATTTTTCCTTACCTCAGAGTATAATATTTATACTTGTTTGACTGCCTGCAAAGCATTGTCTGTTGAGGATGGCATGTCAGTGGTAACATTATGAACAACCCTGTAATTAATAATCTGACAAAGAATGCCTATATTTTCTAGTAAATTTCAAAACATAAAATTTTTCCCCATGCAGGTAAGGAATGATTGAGCCTATTTGAAAAGTTGTATTCCATTAACATCTCTTGTAACACCTTAGTTATACAGACATATAATTTTGAGTGTGGTCCTGCTCATAATGTGAATATATTGTTTACCAGTCTCTCCCTTGCATCAGTTTTGTAAATTGGGTTGTCAGGTATTCAGTGCATCGTTTCATACTGACATTGGTTCAGATGTTACTTGCTTGTCACTGAAAATACATTAAGTATAAAATACTGAGAATATTATTTTCATAATATTTTACAACACTGCTTTAGATTTGTTTCAGGGTGAGGTGATGCCTACTCAAAATATACCATTTGTGTATAAAGATTATGAACAGAATTCACAAACAGTAACCTAGTCCCACAACATGGGTTTGTGGAACAGATTGTAATGCCCTACATACTTCCTGATTAATAAGAACAGAAGGGCCATCTGTAATTCATACGAAATCCAATTCTTTGGTTGCCTTGCAACACGTTGCTCACTAGTGATGGAAAAACCCATTCTCCACGCCCATAGTACTCTGAAAAAAAAATTAGGATTGAAATTAGAATTTATTTATTCCATAGATCCTGTTTTGGCTAAGCTAGAGGATGCAGAGCATGCCACAATGCAAGTGCAGAACTTATTTCGCATATAAACTGAAGTAAATACTGGACACAATTGTAAATGTATGTATGTATGTATGTATGTGTGTATGTATGTATGTATGTATGTATGTATGTATGTATGTATGTGTGTGTGTGTGTGTGTGTGTGTGTGTGTGTGTGTGCGCGCGCGCGCGCATATGTATGCACATATGTGTGTGTGTGTGTGTGTGTGTGTGTGTGTGTGTGTGTGTGTGTGTGTGTGTGTGTGTGTGTGTGTGTGTGTGTGTGTGTGTGTGTGTGTATGCATACACACACACACACACACATATGTGTGAATGGGATTAGGCGTCATTGATTTCCCCGTGGGAAGTTGTGTTTCATAAATCAAGGGGCAATTGCAATACAGCTTCTTGTATTTCAGTATTGTGGTTAACTTAGTGATTCATTTAGTTTATTTTTCAACAGTGTTTCAACAATGTGGGTGGTTTTAGGTGATGTGTACATTCTTCATGCTGAGTAAAATAAAAACAACACTTTTCTGTCACTTGCAGTTCTTATGAATGTAATTAATAAGGACTTTGATTGCATCATGAAGAGGGAGGTTTGTGCTGGTTACTGCTCTTCTGCTTTGTGATGTATTACATGCAACTCCTTACATGGTTATGTTCAGGAGATGCTTATTCTTGTTCAGTGTTGTCACTGACCTACTCTTTCATTGGTCAGTTACTCAATTGTGTGTATTGAATCTGTGTTTTTTATTTTTGGTTTTTCATTGCTATAATAGTCATGTGCAGACATTTAGCCCTTTCTCATGTGAGTGTGTGTACTGCCATGTGTGTGTGCTTGGGGGGAACTTAACTTTTAATATTAAAGGTGAAATTTATTTCCTTTCATTAAAAAGCATATGCAATTTATTTTGTTATTAACATAGTGGAATCAAGACAAGGTGTTGGTACTTCATGTATGCTGTATGACAAGCTGAAGAGTGACAGGCTGGCTAAATTGGTCTTATTTAGTGCCATTTGTTGTTTTAATAATGCAAAGAGACCCAAAATGTTGTTTAATAAGCCATTGTTCCTCTTTTAGAAATGTACTATTCATTGCTGCTCAGTGTAACTATGTGGTACAATATCTGAATATGCCATTGGCCATAAGCCGTGCTTTACACATTGGACTTTCCAGTATAGAGGCTGTCAGAATGGCAGAGTGTAGACACTGAAAATGAACATTTTATAAAATGCACGTGATTTACAAATGGCAAATTAACATGGTTTTGATCAACGCTTTGAAACACGCGTTTATCTGCTAAACCTCTTTTTAATTTGTCAAGCAGACTTGAAAAATGTTGTCTGTGTTTTCAATTTGTGGCATGGGGGGGGGGGGAGTCAATTTAAATCTTCGAATCCTACATTGAGAAGTTGGAGTCATCTACAAAATAACATACTGTTCTGTTCATTGATGTGGGCTCTTGTGGCAGCCCTTGGGCAGCAATATGATCCAAAAGAATGGTACCTATTTATTGATTTCTCAAAACTGAGTTGCATCTTAATGGAAATAAATACTGTGTAGTTATAACATCACATGCTTTACATGTGAAGCAATCACATGACAATATGCACCTTCCTGTGAAACATATTCAGTATGATAAAATATTCTTGGTATATCTCTGGAGACTTGAAAGTGATTAAACTTCTTCTTCATTTATAGCTGGGCTGTGTGGAACTCTGTGATGTCTTCAGTGAGTCTGGGCACAGGAGAGTCCTTGATGTGGGAAACAGTGAACACTTTGGTAAGTACTGATTTGAAGACAGTCTGTGGTTAATCCAGGAACTTTTTTTTTCTCCCGCTATACATTACACATCTTTTAATGAAATATTTCAAGGCCATATGGATCAGAATGGGATTGGGTCTCTAGTTGAAACAGAGATCATGGACGTAAATGAAAACACCATTTTTTGTCTGTCGTGAGACAGCTGTTGTACCGGCTGCTCTTTAGTTTGTTAAATCTTGCTGAGTAATCTGCTTATTCCGACACCATCATTATATAGAATGCGGCGGAGAAGCCTGACGATTTTCCAAGTTCCCTTACGTTGACAATCATGTGGAGTGGAGCAGTGAGCCTGAGGTCCATGGCTATCTTGTCTCATGCCATCGCAGTGACAATGGAGTAGTGGACAGCGCAACATCATGTTTTCGTTGTTGAGGCTTATTTAAAATGAATGGCGATTGTGTTGTTAACAGCACAACGATCATGTCGCACACATTTTAACATTCCTCGTCATGGCTGTGTTCCCAGCCGTAAAGCATGGAACGAAAACGTAAAATTCGTGGATGCCAAGGCGGTGACTGTGAAGATCATGATCTTTATAGATCTACTGGGATGTGACACTGTGTCGTTTTGTAGATAGAAAGATGCGAACTTGAGCAAAGCATAAGTCGGCGTCTTTTGCTAGTGTAGACCATTTTGTTGATGAAATGCACCGCTGGGATGTAAAAGCGGAGTGTTAAATTGACCGTAGGGGAGGGGGTTGTTGTTGTTGTTGTTGTTGTTGTTGTTGTTGTTGTTGTTGACGTAATGATAATGGGTTTTGTCGTCTTGTTTGAAGGCCTTGATGTGTGCGTTTATACTAAAGACTGATGCTACTTGTAAGAAAGACTCCCATGTGGCAATTAGTCCTTTGGAAAAAAATCTTTGGTTGGGTGGAAATCTGGAGATCGAACCCTCTAAGGCTGTGATCACGCATTGGCCCAAGTCTTTCACGATTATGGGTTAGAGGGGCATTTTGAATAATACGCCGTGATTGGGGAAGACAGATCGTGCCCTTTTGATGTCTCTAACCTGACATTTGTCTTACGGTTGAGGAATTTCACGTGAAACCTCAGTCACGATATTTTTTCAAAGAATCATTTGATATTTTAAAATTTCATCTCTTTTGTCAAGTACGGGAAGTCCTGGTTTCAAGTAAATTATTTTAAAGGACGTGCTTGGATTTTACGTAAACTGAAACGAACAAGAAAGCTGCACCAGATGGAGTAACAAACATTATTATGAGTTGCTGTGAGGTGCTGATGATACTATCAGTGTTCAGAACCTTACGACAGACATCAGCTGTGGCTAGGATTCGCCCAGCCATGTGAAGGGTTTCAGCACATGACCTTTTTTTTTTTTTACCATAGGCTTTCAGAGAAGTAGTACGACTTTTTGTCTTAGTAACTGTGTTTGGAAAACTCTTGGAATTCGGTAACTTGGTGGACCTAGAGGGAAATGGGCTAATATTGAAGTTGATATTACGGCTGTAGAGTGTGAGGCTAGGTAGTGGATAGAACAGGTTTAGAATCTTGCCTGATGGCAGACTTCGGTGTTACCAGTGTTCAAGCTTCGAGTTTTATAATCAAGGCAATTGGGCGGACGTATACCAAACACAATTACCGAAAATATGTTTCAGCGTTTAACACACCTTTTCCGTTTTCTGTACGCGTCCCGATTAAGGATGTGGTGGGTGTGCTGATTATGATATCTACAGTGGAAGAGCGTCGTCGGGTACATCAAAGAGGCTACGGAGTTTTTACATGCTGGAAAAAATGAATGTTATGATATGCCTACTAGTGCATTGTGAGACAGTACTAAGGGCTGGTCTTAAAACTTCATCACGGAATTCGTTAGAACGGGATGATCAAAACTTCACTTCCTTCTAAATCATGCTCGCCATTTACAGTCATATTTCCAGTATAGGCTTACTTGACCCTTTGAAAATGCGTCAGTTGAAGCGATGTCTCTAAGAAGCCGAGACTTGAGAGCATACTGCCAAGAATGGTAGGATAACTACCCTAAGGAATGTTTGAAGAGGACTTGAGTTATTTCACAAGTGAATGAACTCCCTTCGTCCGAATTCCTCTCATTAGACCGAACAACCACTCAAGACTTCGGTGGCTATGCGGTAGTACCGTGTATTGTTTTGCATAGTCTAGCTAATTAACAAATTAGTGTGAATTCATACTTTAGAAACAATCCCTTTGCGACCAGCGCATATGTTTCTGTACCTGACATAAGCTTACTACGTGCAGTGCTGTCCGACGAGGATGCTTTCAACATACATTGAACATAGTCTAGTTAGTTCGTCAGTTCGAATATATAAACATATACTCGTATTGTAATAAATTACTAGTAGCTTATGTAAGAATCTGTTGTGGTATATAATATGCTGCAATTGAACATTTCTTACGAGCCAGTTGTGTGGCAGTGCTTACGTAAGCCCTCTTGTAGCCTGCTTAACGACAAATTTTCTGACGTATCAAAACATTGTGTTTAAAGCTTGTCCTTTTAGTCCTTGGTTACCTACAACCAGAAAGACGCGAGGGGCTTAAAACAGCTTATCACAAATACTTGACTTACTTCTGTATCAAACAGTTATGCTGGCATCTAGATATGTATTCTGAATTAACCATCACTTCTCATGGCTGTAAAGAAAATGTAAAATAAAATATTACAGTAGAAGACAGAAAACGTTTGTCACGCGTCCGACCGGAGATTCGAGCCATGTACTCTCGAAATACAAAGCAAGGGCGCTGCCAACTACAGCGCGATATTCATCGACTACAGGAACAACCGGTTTAGACGAAAATGTTTCCAACATGTTGATGCTCGTTCTGTAAGAGACACTAATTAGGAAATACGTATATAATTAAACACTCCTTCTGAAACAGCGTTTATTGTGGTAGCGTACTCGCTGCAGGAAACGTTCTGTGAATCACGAACAGGTTTAAGCCAATAAGAGCCCATCTTCATCAGGGCTGAGTAATATATGAACAAAGGTACTGTATGGGGATAAGGCTGCGTTGCTACAGCCGCTACTAATAGCTTTCTATAATAGTATTTATACTCGTACAAGTGCTGTGATTTCGGAATGTCGGCAACCTGAACGCGTACGTTATGTTCGTTGACACCGATATAAATAAACACCTGCTGAGCAGTATTTCTAGTATTCGTGTCAAAGTCGGAGCTCCAAGTGCCCCAAAGCGGCTGCTTGACTGCTACACACGTGGTAGAATGCAGTGATTATTATCTCGCAGTATTGTAAAAAAGGCACATGGGAACTGCTTCGCAATTTCAAACAGTACGTCTTGCGATTTCTCGGCTTTACAAGAAATTTTGATGCTGAGAGTCACTATTCGCTGGACTGTGCGAAAGGCAGCTGAATATGTGTGATATTAAATCTGACGGAACTGTAAATGTTGCAAAACCTGCTTTCGTTACAGTGCGAACAAAACGTTTATGTTACGAGAACCTTTTTGGTAAACCGTGGACTTGATGTGTAATTTGAGGGGGACGAGCTACTCTTCGATCCGCTATCCCGGCGCTTTCGCCCTGTCAATTAACTTCTTCGTCCAATTCCATTTGACATCACATAATGGCGGCAGCGTAATACATGGAATGTAGTTTATCGCTGACTATGCCGGTAATTGAAGGGGCAGCAAAAAGAACGAGAGTCGAGAAATGAAACCAGTCATCGGCGATGATACAGCCGCCCCACTTACGCCTCGCTGGTTGGATTGATGGATGAGATCAGTTGTTTAACGAAGCCGTGTCAGATGCATAGATCCTTTAACGTCAAATGATAGGCTTTCAGATGATGATTGCATTCGATGAACTTCAAAGAGTTTTGAGGAGGAACCAGTCGTGGTTTATTTCAACGTACTATCCAATCATTCGCCTGGAGTATCTGAGAAAAACGACGAGAACTGTCCGAGAATCTCATCGAGCAACTCCCACATACGAGTCGGGAACTTTGCCGCGAGAGTCAACTTACACGTGTAACATTAATTGCGAGACCTCCCCATCTTAGAAAACACGGAATGCATCAGCTCTCAACTCTGAAGATTCACCTGGTCTGGGATGTTACGCCGTTGCAACTGGTGAATGCTTAGGGCTTTCAATGCCTTTTCAGGGTCAAGCAGGGCAAGAAAAATGCTCTGCTCTTTGACTGCTTGACCCTGCAGATAAAGACACTGCGATCTGTCGTAACTTCGGTAACTGCTTACCAGTCGAAATGGCGTAACATCCCAGAAGACGTAAATCTTTAGCAACACCTTTGTGAGAAACTGATATCTCGCATAGCAGAACTTATTCATGCGTGGTATTTTCCTTGATCGTCAAATGTAGTTGTGTAACAACTATCGACTTACATGAATTTTATACTTCCGTGATATTTTTAGGAGTGTACTTCAGCGAAGTCTAATTTGTATGACATCTGTGGTATTCATAACGATGGATGTTCAGACATTCTGTATTATAACACCGTGTGATTAGTTGTTGGTACCAACGATTATGAGAACATACTTCCTCCATCTTCCTACCATAGAAATAGAGGCAATATGGGTTTACGAAACTTGTCACCTACATACCAGATTACACGGTCTGGTAACCCAGAAGGCAACGGTGTGTAATGGTCAGTCATCTTGTCTCAGTGAAAATACCTGTGTCTTCACATATTCTCCTCTGTCATGTGTCGTGATTTGTATGGCTCCAGCCAGCCCAACTCCATTTCATCAACCTGATGAAAGTCTGGGGGTCACCACCACCACCACTGTTAATACTAGTCACGTGCCAGTCATGTGAGACACGTGCATGACATTCACGCGCTACTGCACGGTCTGTTTGACTGATCGCTTAATTTTTATTAGAACAAATCAAGCGTTTATTTCATCTGTCGGATTGCTGCCATCACGTTTTCTTATGTGTATGCTTCATGCTCATCTGTTTCATCGGCCTCATTGCCTGCGTCACGGATAACATTCTGTACGTATTGTTCTTGCCGTATATTCCGTCTTTTAGTAATTTATTTGCCCGTATCTTTATCTTAAGTTGGTCACATATTTCAATTATTTATTGTTGAAATTGCCCTTGAAATTCTCATTTATGCTGTTTATATTGATATATTATCATTATTTTATTACTACTTGCGTTTGAATGTTGTGCTGTTTCTTGGCTCAGCACGTTAATAAACATGAATTGAATTGTATTTAATGTTGTACATCTTCCGTGCAGTTGTTTATTGTACAAACTTATTAATCAACCAACCACAGAGTTGGCACTTGTGGTACACACAATGTGAATACAATCAAGGTTCTCCCCACATGTTGACGACAAGATGTTTGGGGACAGATTTTAATAGATTTTAGCAGCTTTTTTAGGTAATACCAACAATAGTTTTAACATATAAGCTTTTAACATACGACAATGATTGTTATATATAGATATTAATAAACACTAATGTACCGCATGCTGTTTTGTTGAGAAAAAACTTTCTTCCTGAAGGTGGCCAAATGATTACAGCCGAAACATGTCGGAGATTATACAAATGTAATTGTGCAGTATTTGGTTTCATTAATAAATTTGTATGATGAATTGAATTTGTTTAAATTACAATTATTGCAATATGTAAAATTGTTATCTATATAACTGACTGGTTTGCACCAGTTTTGATTGCACTGAGAGGGCACTGGCCTATAGGAATCTACAGATTTTGATAATGAATTTGATGGCGATACTGAAATAGAAATATAGGCCTACATAGCAAGAAAATGAAGTGTAGGCCTACGTTTTTTAAATTTTAGAGCTGTATGTAAAAAAGTAACGTTAATTCGAATGCTACATACTCTTTCATAATTTTCACTTAAGGAAATAAATGTAGGCGAATTTTCATAAAGTCTTGTTAAGTTATAGGAACGTTCAGTTTGACCTATCTTTCAGTGTTGTGACTAAGTTTGACCAAGTCAGCAGGACCGTATTCGTGACGAGTTCTTGCTTGTAGTCTATAAATTATTCCCGTATGGAGATAAATGGAAGAGACCGTCTATCACCGAGCAAATGTCGTACAAGGCAGCTAGATTTGAAGTTGTCACAGTGGTGTTGATGAAAATTCATGTGTTATGGGGTATTAGGCCTATTCTTGGAATGCTTGGTTCTGAAGATGGAAGCATCACGCTCCTCCGAAACATGGCAATTATTTATCCCTCTACACAGCGTACCATTCTAGAAGACTTGTGTTTTCATCGTACTAGTCTGTTTCTCAAACTCGATTTGTGCCTGGACAATCGGAGGAGAATCTGCATATAGTCTACTACTGAATGATTATTCTTAGACGTATGAAATATTTTTCTGTGCCTTCTCTTTCGTGAATCGATCAGCCAGTTCAGTGACTGGCTACGGGCTACAGGGCAGGGATGCAACTCCCAGAAGTGAGGGATTTTCTTTTCCGGCATGAGTCTCAAATATGCTCGGGGGGCTCAGCGCAGCTTCCTGCACACTGAGCCCTTCCCAGGGGTAAAGGGGACAAAGTCGGTGAACGGAAGTTTCGAACGAGATCAGCAGGCAGCGTGCCTATTATTTATTACGGAGTTATCGAAACGTTTCAATGGAGCTGGGTTGATAAGGCGGGTGCGGCGATGGGAGAGTATGTGCAACATGAGGGCGAGCCTTTGTGTCTTCTTTCGTGCTGTGCGTTTGTTTTACGGTGAAAGATGAGTGTAATACAGGGGTTACAGTTTAGGCTGTTTCCCTTGTACCTAAGTATGAAAGGAAAGCGGAGGTAATGCTCTGTGGCTTCAAGGCCTGATATTAGACGGCCATGAGCAAGTTTCCCGTGGAAAGAGATCGGTTTGCAATGGGGAGGGGGTTGACTGGGCCCCAGAGCCGGCCTGGTCGTACAGACACGATGATTTCAGGTGTTAACCGTAACTTCACTGAGATATCTGATCTCATTTATGTGCTGTAGGTTACCATATTATTCAGTTATTAACGACGACTCTAAATCGATTCAGAGTGTAAATACTGTACGATGAGGAACAGCGGTTCGATCGGGTAATGTGAACGGAAGAGATCTTGATGAATTTTAAAAAACCAACACTCGTAGAAGAAGTGAGGATATGAGACTCACTTTATTCTGGGATATGGCGCCGCGTCACGGGGTGATCGGTTCCCGACTCTTCAGACAGTGTACTGGCCTCGTCTCCAAGGGCTGGTTTGCAGACGAGTCCATTGCTTTGCCTCGAAACTTTGGAAACCGGTTATCCAGTGACAGGGAGTCGTATCCGGGTAGAAGGGAGACTACTTCTACACCGCTGCGTAAGATTAAAAACCCGAACTGAAGATAGCTACAGAAATGTCAGGTTTGACAGCCGGTCTTCAGGTCGAGATACGACAGAATTAAGTCTTGAACATGGCAAGTAACAAAACATATCACTAGTCACAGGCGTAAATTGGGGAGGGGGGGGAATGCCCCCCCCCCCGAGTATTTCTTCTATCTAAGAATTTTTTGCCTGCTGAGTTGAATAAATTGGGGTGAGGGTGGGAAGAAGGGGTGTATGTAGGCTATATTAAGGACTGGTTCAAACCAATCTTCCCCCTCTTTCTAACTCGCCTCCTTGACTTGGCTGCTAATACTTATGGTCGATTTTGCCCCCTTGCCGCAATGTTATTATTAGCCAAGTTACGCATATGCTCTTAGTTGTAAATTTTTGATTTCGATGTTTTCGTCCTTAGCTACTGGGGTGGCGGAAAGTGTTACAAAGCACCATGCTGTTCTGGAAGCGGATTTAACTTGTAACCTCAATATACAAAAGACTTGAACCACTGTGATTTGTTGTTGGGGCAGTATTGTGTATTAGGGGATGAGGTGTGGACTACAGGTTCGACCGCATGCCACTTACACACACATACAAAATGACGATTCTGGCTTTATTAAACTCGCATCAAGCAGATTCACCTGAACCTAGCTGTGAGCTCTGTAGGCATTCGTGACACCATGCTACATGCGACTTCTCAGTCACAGCGATGAGCAATAGTATTTGAAAGTGTCAGACACTTCATCGCGGATCTGTCTGTAGTATTTGATGTGCAAAGGAAGAGGACTGGTATTTTTACAGCGAAATTCCTTATGAAACTTTGACTACGTGAAAAATGTTCTGTTTCACGTCATATCAACTTCACAATGGGCACGTATATGGCGGCCATACGAGCCAGTTTGCAAGGATGAATAAACTTTGTTTGAAGAAATTGAATCGCACACCTGACATAGCTGATGGAAAATAACATTTTTATCTGTATGCTGACCGTATGGGGTTAAGAAGTAACCACGGTCTTGTAAAGATGAATAATGGAAATGTAGACACAATGGCTGTCATGCCCTTACTAATATCAGCGTTCGTCGGGCAGGCGGCAGTCTGAATATGTGACAGGTCATTTCTCTTCACAACTAGTATCTCTATTTATATCTCTAACATGAAGGCAATCTCACATCAAGAGACTCCTCTCGTGGTGGGCGGAGCTTGGTACGTACATTGATGGATGTTTAATTGAACTATCAATATTTATTCCCCCTATTGATAAGCACAATAAAAATTAAAGTATATTTCTTGTATTGATGTACGGTCCCTTGGAATATGAACTCATTTCTTGTAAATAACCTGCCAGTCGCTAATCTAGTTAAAATCCCCCCTTCTCCTTCGATGAAACCTGAACGCTCATACACCATAATCACGAGAATTCAATCTACAATTGCATATCCGTAATTCAACGGCAATTTTTCGTGCGGGTGGTGTTTCATTTCTTATCTAAGTCCTGCGGTGATGCTAATGAGGCATAACCATTCACTAGACCTGAGAGTAAAGTCTCCGCAATTCCAAGTGATGTTTTGTAGAAAGTGTGTAATAACATTATGGCTAAGTTTTGAATCAACACGGTATTTTACACCTATTTGTAAACCGATACACCTCTCTTAAGTTTTTGCTTACCGGAACAACCTACGCGTACACATGACTGACTGGTAAATCGACTGGTAACAACAGAATGTGACATGTTAAGTGATTGTTGTGCGCTATTATGTTAACCAAAATTAGAGACGTCAGTTAATTAATATTTCGTTTGGAAGGTGTGTATCAGCCACCCGTTAACCTATAATAACATGTTAGTATAAAGCCTTCCTTAGTGAGAAAATAATAGCTGCTTTATTGTGGTTTGAATAATAAACGTGTCATTTGAAACACTCAGTTTATTTACAATTAAGAGACAAAGGAAATGCGCGAGGCTTGTCGACTCCAAGTAAATAGTATGAATTGTTATCGAGAGGTGTCTTCTTCGAATCCAGGGAGCGGATGGTCATTGCACATGTGGTTTTCGCAGTTTCTTCAGACACGTGTCATGATAATGCCTTCGTGCAATGCTAGCCATATTTTGATCATGACATTTAAATGGGAGGTGCAGGTGGAAAATTAAATAGTTGGCTACCAGAAATGCCCATAATACAGTTACAGAAAGAGGACTGAAATACTGAGTTTAGAGTTCATTTAAGGTAGAAGAAGATACAAATCTGTTCCTCCTGAAAGAGGCAATCAGTCACAGCCAACGTTGTCTGTGACTGATCGTACTTAAACGCCAACTGCGATGATGAACATTCAGCTTAAGATAGAAGAATAGTATGTCTGCTATTTCAGAATTGCAGATTATATGGACCCAATTTGAAGTTAGGGTTGGCTTATCAGAAAGAAGTGTCGCAAATTTTTGGAAGTGATTTTTTATTCACCATAGCTATGATTTGGGAATTTTATGGGTGTAACCGTGGAGAACCCGTTCCTTATAGGCGTAAACGTGGGAAGTGTTTCCCACTTTGTCTGAACCTAAAAATTGCGGGAAAGGTGTATTGTAGTACTGTATTTGTAATAAATGTATCCTGATAACTTTATTTAAATACAGTTTGTACACCAGAGTTTCAAGAAATTGTCTGTCTGCCTGTCTGTCTAGACGCGTGTGACCCCTTCTAATGCTTTTAATTTTACCTGCTGCGTGATTCCGTGACGTGAACGTGAGCAGTACCTTGACCTATAAAATCGCTGCAGATTATGTGCAGTTCTAAGGTACTGATCTGCGCAGTACGTATACGAATGAATGATATATTCCGCGTGGCCACTAGTTATTTTGGGGTAAGCACGTATCTTTGGGAGGTCTACAGTACAGACTACAAATTTCTTCCAGAAAGTTTTGGCACTCGCCTTTCCATTCTCTTCGTCAGTGGTACATTATGTCTGCTACAGAGAAGGGTATTTTTTGATTGGGCCCAGAAACTAAATTTGACTTATTTTTAGACAGTTCACACCAATTGGCCCTACCAGGCGTACTGTGTACGTGTTACAAATTTGCTTCCTTCGGAATGTCCCCATGTGTAAAACGCGTACGACAAATGGTGCGAGCAGTCTGTTTTGGTACAGCTTGTGTAAGCGTGTGCACTTCGCTAAGATTACGTATATGTAACGCTTTTCATGGTTTTTTTTTTGTTTAGCGAGTCTGCTAAATGCGGCTTTGGATGCCCGAATGATAAGTCAAATTAATTGTGTGCGGAGTACATAATAGGGAATATGACACCCAGTGTTGTTACACTTGATAAAATGCGAAATGCCTTTATGTGCAGCTTACTCAATGAAAGTTATGAACCACATGTCACTGTAAAAAAAACTGTATTCTGTACAGTGTCCTTTGAAACGAACTGCTATTTTTTAATTCCAAGAAGAGTTCGTTGCTTTTTACTTATCAGTGCTGCAGAGATACTGATGTTTTCGTGTTCTGGGCACATAAAATGTATATCTGCTGTAAGGAATGGTGAGGGCAATCCTTTCTCTGCTTGGTTGAATTTACAAGAGAGAAGCGTTCTGTATGCTAGTTGCAACCTTTCAAACTACAACCGATATCATGTATGACATCTGTCTTGAATTGAAAAAAAGCTTTGCATTTTGTCCACAAAGTGTAGGCCACTTTTATGTTCGGTATGATTCTCAGAATAAACACCATTTGCCAGTTCGTCTTTGCAGCGACGTGGAGTTTTTTACGTATTTAGATATAATTCCTGCTTCAAAGTGTTAAAATTCTTATGAAGTAGGAGCCACAAGTATTTTCAACTGCGAAGGTACGACAGCTAGTTTATTTTTTTAATTATATATAGAATGGACCGTGGAGTATCTGCCAACCATCACGTGGTTACGTACTGGCTTTTTCTGAGAAATAAATTTACATCAGTATGGCCCTTGACGTAACATTTATGTTGCTGCTAAGTCATGTTTAGTATAAGGTGTAAAACAAGCCAATAAATGACCACCTGAATTTGGGCAGATGTTTCGTGGTCTATTCGGTACAGAACGAAAGTTCTATGTCAGGGTCTGAAATTTGAGTATTACGCGGGAGAAACGGATATTTTCGAAATTTAAGGCGGACCGCGCATCCCTTTAAGCAATAAAAGGGTAATCATGTTCATTGAAATTAAAAACATTATAGGTACTCCATATTTTTAATAACAAAATTGAAACTATGTTATAATTATTGAATTTAAAACTGTACTGCATTATTAGCTCTCCTGATGTCCACCTCACCATCCAGGAATAGTAGAGCTTTTGGGGCCCTGCGGCTCGTGGGGGAAAAAATGAATAAAACGTTTTTTTTTCAGTGCCGAGCCCGTCCACGTTCTGT
Source organism: Coptotermes formosanus (assembly GCA_013340265.1). Lineage (NCBI taxonomy): Eukaryota > Metazoa > Arthropoda > Insecta > Blattodea > Rhinotermitidae > Coptotermes > Coptotermes formosanus. The sequence continues at coordinate 894,667 of BLKM01002437.1, forward strand.
AGCTCAAATGAGACGATTGAGGGAGCCATATAAAATGAACTGGCGGGCCGCGTGCTGCCCGTGGGTCGCGTGTTTGAGATGCCTGTTCTAGAGCGAAAGTGCCCACAGACAGTGAATGAGTTACCTCGTTGGTATCAAGCACGAGTCTCCGCTACTTTCCATATAGTCCCATAAGGACGAACCTATGATTGATCTCGTACTTTATATGTGGAAGTTTTTGTTACAAACAACCATCCATATGGAAAAAAATGAGTTGATATTCGTATTTGGTAAATTAATTACGACAAGAATAACTTAAAGAGATTTTGGAGGCAGAAATTTATGTGCGATAAAGTGAAGTTATTAATGAAATCAAACAATCCTCTCTCGCTGTTGGTGCAAATAACGCCTCCATCTCTCCGCCTAACGCACATTTGGATGCAACAAGTGGAAATAAAGCCTCGAGGGCGAGAACGAATTTTTTACGTGCCTGGGAATTACATGGTGCCGTCTAGTACAGAAATAGAAATACGATTACATGTACAGAAGCTGGGCGTGTGCCTTCCATTTACTATAATTCATTTCTTAGTCTGCCACTATAATCACTGTGATTACGTAACACACTACTGGTTTTGTGGCAATTGCACAAACCTCTTATAGGAAAAACTCTGTCAGAAGGCCAAATAATTCGTACAAGGTTTGTTTTAATATTCTGCCCTTCCCTCAACCATTCTTGTCATCTGTATCATTAATTCTAATTAATTTGCGATAAATATTCTATTTTTATGTTGCTGTATAAGTTTATTTTTCGACTTCTGTAAGAGTATCTGTGTTCCTGACATACGATTATGAAAGTTGCTTATTGTTGTTCGTGTGGTGGAATCTAGGGAGTTACTATTTGACACGTATGTAGGTAGGAAGAAAGAAGGATAAATGTAGAATTTTGTTTGGGGAACTGTTTTGCAAGACGGCGTCCTGGAAAACCAAAAAGGAGACGAGAGTGTGAAATTGAGAAATACTGGGGAAATATTTTGTGAGGATGGGATTGGCACGCACTTGGCATAGGATCGTTTCCGCTGTGGTGCAGTGCTATATAAGGGCCGCGTTCTGCTGTCAAAGACCTGGCTAGGCAGTTAGCGATGTGTGTAACGTATTGCTCATTTACAGCGTTCCGCGCGTCCTTACGGAAAGAACTCTCGAACTCCAAGTGGATGTTATTGGAGTCATGTGTTATATTTGTTACTAGTTTGAGGGGTACTTGTAAGAAAATAAATTGGAGTCACAAATCTTAACTCTTGAACGCATCTCTTTAGAACAACAAAGATTATGCACAAGCATTTGACAGTTATAACCCTGAAAGGTCTTTCTACCAACATCCACATGGCAGCATTGCTTGAAATATGCCACATTGTCTGCAAGTTTCTCATCCTTCAAAAACTAATTTCAGACGAGGTTTCCAGCTACTGTGCGAAAAACTGTAATTATAAATTAGGAATCGTAAATTACACACCGTAAGACCTTAGCAGCGGCAGCAACAACAGCAACAATAATAGCAACGTTGGTGATGGTGGTGGTGGTGGTAGTGATGGTGGTGGAAAAAATTACTAATATTATTGGAATAAGAAGAAGAAGAATAACAAAAACGCCAAAAATAATTTTGTGAACTCAGTGTGCTGTCTGAGAACAGCATTTCTTTATACATGTATATTTAATGAGGCGGTGCCAACTGCAAACATGACGAACCATCAAATAAAATTTAAAAAATGCATCGGGAATTCGGACGGATCTTAGACAAAGTGGGCCTGACATATTTTAAAGAACTAGCAGTGCGTGTGTCTTGTCGGCGTAGCCTATTGAAACTATTTTCGTATGATACAGTGTAGCTTGAAATTGGAGAACGTTTGAACGACTAAATGGGAAGGGCGCGGAAGGAAGCGGTTTTGGGATATCGCAAGTCATTATTCCAGCATTTTCCGGATGAACAAAAAAAAACAGTCGCTGTGACTGGCTTCCGGCTCAAGAATGGAACTTGGAACTTTGTGAATACGAAAGCGGAACTTTTTAAGGATTCATTTTCGACATTCCAGGCACTTCGCATTCCCGGGTAGGTTAGAAAAATGACGAGAAATTTGGTGACCCTCGTGATTCTTTCAGATGAAACTCAAAGCTTTTACTTACTTAACATCATGCAGGAACGGAAATGAAACACTACGACATTCATGTTGGTGCTGTGTTTATCATATTTGTTCCCTTTCTCAACCATTTCCTTTCATGCATTCTGGAAGTCTTAAGTCATAGAACGGGATCGCGTATTCATAACACTCAGCAAATTAGCTTCGTTAATAGTCACATCTTGCTGCGTAGTTTCACTTGATATTTTGATATTTGCTGGTGTGCACACAACGCTGAATATTTGATGCACATAATTGATTTTAATGCTTAATATTGTGTGCAACAGATCTGATATGAAGTTGCAAAGTCTGGCTTTGTCACACATGAATGCGAATGTAAAAGGCTACCATACAGTTGATTTGCTATAGGCCCTGCTTTGTTAAGGTGGGCCGGGGTAGCGTAGTCGGTATAACGACTCGCTACGGGCTGGACGGTCCGGGGATCGAATCCCGGTGGGGGCGAGATTTTCCGCAGCCGTCCAGACCGGCCCTGGGGCCCACCCAGCCTCCTGTACAATGGGTACCGGGTCTCTCTCCCGTGGGTAAAGCGGCCGGGGCGTGGGGCTAGCCACCCCATCCCGTCCTCGTGTCGAGGCTCACGAATGAGTAGAGCTATACCTGTACTCCCCCTCTTGGGCCCCCAGGGCCTGTTATAGGGCGAACCCCTGCTTTGTTAAGAAGTTTTCCCGGCACCTCTTTGCGCCTCTTTCTTGTATGGGGCAGTGGAATTAACCCAACGATAGTATTAATCCACTGGAATACCCTATGATAAAATAATCTATTTTCTGTCTGCTCTTGTCACGTTCAAGGAAACTGTACTCAAGTCCAATGGTCATTACTTAATCATAGTGTCGTTTCGTCCCTTTAGCTGCCTAGTACGGTATACCTTGCAGTTCGAAATACGTCATTGCTAAGAGATCAAGAGTTGTTGTTGTTGTTGTTGTTGTTGTTGTTGTTGAATGAGTGATGAGCCTTGGACCTGTGAGAATAACAGTACAACGAATTTGTGATTGACGGCGTTTTGATTTTCCTGCTCTTGAATTCTTGATATGTTAATAGTATTTTTCTTTTTTCGTGAATCGATTGCCCTAGTGGGCCTTGGCCTCCTCGATGAGGTTCATCGATCACAGTCATTTAGACACACTACTCTCGGTAGGACTCCTCTGGACGAGTGATTGTCCCGTCGCACAGACGTCTAACTGACAACACACAAGACTCACCAGATACAGACATCCACGCCCCTGGCGGGATTCGAACCCCCAGTCCCAGCAAGCGAGAGGCCATAGACCCACGATCCTAATAATAGTAGAAAAAAATTTTCCTGCCGTGTCTTGAAGCTTCAGTGTAACTATTTGTGCTCTTCACTAACGAAAATTATTAATTACTGTGAAACAGACACATAAATGGTGGCATTAATTTCCTTCATGAAAATCAGAATAACAGAACTAAGGGGACAGTTTTAAAGGTTTGACTTTCTACGTTACCGGAATTTTACGTTATGCAAAACGTACATTCAAAGAAGTGTGGGATATATCTAGAGGGAATGTGATGTGTTAGAATCCACAGTTTATGTTACAGAATTTGTTTCAACTGGAACTTTAAATATGGACCCAGAACTACGTTTTACACAAACATTTTGGTTCACTTATGTCGTAGGACGAATATTATCCCAGAAAAAAGAGGCCATTTTCTTTTAACAGTTATTCCAAACTTGCATTTCAATTATGATGCGGCTGTATTTTGCTGTAAGGTCATGGCAGTTGGGCAATGCAATTCAGAGCTGTCGACATTATTAGATACAACACTCTCCCAATTTTCGTATTTTTATTATTGAAATATGTAGGTCATGGTGCCATATTTATGTACATGGGAACTGGTATCGCTAAAATTTCCAAAACACTTTTGCTTATGGGTTTGTCAAATATTCAATGTGCGGCAATGTTTTGTATTACTGTACTGGCGCTTTTGACTGACAAGATCAACATACGCTTTGCTGCTTTAACACTTGCCAGTGGCCAGTGTTAAAGCAGCCTAAAAGATGCGGTTTGCCTAGATGTGGCTAAAGCTTCACATACCGCGTGGGCTGACGGTCTCATACAAGTTAACTATCATAAATTTAATAAGTTATCAGGTGGATACCATATTCTCATACCTTCATCCAGGTACGTTTCATACGCCCTTCCTAATCAGTCCTATCGACCTGTCGTGCCATGCGGGCTGTAGTGGTTCACGGTGCACTAATCCGCCTCATCCTCTTCAATCTGTATGTTTAACAACATACCAAAACCCGGCGGCCACATCGAGCCATTCGTGTATGCGAATAATACGACTCTCGTAGCCGGATACCCCAAGGCGTTGCTGCTGTACTTTCAGCGGGGACGTTTTCATCCCTGAGTTTGAAGTTAGATGGGTCGCCAAGTTGGTATTACTAAAATTAGGTAATAAAGAATTCAGGCAACCTCTGCTTGCATGACATTCACGAAAGATGTTTAGTTGGGTCACCTGTTATTAGATTGGGATCACACACATAAACATACACGCGCGCCCTCGAAGCAACAAAGAAGAGTGGTAGAAAAAGTGCTAATTTCTGTAAGAGACAGTTATTTCAGTGCGTCCAATTCAAGCTGTTTTGGTAAGCCTACTGTTAGGATTGACGGCGATGAGCAAGACAAATTACATTATATTGTTTTCTTACTCGTCTTGCTGTATTGTTTTCATACTTTTGCTGCTTCTTATGACGTTCATATCCCTTCTGCCAGCCAACTGCTCTGAACAACAATCCTTGTTTGTACGTGTATGAACGTTTGTATTTGGGTTGGTTGGCTCGATTTGTTTCGCAAACGAGATAGACCAGGGGCGTCCAAGTTTTATCAGCTGTAGGTTACATGTTTAGAAATCAATATGAATGCGAGCCGCATTGCTTTAGCAGTGATATCAAATACATGTAGCCTGTTAGGTATTTTAAAATGCGATTTTCTTAAACAGTAATTCATATTTCAATTCAGGGACGCCTGGCGGCAGTCACACGATGGTAGGGTCGGGCAGATGGTTAGGCCGTACTGCTCGGTTAGATCATGTGGTAGTCAATTGGGGGAAACATTTCAGGCGTGCCACACTCTGGGATCAGGTGAGCCACCTTTGGCCCAGTAGCAATTTATTTTTATCGCTTAAGCGAAAACTAATGAGGGCTGAAGTGACTCTGATAATAAATCCTGCAACTGAATAATTCCAGAATATCCTAAGTGTCTACCCAGTGAGGTAACGCATAAAATGTGAATCGTTGAATTTTGTCTGTCGTTAGGCAAAGCTTACGAGCCTGGGCTTTGCGATAACAGGGCCAGGAACTGAACAAGCCGTAACTTTTGGTTGCGTAAAATTGGACTAGCACAGGACTGAATAATATTGTAACAGATTTAAAAACTAAGACGTTAGCTTTGTTACAGGGAGGTCTGTTATATTTGGACTTACTGGTTAATTCTTTCTCTGCAAGCAATAAAAAGAGTTCATAAGCAAAAGGACGAATACAGTGTGCCAGTCGCATACAAGATCTTGATATACTCGTATATAGACGCCTTGTGACTACTGAATTTTCGCGGAACCCCTGTGAAGTAGAACTGTACTTTCTTGGTGTAAATGTGAATTAGAGCTCATGAAGCTTTATTTAAAGGAATAAAATATTCAGGCACATTTATAAAAAGAATTATTGTTGTTGATTTACACTGAAAATAAACCCAGCGTCGTTACTGCACGGGGAGGAATATAGGAAATGCAGTTAAAAATTATCAAACTCATGTTTACCGATATTTGCGTGTGGCTGTCCTGCAGTCACCCACGGGAGCCCAGAGTTCCGCTGAACGCAGTTTGAATGCCACTGCAGTAGACTATGTGGGGGCAGTAAGTAAATGTAAACCTATTAAGTCTGTGTTTTAGCACTGGATATCAATTTCACTCCCTGTTGCAACCTATGCCCGGGTAAACGGACCTCTGTGTGCATTATACACTCGATTGACTCATATAATGCTTTGCGCATGGTAGTAAATTGAAAACACAAATGTTCATATCAGAGTTCATACTCTGATATCCAAAGCAGAGACAGTCGCCTTAAACACGTCGGCTACCGTGGCTATTTCTGATAGGCGTATTGCGTATGGAAACTGTAATATTGCTTACTATTAGTATAAGAAACAGAACTTCTTATTATCATCAGACAAGTGAATACACATCACTTTGTAGGCTGTCAGTGGGTTGACTCGAATTATATAGTAACGCCATTTCAACTGCAGTGTTTTTAAGTTACAGCGACGAATGAGATGGTGTGATATTCATGAATTGAAAATATATAGATACTTAAAAGTCGTCAATCGATACGTTGTGTAGTAATATATCTTCCTCTACCTGGAGAAACTGAAGATAAAACTGTAAACCTCAACGACCCTGAACGAAAACGCGACTGAGATTCGAGCCGGACACCTAACAGTTAAAGTCAGTAGCGTCTGTGCTATCCTAACCTGCTGTTAAGGGTGTAAGGTTTTCCTAAATAATTAGGAGAACGGACTGAGTCTATTCACTGTAAATTGTTATTTTGTTAAATGAATTAATTACTTGAGTGGACTTCGAAAATATAAACTAACTTACATCCTAATTCAGCAGTAAATTTACGGTCTAATGCAGTTACGGAACTTTATCCCAATTTATATTTAATGAAGTTTGAAATTTAAAATTGGAAAGATAATAGCATTCTGTCAACGAAATACGCTTCTATTACCGGAACTCTCGTGCATTCATATTTTGTTGAGCGTCTCTGTGGACCCGTTGCTTTTTACAACCTTTCGTCTTTAAAAGTCTCAATTTGAACAATATTGTATAAAGCAGTTTTTACTAAGTCTTACAGGTAGGTAGAGTCCTTTCCTTACCAGAACGAAGGTACCTCTAATATTTGGCTATAATTTCAGTCTATTTGGGCTTCGAATCCCGGTATTGGCAAGAGATTTTTCTCTTCTCCAAAACTCTCAGACTGGCTCTGGGGGCCATCCAGCCTCGTATTCAAAGGGGGCGGGGGGGGGGGTTGGGTTGCTTCCAGGGGGTAAAGCAGCAGTAGCGTGAAGTTTACCACTCACTACCATCTAGCGCCGATGTTAAGTGGTGGTATATTTACATCTGCTACCCTTATATGCCTTCATGGCGTGGACACGGAAAGCTTTACTTTTGCACTTTAAGTCTTTTAGGCGTGCCGGTCCAGGCTTGTGAAAGGGAGCCACTCGGTTCAAATCTAGGCCGAAATTTTGGCCATTTTGTCCGACATGCTAAGGCGGAACCCTCGAAAGGACTGCATACTATGTCACTGCGATGTTCCATGTCTGGCTGTGTGAAATTTGTTCGTGTAAAAAGCGAAGCAGGATAGGTCAGTCATTAAAGAAACTGCGTGATAGAAGTTCGATTGGGTTATGGGGGCGGGGGGGGGACAGAATTTTTGTCTTCACCGCCATATTCAGACCGATTCTGGGATTCAGACAGCATTAATTGCTACCGGGGTATCTTTTCACAGAGGTAAATCTACTGGAGCGGACAGGTCTACATCTAATTCTGAGTTTCTGCAATGAGTGACGATTTATATTTAGTTCTCTTATAGGCCTGTGTGGAGTGATACTGAGGCACAGGGGCCACTTTGCTTCGAAATCGAACAGACTGGTGTAACGGTATCTCTACTTGTATTCTCTATACACCCGGATCGGGTCTCGGTCGTATTGTGACAATTCCGATTCAGGTTTTTGTGGTGTCTTTAGTATCACTGGGCGAGTGTTGGAAGTGTCGCTTGTAATGACGTGCGGCGACCTCTTTCAATATTGCCATTAAATCGGAATGAATTGGCCGGTCCGTGTCTCATTCAGTGCTTATTTCCACTTGTCGTGAACCTTGTGAAGCTAGTTCGTGTCCGCCCTGTATTTAATTGTCTTGACAAAGCACGTGCCTATCCCAGTGACGGCGCGGTCTAAGGCGTAGGTCTGCGGCCGAGCGCTTGCTGGGATCGTGGGTTCGAATCCCACCGGGGGCATGGATGTTTGTCTTGTACAGTGTTTGTGTTGTCAGGTAGAGGTCTCTGCAACGGGCCGATCCCTCGTCCAGAGGAGTCATACCGACTGTGGTGTGTGCTTGAGTGTGATCAAATGAAAAATCACAAAAACCCTCGACACCCACTGTGAACAAGCAGGTAGAAGATGGAAGGACTAAGAAAGAAAGACAAAGCACGTAACTTTCAGAGAAGCTGTACAAAGGTTACAAATATTGGAGTTCTGCTCCTTTATTTGATTCCTGGAGAAATGTGACGACCAAAGTTTCTGGGAATACTAGTTTGTATGTCAGGAATATAAAGTCTATAACAGCAACCCACGTAAAATTGGCTCACAGAGAAAGCAGTTAGCAACGTTCCAGCAGAGTCAACATTAATTAGATGTAGTTTGATATTAGTGGCCTTATACCTTTGCATTAGAAGCATACTACACGGGAGTTCGTTACTTGCCTTTAGTTACAGGTGTATGTGCAAACTTCTAATCTCTGCAGCTGTAGGCCTACGTGTTTTAAGAAACATTTGAAACGCAAGCTAAAATCTTGTATCGTATCTCCCTTATATTTATATAAATTAGTATAATAGTCAGAATTAATCCCGAATCTTTTAAGTAAAATCTGTAGTTGGATGAGACCGATTCCCTTGTCACTACGGTTTCATATGGAACCGTAATAAAAGCCTCTGATTATGAGAGGAGATGGAGCAGCGATGTAGCGATGACTGGCAGGGGAAAACCAGATTACTTGAAAAAAAAAACCTCTCCTAGTGCCTTTTATGCAGCAGTAATTCCATACGAAGTGCGTCCGGATTGAGTACGGGCTCCCGATTATGAAGCCTATGCATTCGCATGATGAATTTCACACACGTCGCAATATTGTTACGCCCGGAAACATTACTTGGAATTATTTTCTTAGTTAATTCCAGTACCTTTGTCAAACTGCTGTGAATATTGTCAATTCATTCAAAGTAGGACTTATTCAGGGAATTGTTTATTTTCGGACACGTGAACCTAACAGGAAAGTGCGGCTATTATTTCAGTACTGGGATTATTTTTTTAATAAAAATAGCTTGATAAGATGTTTTTTGAGGGAATTAATTCGTAAGTTGCAATTCTCTAAATAAAGAAGAGCGGATAAAATGGTTTTGGACACTTCGTTTGACCTTTACGCTTTATTTGGAAACAGTCTTGACTTTCCATTGGAAATTTGGTGTCTTGTTTTTGAGTCATACTGGAAGACACAAGTCTTTGGAATGAAGTTACGTTCAAGACAGCTGTGTATTAACAACAGCTAGTATCTGGTATTTGTCTTGAGAATGACTTATTGAGCCTAAACATGTAGTCAGTTATTATATAATATTGTGTAGCAAGTGCCAGTAAATCAGCTGTGTTGAGAGGGATATTGGATTTTATTCATTTTGTAGACCCAAATTATATTACGGCTACTATTTTCCAAACCTTCGGGCCTTTGTGCGGTTTTACTTTACTCGGAACACGCTCGTTTCCAGATGCGTTTAGTTTCTTTCCCTTACCTGTAACACTGGATTCCGTATCACTTTTCGAGAAGTCTTCCTTATTTAAGGCCGAGAACATAGTTCCAAGGGTACTCGACAAGGGAAGAGACAGAAAAACTGGATAAAGCTGGCGACGAGATGTCTAAGTGGCGAAAGACAGTATGAATTTATGAAGTACAAGGTGAATAATAATCCTCATATCTAGCTGTTGACTTGGGCTGTCTCAAATACGTCGCAAATTTCGGCTGTCAACGAGTCTTTGAAGCACTAGTTAAGTTCAAAAAGTATTGATAATAACGATAGAAACAATAACGTGGGAAACGTAATAAATCGGGGGGTAAGTGTATAATTAGCCTAAGCAAGACATTGTCAATTTGTTGGCAATATATATGTCCTTCAGTCATTAACTCAATACAAGGGTTCTCTGAGAGAGTGACTGAAATCTAGTCACTGCCAAAAAGAATTTAGGGCCCGAAAATGTGTACCAAAGTACTTGAAGATATGACATCTTCTGAAGATTCAGCATACAACAGCACGAATCAGAGCCAACTTACATGGAAAGAAGTGGCCGAAATCTAGTAGGATCATATTTTTCGACTCGATTCGGTTCGTTTCGGTCCGATGTTATTCGAGCAAGTATGTCTCACTTTCCCAAGCCAATCGATTCCGAAAGAAAAAAGTAAGGGCGGGGGATTTGTGTCGTTGCAAGGGCTCTGAGACTACTCCCGGCCAATGCCAGTTTCTTACCCAGAAAATGCTACCACCTATTTCACCCCAGTAATTTCCACCTTTGTTCCATTTTTCGAATCAAGACGTGAACTCGTAAATAACTTATGGACCAACAAAGCGTTATCTGTGTGGTACAGTATTAATGTCACTTACTGGAATCATGTCCGGATAGGATCTGTGGTTGTACAGATGAACGTCTTGATCTGCATACTGCGTTGCCTTTGGTGCCAGTGGGTCATGTAACGTCAGCATCCTTCCGTTCCTCTGGGTCAAGTGCATGTTCTCGTCGAAATAGCCGGGTTCCCCGTATCGCAGAGTCTCGAAGTTGGGACCTGGATGTGTTGGAGGTTCGTGAATTATTTGGCCATACGAGGAATCAGAAATTTGTCCCCTAAGAGCTGCTGCTCTTGCAGCGGCCTCGTCAGCTATACGTTGTTCTTGCAACTCGCGTGCCTTCTCTTTCCGGATCAGGTCTTTCACCATCTCGAATCTACTCTCTACTTGCGGTGTGAAGTGCGGTACGTGGTCAACAGGTGGGCTGGTCCCTCCTGATCTGAAAGATGTAACTTTACGACGAGGGATGCCACTAATTGTTCCTTGATGCCCTGTTCCAATAAGACTCGCCGCTACTTCTTCGTAGGGGCGGTAACGTTCGTAGTGGTGATCTGACCTTGATCTCGGAGGAGCCGTATATACGATTCGGCCGTAGACATTACGACCGCGTCCTCGACCTCGTCCTCCAACGACGCTTCGTGACCTGGCGTATGGCTCCCAGACGTTGTATGCAAAAGGGTCTCTGTATGTCGGTATTTCGTTAGTTATCTCCGTAGCACGGGATTGTCGTTTTGAGAATCGCCACATGGCTCTGAGCTCATCGCAGCTGGGTTCACCTCCCAGATTGCCTTCCCAGGCTCGAGTATTAACCGTTGTGGGCACGAATTCTCTTCGTATAGCAGTGCCATCCCCTGCCAGCTTGTAGTTAGCAGCTGCAGCAACAAGTGTGAGTAAAAGGGAAATGTAGATTACGCAGCAGGCATTGGCTCGTCCGAGTTTCATCGTGATCTGCAACAAAAGCCACAAGAATTTTTCAGCCTTCACACTGTATGGGAAAATAACATGGATTGCATGCCACGTACGAGATTTGCAGGATGAAACTCATAAAGCTTATTTCGCTATTGCTTTGCATTTTTTTTTCAGTCTCTTGTTTCGGTAGTATGTATGTATAAGCACATAAATAAGTTATAAAATGACACGTACCAACTAATGCACTATTAAATATATTATTATTAACCTTTATAAATAGTCCCTGACATATGTTTCGACGACACATGTCGTCATCTTCAGGGGGTCACCGATGTGATGTCCATTCAAATTCCATTCGGTAAGACACTAGATTACTTGCACTCACCAGTTCTTACAGGCACTGTTTTAAAACACTGACTTCATGTAATCATTTTACACACAGCTGTTGTATTATTTATTGGATTATGTTAAAATATGCTGTAAAAGATATCACCTTGTGCATATGTTTTTAATAAATTTAAAATCAACACACAGATAAAATTTAGCGATGTCGCATTTTATGTTCAATCTCAGTTTAATGGTGCATTAGTTGGTACGTGTCAGTGTATGATAAAAAATGCACGGTTTTAACAATATAAAGCACGCAAGTAAGTTATTTGGATCATGAGTTAGCGTGCTGAACTTGTGTGCAGATAAACTAATGTCGAACCTTAGCCGAGATAAATTTTGTTGCTTGCGATTGTAAATAGCCTGTTTTGTAAATAATAGTATAATAATATATTATTGTTATTGCAGAAGCGCAGTGCTTTTGAGCTGTCTGATGGCTACGTAAACTGGCATCATATTTACATAACCAACAGATAGTTTCTTATTCGAGTTTATTGAATTCTGTCGTCGTTTTTTGAACCGCTTGCTAGTGTTTCACTAGGATCTGTTCTGATGCATCTTATTTTAAATATATTAGTAAATAAGTTAGGCAACGTCATTAAATATTATATACATCTTGTTGTCTCTGATGACATTAAAAAGTTTCGTGTCATTACTTCCTCTAGTGATTGTACAGCGCCCTTTTCTAGTACCGATTCTGTAAGAGGCTGGTGCGCTGCTGATTTCATGAAAATGAAAATTGTTACAACTAGAAGTATTCCCTTCTCTAGAGAAAATAAAGTTTGGGTTTACGATTCTAACTTCGCGAAACTCTTATACCCCATACTAAATGTATTAAAAAGGCCTAGGAGCGTTTATTGATTTGTAACTTTATTTTCATCATCATCAATTAGAGTACTTGTTTTCTCGGTCTATTAAGTTACTGGGTCTTATTCGCACTGTAAACGTTTCAGTTCCTTTCATTGATTGTGTCTTGATGTTATATTTTTCCTTAGTTTGAGGTACTGAATGTGTGCCAAGTTATTTGGAATTCTGTTACCTGTACTGTTGTCAAAAAAGCCAAAGGCGCCCCAGCTGAAGATTGCATGTCTGTCTTATAGTCGCCTCTTTCCCCACTCTCATTACAAGTGTGCCGAAGTATTAGAGTACGTAAAATAGGCTACCTTACTTGAGAGGAGGTGTGACATTGATAAAATATGTTTTAATAATTTTTACTTTGGTTTCGAGTTTTGTCCCTCCCGTTTCGGCAGTACAGAACTCGGAATCTAGGAAACTTTCTTACTGCTAATGTCGACTGTCCGCAAAACTTGTCCTACGAGATGCGCATAAGATACTAATTTTGTTTTTACAGACGGCATACACGTACAGAGCAAGTGACGTCTCTCAGATTTTATATCAGTCGACGTACTTTTATGTTTATTCAAATGTCTGTTAGGAGTGTAATTTTATTATTATTATTATTATTATTATTATTATTATTATGTATATTTTTTAATTTGGACATGTTGTTTAACTGAATTTTATTGAATTCTTCCCTGTTTGACGTGTAACTTTTTTCTTTTCTTTTTGTTTGTGTGTATTTTTGTATATATGAGTTTTCGTATCTTCTGCCTACTTATTGCGGTTGTATTTTCCCTTCTCGTGGTAATGAGTAGTGTTATGGAAAGTTAAATTTCACCCTAGAACAGGCCATTAAGGCCCAGAGGGGGAGCAGAGGTATAGCTTTACTTTTTTTAACCTCGGCGCTAGGTGGTGTGTCAGCGCCACGCCCCGGCCGCTTTACCCCCGGGAAAGAGAACCGGTACCCATTCTATAAGAGGCTGGGTGGGGACCAGTGCTGGTCTGGACGGGTGCGGAAAATCTCATCTCTACTCGGATTCGATCCCCATACCGTCGCTATACTGACTACGCTATGCCGCCCCACAGTGGTAGGTAGTGTTAATAATAATTAAATTTTAGGACATGTGTGTCCAAGCCTTTTAGGGCAAAGGTCCACACCCGTTATTGTGGACTGGTTCGCGGGCCGCACGTGAAAAAATATTAATAAGTGATATACCTAACTGCCTAAATTATTGTGTGATTTTTATAGCATATACACAATTTACAAATGTGGCCACGGGCTTCATAATACAACTTGGTGGGCCGAAGTTGGAGACACGTTATAGGCTAACCGATCTCTGACACTGGAATCCAACCGAAGACCTGTTCTTGAATATGCAGCTGACTGCCAGTTACATGATTATTGTAGTAAGATACTTTGATGATGATGATAGAATTTTGTTAATGCGAAAACATTTGGAAGCAATGTACATGTGTCCCTGTAGGTCCCTGTGCGATCTTAGCTTTATGTGTTACTCATCCTAAGATGGGGCCGGGATAGCGTAGTCGATATAGCGACCCCCGACGGGCGTGACGGTTTGAAGTTCGAACGCCGGTGGGGACAATAAATTTTCTGTTCTCCAGTCTCATACAGACGGACCCTGGGGGCCACCCGGTCTCCTATACAATACGTACCGGTGCTTTTATCCTGCGGTAAAGGTAAGGTCGGTGACTGTTCATATACTGTGTATACAGGGTTGGAGGGCCGGAAGCGGCGGGTTTTCAACTTGGGAATTAGGAAGAGGGCTAACAACTCCTCACCTTAGAAAAGCAGCATGTTACGAAACGTTACGTTTAATTGGTAAACCTAAAGGAAAGAGATCACTAGCAGAACGCTAAGCTAGATAGGAGATAAGCATGTGAACGAATCTTGTAGACATAATGTGTGAGACTGTGGAGTGGATTCAGTCGCTTCAGAACGCGGTCCGTTGGCGTGTCTTGGTGACTACAATAAATCTTCCTTTTCCATATTCTTGTAATCTCTCTTGATGACATGAAAACTAGTAGTCTTTTCCAGAAAGACTCTGCACCCTGTGATTATTTAAGCGTACACTAGTGTTTATGTATCAGCAGGAAACATTATTAATAATCCGAAACGTAAGCAAAACGTATGAACATATATTCTTCGCTTCTGCTAGTGGGTTGCACATGCCTCGCCGCAGTGAGCAAAGAGTTATCTTGTAAATAAGCAGCAAAAACATAGCGACAGCGTGATCAACTGTTGCATGCCTTTCAGCTCCACTTTAAAGAAAACCTTTTCGTTGCTTCAGAAGTTGTTAAGAGAAAGGCCATGAGCCATGAACATAAATGGAATCTCTTTTGAACTCTATCCTCTAGCACAAAAGAGAACAAAAACAGTGGGGTGACGGAACAGGCCGGATTTGAGAAAATAAGTTTAGACGCCGTCTTATTGGCTGCTTGTTCTGTACTTCTTGTTCTGCTTCCACAAGTTATGCTGCACTTCCTTCTGCGACTCCTTACATACTCGGTAGGACTCCATGGACAGGAGACGATCTGATCACAAGGCCCCTAACTGCACTGGACGTAATGTGACAGAAAAGCGCGGTCGGCAGCCTGTGCCTGGGTACGTCGAGCAGTCGAAGGCCTTATGCTTACACCACTTTGCTTCTATCTGTACACAACTTGCCAGCATTCAAGGCCAACAGGGAAAGTGTGAAACTACATAGTAGCAATTTTTAACTCAATTAGGTAAAATAAACGATAATGGTTTAGCAAAATATACAAGAACAAACAATTTTTTTAAAACTGCTTAAGCCATGTCTTGTTTTTATAATGACGTTAAGAGCAGTGCGTACTCCGTATGATGGTTGTGGTTGAGAAACAGCAGGATGGCCAATGTGGTGGGTGGATAAGATACAAGGGACGTTGTGTAGGCGATGGTTAAATGTTTGAAGTACGAGTTTAATCTGAGTGAGAATATCATTTTTCTTTTTTACAAAAATGTGGCTCGTATCTGTGCCTTGCGATAGTTTGTTTGAAGACTGGAATGTCTGCGGTACAAATTTTACATTAGAGGAATACAGAGAATTTCAGGGACTGTGGATTTTAGACTTAAGAATAAAGTTTGGACTGTTTTATATAATATAAGGGTAACATGGTGAGGTTCAGATGTTTGGAATGACAGTGACAAATCAAAATTGTATGCATGAAAACACTGAGGGCAGATGAAGTTCTTGAATGCTTCCTGCGCTTGGGACGAGAATTTTTTGTCTCCCTGTTTGCTATCCAAAAACGACAATATTAAAATATACAGCAGTATTGTTTTGTGTGTTTATTTGTATTAGTGTAAAAATTGGTCTTTCACATTAAGGGAGAACACGGACTCAGGATGTTCGACAATGAGATATTGCGGAAGATATTTTTGTGTTTGAATGAGAAGTAACAGAGGCTGGAGTAAACTGCGCTGTGAAGAGATTTATAACTTTTATTCCTCACCAAGTATTACTGTGTACTGGGTGATAAAATGAAGGCGGATGCGGAGGGACAGTGGAGATTGCACGTTCATCCCAATCATCTTCGTCAACTTGAACATTACGTGTGTTAGAATCCAGTAGACTACCTTCGAAATGTGCTAAGTAAAATTTTCAAATACTGATAGCTAGCTGCAAACAAGTTTCGCAGTGTTATATGAGTTATTTCTTTTCCTACACGCGAGCAAGTAGAAACGTGAACTAGTATTAGAACCTGTTCGGTGTCAGCTAAAATAGGATGACATGACAAGTGACTTCCGTAAAAAAAAGCAATTACTGGGCGTTTGGTTCTCGCACGTCTCCTTCAAGTTGATTGCGTTTTTGTTCGATGTTAGCGACGTAAAACTCATAGAAGAATTACAGTGTTCGGAAAGGCTTTCAATATCCACCACAAAATCTTCGTATTTGCGGAAGGAAATTTTGGATGCTAGGACAAATTGAAGTAGGGGAGACCTGCCCTCGTTTCCAGTTTGCTTGCACGTATATATTCGTGTGCTGGAGTGCTACTGAAGAGAAAACTAATATTCCACAGAGGCACTCTAGACGTAGCTTTCCGTGTAACGTTGCTTCAATCATCATTTTTATATTTCTTTTAGAAAATTCAAATTTGTTGTTTCCCCCTTTAAGTGTATAATCAAATATAGCGAAAATGTGGTCAGTAGAACGGACACACATCTGCCTTTATCAGAAAGTTTGATTCCAAGTATACGTAGTGAAAACCTATGCCAGTTTACCTATAATTACTATATTGTCGAATTTTACTTGTTCATATAAATTTGTTCCGTACTGTGTTCCTGGAATAGGCTATATCTGAGGAGGAACACGCCTTTCAGAAACGTGGAATAATTGCGCTCGACTGTCAACAAAATTTATGCAGTGTACTTCAATGGCGTTGTGAGACAAAATAGGAAAGCGAAGAAAATAATAATACTAACTAGAGATAAAGAAAGAAGGTAACGAAAGTAGAGAACTAAGACAGAAATAAACAGCATAGAAAGAAAGTGTAAGAAGAAAGTTGAGAAGAAAGGAAAAATAGAAAGGAATACGTGAGGCAGAATAAAGAAGCAACGTAATAGCAAACGGAAGAATGTAACAGAGACAACTGAGTGTGTGCTGCAGGGTGGGTTTGTACGCATGGGCTGTTCACTGACTTACTTCAAAGCGTGTTTACGCTTATGTTTATTGTTTTGACATAAATGTGCTGAAGATGCACGAATCGAACAGGTATTGTATCGCTGGGACGAACATTTCAGTCATTCTGGCTTACGTAGAGAAACAGGGATTTATCTGTACTTCGTGGTTGTGTCGGACAGCTATGCTGAGGTACTAAATACGAGTGCAACACACCCTTCCTGTTCACTCCTTGTTCATAGCGTGAATATGGCTTCTGTTTACCTGGTGAACACAGACCGTATGGGCTGTGGAAAATGTGTGTATGCAAGTGAGCACCTGTTTAGGTTTTTTAACTTTGCATTGTGTGAGGTATTATTGAGTTCTGAAACTAAGCACTTTAGCTGGGCAACTAATGGAAGTTGTTCGTGTGCAGCAGGGAGTGGCGATGACGGTTCAGGCGTTCATAAACTGTGCACGCTGGATGGAAATGAACGCAGCTTTACTACTTGGGGGGAGGGTTCGTGGGACGGATTAAATAGGAAACTGTGGTTTCCAGATTTGGTCTAGGCGTGGTGGCAAATCGATAAAACTCTGCTGTATCGCCGATCAAATTCAATTCAATGAGCCTGTTGCTAGGCACTATACTGACTGAGCTACCTTTGTTACTGACTGGTCTTCAGAACATGATATTTGCCTATGTTTTATGACACGTAATATTCCACTCCCTCAAAAGTTGTGTGTGAAACGTCTATTCAAACTTTTCAGTACCTTACTGTGGCTTTAAACTTTTTAATTAATTTATCACCTTCTGGTAAAAATATTATAAGTTAATGGTTGATAGAGGGTCGGTAAATGAACTACGGACTTGTCACTAACATTCTCAGTGTTCTTAGCAACCATATGCTTGGTCGGGTTTTACGTTTGTTTTGGGTTATTTTTGCAGTTGATACCACATTAAATAGAAATCAATTTCCAGTGTATACAGGGCAAATAACATGCGGCGAAACGTTTGTGGAACCTGACGAGCTTGTATGGATTATTAGTTTTCTTACTTATCATATGCAATAATATCGCTTCAGTGCGTTTTCATATGCCCTACGTACTTCTGTTTCATTCTCATCATTCGAGGCATTCCACTACAAAAAAATTTCAGATGTTAAGGTGAACTTGTGCAACGGAATGGATTTCCATAGTAACGTATATGTACCGCTAGATTTAACAACAACGACTTTGCGTTTTGCATACGCAGTGTATTTTCACAATAACAACCATTATTTCCTTATACAGAACTCACGTGGTGGTCTTTCTAATAGAAACATACTGTATCCTCTGTGAGGAACGCACTGAAATTTGTACATAATTTAGATTAATTTTAGCCTTTACATGGTTAAGCCTGACATGATTAGTTAATCTCGTATGAAGAAGGAATTCGTCGAACTACCCATGATGATGCAGGGAAAATACGAATAAAGATCCCCAGTATGTAGGAGTGCGTTTCGATATTTGTGTCTCCCGTGCTGTAGTTCATCTGTGAAAATGTTTTTTACATTCTACCTGTTAAAAGCAGAAAAATCGGAGCACACGAATTTTGTGCCGCGTGATTATCCAGCGCCCTGTTACGTTCTCATTCAAAATTCAGTAAATTCGCTGCAGTGAAAATAAAAGGGACAGTTTAACATTAATATTCAGCGTAATAAAATTTAATTTTCTTTCAAGTTTTTCATCTTCAAATTATCTGATCGCTTTATGTTCGGTATGTGCGAGTCTTTATTTCTGCGGCCTTCATCAGCGTATAGCGAGCCCGGAAGACTTCTACAGTACATGGTAGGTCACTGGCCTATGTTACTTCACATTAACATGAAAATCAGTTTTCATGTAGGCCTAGTCGAGCACAGTGGCTCTGCGGTCTGACGTACAGTCTGTTGCTGCTAGAAGACTGGGATTGCAGTTTTGAAACCCTCTAGAGAAACTGCATATACGGGCTCCATAAGTGCTGTTTCATGAGTGGGCAGATGCATTTAGATCGTTGTCTTTTCTGAGAAGTCCCACGAAATGTTATAAATATCCAATTTTTCAAAAGCGGTTTTGAGTAGGAACAGGTTTGAAGAACTAACATGCAAAATGAAGACAAAGTCTGCATAAGTTAAAGAGCATTTGTTTGGTAGTTTCTTCTCCGATCTTTTCCAGTTCTATGTCTCACATGACACGTCTCGCTTAAAAGGCCTGGCCGTTTCTGTCTTACTTCATTCAGAATTTGAGAATTGCCGTGAAAGTTAACCTTTCATCATTTAAAGTTCAATGGTAACTGTATGTACCACCTGCCGTAACATCCGAAGGCTCTGAAATTTCACCACAGAGCGTACTTATGTATTACAATCAACAGGTGTGTTCCGTAAACAGCATCAACCGACTGTTCTCTCTAGTGGTAATGGAGTGGTTATCTGTGACGTAACAACTGTCGCTTTATGTTTCATTTACACCCATTTTACTATTTGTAGTGGTGCAATGGCTCAGGCCGTCACTTTTCTGCCTCTTACCTTGGAGACCCGGTTTCGATCCCAGTCTGGAAGAGATTTGTGGTGCACGGAGTGACACTCAGAGTACTTCATTCTTTTCCTGTCAGTGCCATTCCACCAACGATCCATACTCATCTCCATCTGAGTGGATTGCCTTACGAGAGGAACAAATGCACGAAGCCGGGGAACATTCAAAAAGCAATGCTGTTTCGGAATTGGAGAGCGTTTTATGGAACAATACCTTCACTTTTTTCAGCCTTCAAGTTTCTACAAAGTTGAACCTAATTATTTTTGGCTATTCAATAATAGAGACCATGCGTTACGATTTTAACGTTTAAGATGCAAGAAGAATCCGTCATGGAGGATACAAAATAGGGCACTGGAGTGCCCAAGACATGTATTTGTACCGTTGTTTTATAATCCAAAATGTCGCATTGTCTGATAAAAAGGGACGAACCATTTGTGGAATATAATGACCAGAAGTAATATTCTTTTTTTTTTAATAAAACATTTTTGTTTCATCTTGTTCACATTATAACAAACCTAATACAGCATCCTACGCTCCATAAAAAAAACCGTGCTCTGAATTGTTCTAGTCTGTTGTCCCCACGCATGCCATAAAAGCGTATGGGGAGTGGAAGGCACCTGCAGTTTTACTTCGGGAATAATCTCCCGATACTCATTAAGCAGACGGCTTGTCAACCCTAGAGTCGGTTTTGATGATTTGGGAACAGGAAACTATCTTTCACTTGCCGGGGATCGAATCGTGATTGCTTTGTCGTCCGTCCATCCGTCCGTGGCCTAATCACTATTCTGACTACATTTGCTTTGAAAAATAGTAGGCGGGTAGGATTAATAACACTTCCCCTCTTTGTAACTTCAAAAGATTTTCTTGTTTCAGGATGTAGACAGGAGACAGGAACACTCATAGTATTAAAATTGAAAAACGCAGCACGTTGACGTTCAGTTTCAACTTTATTGCGTTCCGGACGCTTCAAAACTTCCTTCCGCATTAAGCGAAAGTCATGAACATTGCGTGTCATTCTTGCTGACGGCTATTACTGTGCGCATGTTTCACTTTGGAATCCCTCTCCTGATTTCAGGGTACGTGTCATACCTGAAGGAATGTGTGTGAAGATTTGTATTTCCTCTACAGACAGGACAAAATCACAAATTGTGTGAAGCTTGCAACCAAAGTTACGACAAAAAAAGAAAAAAAGAGCGCGGCACGTGCAAAACAGATGAAGAAGCAGTCTGGGGTTTGTGGCTACGTTATAATAGCAATGGAGAAAAGAAAGCTGACGTGTGTCGGGAGTTTAAGCTCGTAAATTCTGCAGTCCATACGGTTTTAAAAAAACGGAACTAAATTTATTAGTGCGTTTGAACAGAACGGGTCGAGAATAAACCGATTTCGAAAGCCTGAACGAAGTGACGTCGGTGAGGTGCTGTTTAAGTGGTTTAAGCAAAAGAGAACTACAGTGTACCAGTGAGTGTCCCTCTCCTTATCGTAACATTTGTATGTCCTAAATTTTAGTTTTAATTTAATGCAGTTTTAGCGTAAGCCTGTACGGAAGAGTAATTTTTATTATTTCTAAATTTTAGTGTCAGTTTAAATTTGAAGCATATGTAGCGTTGACATTAAGCAATATGACCGCAGGCCCATATTTTGTTTTGAAGTACTTTTGCTTCGCTTTTGCTGGCAGCGACAGCCGTTTATAACGATGCAATTTATTTTCGGACCCTTCGAGGACATTGCAACCGAGTTCGACTTTATATTGATACGCTGAAATATATTTAGTGTAACATTTTTTCTCACTTAGTGTACAATTCATACTAAAATGTTAGGAATCTGGTATTTTACGGGATGCGCTTAAAATCGTATGATATTTTCTGACGATGTAGAACAATACAAACACAGTTATTAAGCATTCAATATGTAGAGGATACGATGGGCGAACCGAAACGAAGTAACTGTACAAAGCATTTGGTTTTGACTAGCGCATCTATATAAATAATTTTCTTTAATGGATGTAAATTGGTAGAAATAGTTGAAGATTCCCATTGCTACAATTATTTATGTGAAGAAAATTCCACAGCTGTCTGTTTTACAAGCTTGAAATAAAAAAAGCTATTGTTTTCGTTAATAGAGGAATTAAATATATAATGCGTAATTTCTTTTCGGAATTTATCGACGCTTAGAACATATCAATTTGGCCGGTTTCCGATGCAAGTATTATGTTCTAAATTTATTTTTGCAAAATACGTAACAAATTATTGTCGGGATTGTATCTCTTTTGACGATTAGCATTAAATCTGCTTTTCTGCTACGTTATTTGTTGCTCGAAGAAATGAGAACAAGAAATAAATATTTTTCCTCTTTGACAACAGGACTTGACTTTCATCTTCTCATGTTAATGTTCTTTATCCTTTCTTCAAAGGCAAAAGGAATACAATGTAATGTGCCTTTATTGCCAGGCAAAATATAAATTTGTGTTTGTTTATTTAGCATGCCTCAGGCCCGATAAGTATGTTAACGACAAATTCTTGTTGACTTACCTTCCAGTATTCTTTCAACACAAGCTACAGAGAGCGCTTGTTGTTCTGAATTTAAGTTTACTTTCAGCTGTTCGAATTCCAGTAAATATACGAAGAAGTTTTATGAAACATTAACGGACTATGTACGCTGTCTACCTATACTTAGACCAGGGGTTCAGAAACTTTTTCGCTGGCGTGCCACTGAATGAAATTAACAATTTCAGGATACCACCAATGTTTTTTTTTTGTATTTAAATAAAAAATCTGAATTTCGAAAGACTGGCTTACAGCGGAGATGAGTTTGATAATTTTGCCAGCAATGCTGCGTGTTGGCAAATATATGAGGCTTGACGTTGCAAGGGGCTGTGAAATGGAAATGAATGTGGAAAATGTAGGTAATGAGAATATCAAGCCAACCGTCCCCAGTACTGATTGTGATGGATCAAAGCAACTGGACAATGTAGAACATTTTAACGATCTGTGTAGCCTGGTAACAAATGATTCAAGTTGTACACGTGAAATTAAATCCAGGATTCCCATGGCAAAGCAGCATTCAATTAGAAGGGGTCCCTGTTTACCAGGAAATTGGACTTAGATTCAAGGAAGAAACTAGTAAAGTGCTACATTTGGAGTATAGCTTCGTATGGTGTTGAAACTTGGACACATTGGAGAGTAGATCAGAAATACCTGGAAAGTTCTGAAATGTGGTGCTGGAGAAGGATGAAGAAGATCAGTTGCACCGATCGTCTAAAAACGAGTAAGTATTGCTTAGAGTCAACGAGGAAAGGAACATTCGATATACAATAAAACGAATTAAGGCTAACTGGTTTAGTCACATCTTGGGTAGGAACTGCCTTCGAAAGCACGTTATTGAAGGAAAGATATAAGTGACGGAAAGAAGAGGAAGAACACGTAAGCAACTATTGGATGACCTTAAGGGAAAGAGAAGATACTGGAATTTGAAAGAAGAAACACTAGATGGCAATCTGTGGAGATCTCTCTTTGCCAGAGGCTATGGAGCAGTCGCAAGACAACCTTATGAATGAATGAATGAATGAATGAATGAATGAATGAATGAATGAATGAATGAATGAATGTTTTATTTACTGTTTAAAATTTGTATTTCTTTTTATATTTCGATTTTATTAAGGTCGCATACCAGTCAATAGTGGTTGGTGTTCCAGTAGTAGTACAACACGCAAACAACAACTTGAAAAACAATAATTTAGACGACAGGAAGCCAAGTGAATCCTGCCGCGTAATTCAAAGTGGAAAGCCACTCTTTCGCCTAGCAGGGGAAACAATAAAAGCGTACACATGAAGATTCAAGTCTTCTGCGACATTACGCTGTGTAGCTGGACCATCATTTCTCGACGTTTCGAAATCTCATAGCGTCTTTATCTTCAGGGTCAAGCAGTCTTCTCGGATTTACTCACGCAACGACACGTCGTCACATACCAGAAGACTGGAATCGTAAATTATATGACATCTTACTTCCGGTGTCTTACTATAATTGTGATATATAAGTATGGAATAAACCGATGTTTTGTGTAAACGTCTATAGTTTTTAATTGGAGAATCACAAAAATATTCAAAATTTTGAGTGGAGAAAAGATATTGACAGTTTGTGAGACTGAATATGTGCCAAGGAATTGTAAAATTACTCATAAAAACCGGTCTGGTTATCGTGGCGTGGTTCAAATTAGATCTGTTTGCGAGATTTTTATGTCAGTAGCATCAAACCGTAGAGCTGTATCACGGAAAGTTAAGTATCCGATTACTGAGTCTTTCTGTTTTCAGGGTTTGCAATTTGCGCCTTTCTTCTTCTTATATTTATTCTCTAGAACCACTTTTTTTTAATCTCTCCTATAGTAAGCACTAAGAATTAAGACGCGTTTCCTGCAGTTAAAGTATTAAGTTACTGAGTGAGGGAATCACGATCATAACACAGCAATACGAAGCAAATGACTGGGGGAACTATGACCAGCCACTTGTGGCTATAGCAATTGTGCTATATCATCAGGCCCTCGGACCACAAATACGCTTTCGATGACGCTTTGCTGCATGCCCTCAACCCATTAGCCTGAACACGCCGCGAATTGTGGTGCTGTTGAAGTGACTGAACAGTCTGTAGTTAACCGAAACCGTTCAATGCCTTCTTTTAACACATTAAATTTGGTTATTATGGAGTCCCCTGCATTCTCGAAAAAGGAAAGAGTAGAATACATAAAACTGTAATATGACCTTCTGTTTTATATTTGTGTGATATTTGATTTGTTATGTTAAGGAAAGAACATAGCTTGATGGTTTCTGAGAGGAATGTGGTAAGTAAAATATTTGGAGCCAAGGTAATGGAAGTGATAAGAGGTTGGGAAAAACTGCCTAATTAAGAGATTCATAATTTTTCCTGTGCATTTGATATTGTTGGGACACGGTAGATAGGTTATTTAGCACACATGAAAAGACCCTACAGTAGGGTTACCATACGTTCGGGGTTTCCCGGACATGTCCTCTTCTTCAGGCATCAGAATTATGTTTGGGGGGATTTTTATAATTTTACAAAAGTGTCCGAGTTTTTGGCCTTTGTCGATAGTCACACTTAATTGTCCGGTGGTCGTTACGTCCTTTATAACTCGTAGTCCTCGTAGGCAACGTTTCAACTTCAGAACTTATTTTCACAGTCACTTCCGGTTGTTCGGAACGCATGCTCGCACAGACCGGTTCCGGGCGTTCATGTTGAATTGTGTGCAGTGCAGTGGACGAGGTGTTGTGCGCTGTTTAGTTCGTGTATCGCTTTTATCGCATTCTTACAATGGGGAAAAGAAAATGTAAATTCACGGACGAACTAACAAGCAAGTATTCGTGTTTCCGAAATGGTCGCGACGAGTGGGAAGCCAAATGCTTGGTATGTACGAGTAAATCAGGAACTTAGGTGTCTGTGGCGAGCAAGGGTGCTCTTGGTCTTCGAGCCCACGTGGAATCTTCCTTTTCCATCAAAATTTGGGAACCCAATTTGCTGCTGATGCCCTCTTTTTTATGGCCGATAAGTGGGAAATGTCATCTTTTCCTGTCGTGGATATATGGTAACACTACCCTAAAGGTGTACGGAATTTCAGTTGGAAAAGTTAGAGGTTAAGGCGCCACCTGGGAAACACAGGCATGGATAGCAATTTAATATTAAATTGGACTACCGAGAAGGACAGAATTTACGTGATTGAGTGTAGAGTCTAGTGGCTGGCTGTTGTGCACACTATGATGAACCTTCATTTTACGTGAAAGGCGTGAAATGGTCCGTGTAAATGGAAAACTATTGCATTTTAAAAAACGACTCTACACAGTGCAGTTAGTCGTAACGGTATCACAAGGCACCTGATGATTTTTTTTTCAGTTTCAGAAATGTTTGTTCCTCACAAA
Source organism: Coptotermes formosanus (assembly GCA_013340265.1). Taxonomy (NCBI): domain Eukaryota; kingdom Metazoa; phylum Arthropoda; class Insecta; order Blattodea; family Rhinotermitidae; genus Coptotermes; species Coptotermes formosanus. The sequence continues at coordinate 920,480 of BLKM01002437.1, forward strand.
TACTTCTCGATAAAAATATTCCGTGTTATCTACTCCGTGACTTATGATCCGGTTTCTCTGTTGGAATGCGGAGCGTTAACAGCAGAATAAGCTGCTCAGTGTCGGACTAAATATGTACCGTCCTTTCGTCCGAGATATGAACTGAGAAATGTTCGGCTGTGAAGCACAAGTTCTGTCCAGTACATTTTTATAATAAATAACGAAAAGTATTTGACGGGAAAAACACACATACCAAGAACACTCAGTAAGATAAGGTGGCGCTTAACTCCTTTCAAGGGATCGATTGTAGAGTTCCGAGTCTTCTCATTCAAATATCAGTCTGCAGCCGGCTGGAATCTGCATCCTTTTTAAGGATGATGTCTTCTTACATCACTGGCCAGTAGACAAAAGTCACGTTTTATCCTCTAAAGGCGTGCGATTCAAAACATTCCCACTGGGTATCATAAACCCGCACACAAATTCTCGTCCAGATTATGACTGATTCTGCGGTTAATTTACGTCTCAAGCGAAGAGGTGCTGTGACGATACCCTCTAGATCGCCGGCCTCTTACCGCGGATTCCTGGCTTCAGTCCTGGGGCAGGGCATGTGAGATTTCTGGTGTACAAAGTGGCACTTGGGTATGTTTCTCGCCGAGCACTGCAGTTTTCTCCTGTCAGTATCGTTGCAGCAATGCTCCATAGTCACTGTTTCATCTACAGCCGACGTCACATGTGCTTAGCAATTGACAAAGTCATTAAATAACACAGTTAAAGGAGGATAACCTCCAGGCTTTTATTCAGAAGGTACTGAATTTGAATCTCGCCCAACCTACCGTTAATAAGGCCTCTTATTTACGCTATTTATCTGTGTCTCCAGGCAAGTGTAAAGATAATAAATTGGAATGGAATGTGGCCTTCTGTGTCATTGTTAAGTAAACTGTGAATTTAAAAATCACGATGTGGTTTAAACTGCAGGAATTATGTAGCGTCAAATGAAGTGGAAAGTATATCATGATTGGCGAGTTGACGAGGAATATGAAAAGGTGTTCGTGGCGTATTGCATATTTTCGCCAGAAAAAAAAAACAAGAACTATCACTAAACCAGTCATGATACCGCAGATGGCGATTTAAAAGCGCGTCTACATAATACCAGTATAGCACAATCCTACTCAGTTATTCCAGCATAATCTGTGTGATTTGTATGGATGGGTTACTCTTTATACGGAAGAGTTGCTCTTTATGAACACTGAAAAATCATAGCCTTTCTCATTTAACTCTGTCACTTCGAAGAATAAATTAATTTTTGTAGTTATTTTTTGTCACGTAGGTAGATTGACGTAGAATTGTAGTGGAACCAGTGTTCGACAATGTAGGCATCACACTCAAGGTGGTTCCACTTACAGGCCTGCACTATTTCACTAATAGCATATACAGTCAGCAGAATATTACAGATTCACTGCAGTGAATTTTGCGAGGAATTTAATAAACACTAGGTGGGGATTCCAGTGCACCTCTCTTGCTCCTTTAGTTCCAATGTTAATGTCTAGTCGTCCCTACTGTTGCGGCTTGTTACACCCAGGGGTATCATTTTCCTGTACTAAAAATGCTCATTACAGCACGTTGTATTGTAAAAGGCGGAAGATTTTCGAACACGAGAATGTAGGGAATGGCTGGATATTTTTCAAATATATCGTTGTTATAGTTTAATGGCAAGAAGAGAATAGCTAGCTTTGTACCGAGGCCTTATTGTATTTAAGAGCGCGCCCAGAGGAACTGAGAAAACTTGCGAGGAACTAATAAATAACATTGGTACTGGCAAAAACAACCTGGAATAATGGAACTACCCTGGAAATTTTACTCTAGAAGAGCTGTGTTTACCAGATGATGCTAACGAGATAAACAGGGCTTTTGGGAATGTATAGAGAGAATGTATCTATGTTACCTTATTCCAAAGTCCTTCTGAGAATCATTGGAATTACTTGTATTATTCTAGGGACTCTTATTGCATTCTGAGTTTTCAATTTATTAGGTTTGGTAGGAGAAGCGCGTGAAGAACTGTACGTTAAATTTCCGGTAAAACAGCCCGTTAATATATTGCGTTGCGATAGTAATAATATTAGCAATAATAATGTGGATAATAAAAAAAGAATTTTTTCGTTTTTCTGAAACACCATTTACCTGGGCATGTATCCAAGTAATTTACGTTTCTAACAATTCTACGTCATTTAACCACTTTCGATTTTAGACTTGTTCATTTAAGCGCGTTGGTGGACACATTTCTGATATAAGTTGAGCGACTTTTCAATACACGTAATTCTGTGAAGTATGTAAATGTTGAGCCCACTGCCCCCTGTTTGAAGTTTGGTAGAAAGCTGTCTTATAAAGCATTTTGCGGAAGGTGGGAAAAGACGTCGCTGAAGTGCAACATAACTCAAGAGTCTACTTACGCAATGCTCCTTTCTAAGTATTTTACTCATAATGTATTTAAATGTAAGGGTGTTTAGAGCAAATACAGTGTAAAAGTAAAGTTGTCGCTCTGCTCGCCGGGAATACATGTGGAGATATAGAGATGTAGCTCCACTCGTTCCTAACCTGGACAATTGATGGAGCGTCACATATCGGTCGCATTATCCCCCCCCCCCGCGCCCCCCGGGGAACGATCCGCCGCTACTCCGTGAAAAAAAAAGCTGAGTGGGCTCCACGCCCGTGCCGGGAATTGAACCACGAAAATAGGATAAAAGGAACCTATTTTAAACAAAAATGGAAATATGTGTGCGTGTGTGTGGTGTATGCATAATTCCAAAAGCGTTCTTTGTTGCTTAGAATATATCATTTTCCTTGGTGTTCATTTGTTAAAAAAAAAGGTGGAGCTTATCCTTTGCGCCCCATGAAGGCAAACGGTAGAGTGGGAGCAGGTGACTAGCTAGGCTCATTCATAACGTCGGCACTTGATGGAGGTGAAAGGTCAGCTTAATGCCCCTGATGCTTTACCCTCGGAAACGAACCCAGTACTCATTGAGTAGAGTGTTGGGTTGGCTCCAGAGCCGGTTTGCACGGTTTTTTGGAGAAGATAAAATCTCTTTTCCCTGCTGGGATTTGAACCGCAGACCGTCCAACCCGTAGCTAGCCCCTATATACTGTGTAACTATTTATAGGAGACAGCTTATTGGACTACAGATATAACACGCATATAATAAGACACATATTTACTTGTCTTTCGTCAAATATTTACGATGTTGAAAACTGTTTTAAACAAATATTTACATTTTAATGACTGTATTTTATGTGAGACAGACATATTCGTGAAACGAATCTTTAAAAGACCAAATTCTCTTTACCACCTTTAGTGTTGAATTTAATAAAGTTAAATGTATCATCTTTTTGGAGAGGAAAGGCGCTGAGGGACGGCCAGACGGATGGAACAGTATCTTTATTAGGCGTTCATTCTATGCGCTTTATACAATCAACGCATGAAAATGTTAGTACAAACCAAATCTAACGTGAAGGGAACAGGGTTCTGCTGAACTGAATGAACTAAATCAGCAACAGTTTTACAACCAAGAATAAAATTTGGAGCAAAGCTAGAAGTGTGGATATCTCATCGAGCACGTTGATAAGGGGATACTTTAGAAATACCATAAAGACGCTTTTACGCGTGGTCGAGGAGAAATCTATAAAAGAAAAGTGAAACATGACATTTTGAGGAAGCTGGGAGATATGAACGGCGGGTAGGTGTTGCAATTTGAAGAACGCTGACTTAAGATCTGCAGGAACTGTAGTACTAAAACTGATTTTGTTGACCGAAAGAGAGGCCGTGTTACAATAAACAGATGGCATGGATTTTGCGGCAGAAAACACTGAAACGGGTAGGCAGGAATAAGAAAATGTGGGTGTCTTAGAATTTTATCACCTTCATCCCCAAAGAAATATATTTCTAATTTTAGAAATAAATATATTTGAAATACAGAAGGCTAAAGCAATACGGAATAAGAAAGGAAAGCTTATTAAGTTATGTGGAGGAATGCTGGACACACAATATGCGAAAGAAATTACTGATGGAGAAAATGAAGCATAAGACTTGTGAATAAACATTTCACGCATCCTAGTTTTCTGGTATGTGACGCCTTACGGACTGGTACGTATCTATATACCAATTTGCAGGGGGTTGTATCGCTGAAAAAGAGAGTACTTATCAGCACCGCTGTGAAAACCATAAATATATTCTAAACATTCCGAAATTAACCTCATTTTCAGCAAAATATAGTATGTTCTATGGGCGAAAGAAAACGCGAAAAGGTTACATTCGAGAGAAAGGAGAATGGACGCGAAAACAGTCTAAGGGCGAGGGAAGAGGAGAGTGGTGAGAAGAACAATGCAAGAAATGGAGCGATAGTCAGAAAATGGAAGGGCGTATCCGAGCGCAGAACGGAGAATGAAGTCAGAAAAGGGAATAGAGATTGGAAAATTATAAAACCGTAGTTCAGAGTGAGTAAACATTTGTATAGAAGAGACTTTGAAGCTGCATACTTGGTGAATAGTGATACTAATTTGGGAAAATCAAAGTGTATAAAATTGTAAGTGAAGGTGGAAAGTTGGGGGGGAAAAGTAGGGCAATACCATACTCGGTGTCTGGAGAATGGAACAGCAACCCAAAAACAATCATACTAGTGGGAGGAGGCATGGAAGTGTAAAGGCGCAGTCGACTGCATGAAGAAGAGGGCTGACTATAAGGATTGTGTAAGAACTCCATATAAACATTACGTGTTCTATTAAATTAAAATATATAAAAAGAAGTTTTCTTTTGAAGACGAAGGAGACAGGAAATGTGGTCTCTTTGAATAAAATATTTTACGTTTTATGAAGATCAGCATACGGAGATTAAAGACTAGCTGAAAAACTAAATAACAATTTACATTTTAATAATATCCGAACATTTACAGGCAAGTCTTCCGAAAGGCTTCTTCACTTCAGGACCTCCAATGAAAATTTTGTATACATTTCTAATTCCTACAATGCGCGCTAATTGTCCTGCCAATATTGACTTATTCATATTACTCACCCAACAAGGAACAGTCCTTGAAACATTTCTTCGCCGGTGAAGTTTATAAATTGTCGGACTTACTTTGCCCGGAATCCAGATTAAATTAATTAATCATAGCCATGACGGAGATTTATAGTTTAGAAACATTTGCGGTTAAAACTGTGAGACGCAGCATGTAAGAAGAGAACAGGAAAATATCGTACTAATTACAAAGACGTATTACACGACAGTAGTGTACAGTTTCATTAAAAAATAGAAAAAAGTAAGTCACTAAAATGTATTTTCCTGCTGTACATAACATGAAATTGGACACAAATGTAGTTAGTTACGTGAACTATAAAGCTAGTCCTATACAGTACTGGACAGGCCCTGAGGGTTCCAGGAGGTTGAAGCTTCAAGATTGCCAGACAGTCGGAACGGGAAGGTGGTAAATTTGTCAGTCCTACGCACCGGTCGCTTTTACCCTCGAAGAAGTATTCGTGGTATTCATTTCTGTTAGAGACTGAGTCGACTCCAGGGCCATAGTGCAGCCTGAAGAATTAAGTTAATGGAATCGGGAATCAAAACCGCGACCTTTCGGCTTGTAGCGCAGTACCTCAACCAACTGCGCCACCGCGTGTCTCTTACATGAAATATATGTCAATGCATTAATATGCTAATACGTAAATGTTAATAAGTAAAAATGTACGTTGTGAGTTACTAGCTCAGGGCAACCACGACAAGCCTAAGGCGGGTTGTCCGACAGCATACCTGTTGCATACCGAACATAAATCAAGATCTGTACCACTATACTAACCCGTTCAGTCGGATATTGTCATAAGAGATAAATTCGAACGTCTGTGAGTTTCGTGCATAATGAAAATCACGTTCATGTCTTGTTTTTTTTCTACTTTCCCGAACATGTTGCAGATTCTTGTGACACAGTTGAATATCATTGGCTGACACCTGTATGGCTGTGTACAACAAAGTGTAGGTGATGTGATGTGTTGTGATGCATAACAGACAGTATCGTGATTAATGTAATGTGTGTTCAGGGATATGGTGATAAGACATCATTAAAACAAAGTAAACCACAGTGAGCTACCTTGCAGATTATAAACATAGGGGGGGATCTGAGTGGTGGCTTTATTTCCTTAGCTTGACGACCCATCATGTTTTATGGAGGCTGGAATATCGGGCTGTTTATGTGCCAGGGGTGTCCAACGTAGTCATTTTTGTTGGCACTGTTCCTACTGAGGACTCTGACGGGGCTGTTAAGGCTGCGTAATAATAATTGATTGTCAAGCTTTGACCTCCTTTCCCAAAATGTAACTTCCGACTGTCGAGAAATGGTAGTACAGTAATTCATTCCACGTGGTGTGAAGGAAATTTTACTACTAGTAAGTAGAATATTAAATTGTATTTAATTTTTTTTTCCTGATGAAGCAGCCCCTAATGGGCCAGGGCCTCCTCCTTATCGAGACTCTCCTCTGCATGAGTGATCGGCCCAACGCAGAGACCTCTACCTGACGACACACAACACCCACAAGAGACAGACATCCATGCCCCGGGTGGGATTCGAACCCACAATCCCAGCAAGCGAGCGGCCGCAGACCCACGCCTTAGACCGCGCGACCACTGCGATCGGCCTAATGCTAATTACGAACATTGAGAATGTTATATTAATTTTAGTTCTTTAAGTTCTTATACAGAATTCCATTTAATTTTTTTGGCTTATCAGAAGGGTCAGTATGGTGACTATTCCGATAAGAATTTACTGCATTCAGCTGCCTTAAAAAACTTCGAATTTTAAAACATGATTGCTGTCGTGAATAAATAAAGCAACTTATCAACTTTTAAAGTTAAATACATTTCATCTGTCTTGTCAGGGTGGATCAACTAGGTGTATGTCTTAAACATTTCTGTGTCCCACGTTTTAACTCATAAAATCCTTAATTCAAATCCGCCCTGGAACGAGTTTTAATCCACGTAATCTGTAATATGTTAAGAATGTTAGTGATTTTGTCCCCATATTAGTGTATTTTCTAGATAGTAACACGTAGTAGGTAGGCAAACGAACAGCTTTGAACTGTTACGTGTGCCACTTAACATTGTGTCACTAATGACGGTATTTTATTTGTAACCACTTATGTTTAGGTGAAAATTTTTAATTATTTGAACCATTGTTCTGTGTGTTGTGAAACCACATGCATGTGTTGTGAAAGCTCTAAAGGATGGAGAGGAGAATACTGCTGCTTATTTTAGTCCATTGTAAAATTGACAGCAGTGGTTGCTCGGTCAAATGCACATGTGATCTTGGACCACCGTATCGAATTCCGACCAGGGTATGAATGTATTTCTGCCTTCCTTTCTGTATTTTGTTAGCATTTGTAGGGATATTTCTTAACGCGAGCACATCCAACGTGTAAGGAATCCTTCTAATGTGTCAGACTACATGTTATTCGAGAGGTGAATTTGAACTCGAACTGAACAGGCGAATTAGTCTGTGTTCACTAAAGAAAAGGTTTCACGCAACATATGTTAACTTATCTCGTATATCCTCTTTAAATTGCATTTGTAACGTTATTATTTATAGAAGTGCACGCATGTACAAATAGTGGCAGCGTGAAAAATGTGTAAATCAGTGAAGAGTCGGGGCTAACCCTACAAATTTCACGTGCGTACAAATGTTTGGCGACCTGCCCTCGTTCAAACGTTCGTTTAAATGAAACAGCGGGTAAGATTTATACGTTCCTTTTGCATAAAAACCTAGCCCATTATAGGCCTGGACAGGACGTTATGGTGCCGGGAGTTCGAGGTTAACAGAATTTCTAGACGGTCGGCAGATGAAGGCGGTAAGGTTGTCAGCCTACGCGCCGGCTGCTGTTACCGCCAGGAGATACCCCTGGTACTCTTTTCTGTTAGAGGCAGGGTCAAGCGGAGGGCCACAGTGTGGCCGGAAGGAGTAACTCAATGAAAAATCCCATTGACCTCATCGGGAATCGAACCCGCGACCTTCCGGCTTGTAGTGAAGTGCCTTAACCAATTGCGCCACCGTGTACCCAATTCGTTTTGTGTAGCGCCTTTGGTATTCTAAAATAAAAGTCACTAAGCGACGGACGTTTTATTGTATTCAAGACCACTTTTGGAATCGAAAGCGAAACCTTCTGAATACCAGGCTACTATGCTAACCGATCACGGGGGTAGAACAGGACTGATTGTTTTTATAACCCTCCTCAAGTTATTCGGACGGCTACTTCCTCTTTCATATTAGACGGGGAGCCAAATAAAATTCAGTCCCCGTCAACCTGTTTTCTTCCTTATAATTTATTTTTGCTTTATGCCATTTTATTCGCTGTTTCTTCCTTCGGTAGTATTTTACAGTACAGATTTGAACTTTGATATTCTTCCTATCTATGTGACCTGTCATGTTCGGGTATGACTTGCCTTCCTCTTTCGTGTGTGTGTTTGTGTGTGTGTGTGTGTGTGTGTGTGTGTGTGTTTGTTTGTGTGTGTGTGTGTATACACACACACACACAAACAAACACACACGCGCGCGCGCGCGCTTCTGAAATCGTACGTTCTGGTGTAAGCGTATGAAGTTGTTTGATTTCTGCTGCGTCCCATTTATGACCTACTTTCTTTCATTCGTTATGAAAGAAAGTAGGCTTGTGAGATCGCCATGCTGTCCGTATGCATATGTTGGCTGTGTGTCCCCCATTTCAGTTTTCCTACTAGTCGACCGACTCCTCGAAATACGATGTTACTGAAGGCAAATTCAATGCCTTCTTTTATAAATTTCTACAATCGGAGGTATAACATGGCGGAGGTATGAACTTTTTGAGGTAAGATCGACACTAGAGCTGCATAAACGTGGTCTAGGGTACCCCCCCCCTCCACCCCACTCATGTGCAGTAACAGTTAGGCTACTTGAAAAATGCACGCCTTTTGTTACGGTAATTGTTTCGAAGTATGCAAAAAAATAGGCAAATTTTGGCTGAATTTAGATATTGTTGTCGTGATGAATTATTGTAGCCAGACATGTGAATTTGGCAAAGAGAAGCATCATAAGCACTAGCATAACGTTGTTATTAATTACGGGTTTTCTGTCAACAACTGAAAGCAGGCGGCAGTAAGGAATTTGAAAGTTAAGTCTGACAAATTGAACGTAGCAAATTATTTGCTGAAATGATACAGCCTTCTCTGTAATGATGATGATGATGATAATAATAATAATAAACAGCCATATTGGGCACTGCACACACACGTCGAAAATATACTACTGTAAAAGTACAAACCATTCGACATGGGAAGTAACATTACGTTTACCATAATTTGCAACTATAGAATAGCTGCAATATTATGTACTCTAGAAACATGGTTTTTTCTGGTATGTAATTGTAAATACCCTGCATAAAGGTGATAACGAATAATAATAATAATAATAATAATAATAATAATATCTGGGTCATATGCACATTTGGAAAGAAGAAAATAATTTTGTGTCGAACATGTAATTGTTTGGGAACATTTTAACCCCTGCACCATGCAGAAACCCAAAACCTCGTCACCTGAGAGGAGACATTTCTTATGGAGAACTTTAGTATTGATAGCTGAACAAGATATACCATAAGTGTTATCACGAGGCTGGCCATCTTACTGCCGTGCTAATCAATATTTCCGTCGTCTGGGATGTGACGGCATGTAATTGTCATATGAATCTACATGGCGTCACCTTCAGGACGGCAGAAATATTAAATAATGTTATATGGCTAAATTCCAAAAATTACGTTTTATTTTATGAAATTGGAAGAACAGGCTGAAAATGAATTAAATGCATGTGGAAAGGGTATGTGTAATGTAATGTACTGTAAGGTAATGTGTAGGGGACAAAGTGGGTAAATTCGGCCTGGAGGCTCTTTGAAACCTCAGCAAACGGCGTCAACATGATAGCATAACCAAATGCCGGAAAGAAGGTTAACTACTAGTCGCTGTGCAAGACTGAATCCCCTCAAGTACTAGTTTGTGTGGTTTATGGTGTTCTGTGCCCCTCTAGCGTCGTATCTCAGTTCACAGAGGGGGGGGGGGGGGAAAAGTCTGCTTCTGTAACATTGTGCATACCTACAGAACTATTCAAGTTGAAAATAACAGTCGGTGAAACAGCAGGCCCGCGGATATAGACACCTGAACTCAAGGAAATGGATTTGAACTGTAAGATTGAGACGCCGCAGACATTGCTGGAACATTCGTAAAAGCGGACGACGTTAATGGAGATTTCTGTATGTCCCCACTGGCACTAGAAGGAGAATCATATGACCAAGCAAGATGTCTTATATGAGCGTAAATACAGCTACAAATGAAGTCGTTGTAGAACTAGGAATCCGTGTAATGAATGTTTGAAATTAACTTCTAAAACTACGTCTGTCATGGATATAAATTCACATTTTTTCCGGCGACATTAAATTGCCATAAAAGTGCTCGCTTCGAGTAAGATGGTATCAGAATGCTACTCCGCCCGTCCGTCTCTCCTCTTGTGTCAGCGAGGCTTCCACTGGACGGATTTCCGTGAAATTTGGTGTTGGGCACTTATATGAAACTATGTCGCGAAAATCCAAGTTGTGTTAAAATCGGGCACTTTACGTGAAGACTTAAGTGCCTTTTATTGTTGCCGGCTAAAGTAAATCGCCGTAAAAGCGCTCTTTTGCAGTGACATGGTACCAGGCTTTTACAATAATCGAGGAGGTATACATATTATGCGAACGCGCCGGAAGGTTACGTTATAGCACGTACGTTATCATTATTGTTTATAATTGTATCTATTAGTGACACGGATCAACATCTGATTTCTGCCACTTCTATTCTCCTCCACTTGAACGTGGCTCACATCTCTATTCCATCATTTGTTTAAATATCCTGGCTAATGTTGCATACCGGTATTTGTGAAATGTACTATGAAAACTGGACGGTAAAGTCCGACCCATCCGTACAGTTTCCAGTGACGTCCCTTCCACTGTAGCAGCATTTCGTATTATAGCTCTTGAAGGAAACTTGCAAACTGCGATTGCATGCGATGGAACTTTTTCTGGCTAATGTCTGTATTGCAGTACCGACTGACGTACAGGTCCTTCTCACTGCTGTAAGACTATAAAGCACGCCACTATTAGTTATGATTTTTTACGGTTTATTATCCAGATTTGTTTCGTCGTCTAAATTTGTAACAATTTTCCAGATACTTAAAAATCAACGTCTACGTATGCTGGTATTAAGTGAAATATTTAATTTTTTTAAGTTTAGTGTCTTCGTTTTATCACATTTTAAAATTAAATTATGAACTTGTAATTTAAACTGTTAAAAAGCTACCTGACAACACACAACACTCACAACAGACACTCATGCCCCTGTCGGCATTCGAACCCACAATCTCAGCAATCGAGGGGCCGCAGACCCATGCCTTAGAACGCGCGACCACCGTTCTCCCTTTAACTAATTAATGAGCTAACAAACCAACCAACCAACCAGCCAATTGAATGGATAATTTGTGGTCATAATTCATATTGCGGAAATATAAGAATGGTGCAGGATCTTGTTTCTTAAGCGGATGATCACTTAGCAGTTCAAAAACCATCAAGAATCCTAAAATGTATTAATGACTCGACATTATATCATACAAGCTGAATCAACCTTCGTAACCTACGTTTAACAATTCAATTTTTGTATTCTGATTATATTTACATTTCTGTTTCTCGTGTCCTGTAGAAGTCTGTCACGATTTTAAGATCTTCCTGACGTCCTGCATGCTACAGTGAGAGACTGTTCACCCCACACACCTCCCTCTCATGCTGGAGAACGAATGTAGGCAGAAAGAGGAGAATGCAAGTTTATGGATAGTATTCAGTAGCTAATACTAGAAAGAAGTGCTCTGGTATGCAAGCGAAGAAGTCTAAAGATTTGACATAAAATGTTCGGCCGAAATATTCTTATTAAGTCGCAAGGTAACACTGTACATTGTGCGTTCAAATTGCCAGTCGTGGCGGAACGTAGCTCGAATTCTAAACTTATATTTGGCGAATATTAGGAAATCGGACCGTGACAGAAGGCAATGGATAATGTTGCGTGTGTTGTGTAGGTCTTGAATTCCACACCAGTTTATTTAATTATACGTGGCACCTTTAAATTTAAGATCAATAAAATGTAAGGTTTTCTATCAACGCTATCTTGTATACCGACAGTAAATGAAATAAAGCAGAGAGGGTTCATAAAAGAAAGATACGTCAATGAAAATGTAGTTGCGTGTAATAAATCATCGACGACTTGACACACCATTCTGAGAGACGAAGCCGGTAGATTTTCAGCATCTTCAAGATTCAGTGATTATCCAAGCGTGTACTATGATACATCATAAATTTTAAGCCTTCAGAACCAACGCCTACTTACACTCAAGTTTGACATTTCCCATTTCGTAATTTACAAGTAGTCTGTTTCGGCCTAGTCGAGGCATTTGTTTGGAGGGCCTCAAGGAAAGCACGAAGTATCCAAAGAGAATAACTGACGTTTGTATTGAAAATTGAAGACCTAACCTCCGAAATATGGAATATGAGTGCCAGTCACTGAACTGTGACATTCGATTTTATGTGTTACAAGTTTATGAAATGAATAGTGTTATTACTATCCTGTAACTAAAACTGTAGATTGAGTTTGTCTTTCCGTTAGGAAATGAATACAAATCGTTCTCACCAGTTGCGACAGATGTCCGGGAGTTGCGGGCCCGAGTTGTTGTGTTGTGTTGTGTTGTGTTGTGTTGTGTTGTGTTGAGAGCGAGGAGTGTGGGTGTGGGTGACACTTTGTGAGTGCGTGTCTCGGGTTGCGAGTCAGAGCTTATTGAGCTGTCGGGCTTCAACCTTACTAAATCTAGTTTAAGAATAGTTTTAAGGTATTTTTGCTCCCGTATCTGTTCTTGTAACAAGATATGCACAGCAAATTGTTAGACCACGCCTCTATAATTACAGTTGAACCTCTCTTAACTGCTAGGGCACTTATTTTGTGCTTTAAATCTCAATTTAACTCTGGAAAAAAGGGAGAGGAGGTAATTTTTTTGTTTCCGTAGTGTTTTAAGACTGAACTGTTTTTCATATGAGAGCACACCCGATTCAGTTCATTGAATTTGGAATTCACAGCTGTCAAACTTAATTCGCCTGTAGACTGGAATGTTCTTTCCCGAATATCGAAGTGATCCCGGCCGACAGTCCTTTTTAAAGGCAGTTTGAAACCATTTCAAATCATTTTCTGTTTAACATTGGTAGGATTTTCAGTCTGAGTCAAATTACATGGACGACTTAGTGGGAAGAGAGCTCTTGCAAAACCTTGGCCTAGATTGGAAATATAATACTAAAAATTGGTCCAAAGGAAAAGATGAGCAAGTGTGGATTGGATTAATGGAGCTCAGATTGGGCCCGAAGGAAATCTTCTGTGGAAACGTTTTTGCAACGTGTGGCTTCTATGAGTAGCGGATAATTTTTTGATTAGCTGAGAAAATGTTGGCCACTCAGGAGGGATTATATTTGTCTGTCACTTGACCAAACACACCAATGAAATACAGTCGCTTATCTTGATTACCCTGCTGACACTGGAGATTAATAATTGAACGTATTTCGACTACGTGTTAAACGAAATGAAGTTTAGCTTTTAAGAAAGTTGGTGCACATTTAACTGTATGTATAGTTGTAGCATGCCGTAAATATCACCTATTCATGGGAGACATAAAATTGACGTTTAATATTTAGCTTAACAGGCGCGAAATACGGGATTTCTCATTCAATTTTCTGTAAAGTCCGTCTGTCACGATAAGATATACGTAAACCTAGTTTTCTTCAGTCCTTTGAAAATATTGTAATTCTGTCTTAAATTAGGCAGTCGAATTTTCTTACATTTCCAATTTCGCGACTAAAAATTGTTATCCACTTAGGTAGTACATAAATATGTGCTGTCGACGAAAGCGGCATTGGCTGTTTCAGACGAGGAAGGCGTAAGTGTATGAGATGTGTTATAATTACAATTCTTGTCCCGGCATAGCCGAAAAAAGAGTGAATGGAACAAATTTACAGTTTTGTTTTTACGTTAACAGAATTTAGCGCTCTTTCCTCTAATACCCCATAAGCTGGAGACGAAAACGAAGCAAAAACAAAGCCAGAAAAGAACAATATATCCTTCCTGCCACCTTCATTTCCCGTTGTTCAGAGAATCTTCACATCCTGAACACAGTTTACTCTTTCTTGATTTATTGTGTCGGAAATGGATAAAGTAAGGTTGCTGTGAGTCGTTGGAGAAGCTGTGGAAGGGCGAATATTCTCTTCAGATAGCAGCAGTTGAGGAACAGCGTAACAAGATCTTTAAAAATTTATTATTCTAGTAAGTGCCTCATGATATTTGGCTAAATTTTAAGATTATGTTAGGCCATAGACTCTTTGTTAATAGGTACCGGAATTTGGAAGGAAAGTGCTGCCTCTGGTTTTCGCGTATTTTCATCCTGAAGATGGAGACAGAACGTTCGTCTACAACGGCATGTGTTTCCCAATCTACACGACGTCACAGTTCATAAAACCGTGATATTCTCCAGTCATTGCTGTGTGAACCTGAGGACTTGGTGTACATATGCGTTGTGTTGTTCTCAGATATTCAGGTATCCGTTGTGATTTGAAAGGATCCGTTGGCGATAAATCAAACTTTAGACCTATCATAACTTATTGAGGATATCGGTCTCGCAGCATGCCCGTTGCCCACACACATATATAGGTTACATTTAAATTTACGTGTATGTTCTTATGGATGAATCCTTTTTCAATGCTATAAAATATTACTGTGCTGTTTGTACAGGTTGGTTAAGTAATGCTAACATTTATAAGTAGGCTTGCTTATGTTTTTGAAAAGACCTAAGTAAAGATGTAACTGTACATGGGTACTGTGCGATAAAATGCGTTTGATTAAACTTCGAAGCAGTGCCACTGATCCGCCAGCTTCACGCTCGCGTTAAGCAAGCAACCCCGGGACCCAATAGAAGAGGGAGTACCTCTGGACATGATTAAGAAAGGAGAACTAGCGGCATTCTTTTCGGGGATCTCAACCACGTCTGCTGTTATTTTGTGATGCCCTCCGGCTTGAACGAAAGTGGGGGGAAGGTGCAAAGCAACATAGCGATATTCCATGTCCGTCGCTAAAGAAGAGGCAGTGGCAGGGAGCTGTGTGCCTCTTCCAGGAAATACGAACGTTAGTCACGGGCTCACTGAGGTTTACTGATCTCGTGCCACGCTTTATGTTCATTGTTAGGTAAATACACCTTAGAGTAGCCGCTGTTTGCATGTAGTTGTGAACTGTTTTTGTCCATTAGCGATATGCTGAGGACGAGTGTTAACATGCTGACTAGTGTCGCCAGTACAAACTACTTTACTAAAGGAAGGCGCATTGTATACCCCCGGAGAGCAGCTTCTTAAGAGGTGACTGGCAAAGAAGCAGTCAAAACTCGGCAGCCGCTCATAAAATAAAGAGACAATAGTGCAACTGTGCTACCACAACCATCTTCTGTGAACGTATGGTAGATCGTTCTCTTCTATGTGAAACTTGTGTTAAATTGTTTTGTTTGTATGCGTTACAGAATTCAAATTAAGGCACAAACAGAACTGCATTGGAGTTGTTAACATTCCTATCTCGTCTTCAGTACCGGCGGTTTTCGATTATCCACTGCCTTTGGCTCTTCCTGATTTTGTCAGTATCTTCTCGTGCATGGATACTATTTGTGTCCAGATCCCTTGCAGTCATTTAAAACTACTGTGCAATTTGACGCTATATGACACTTTTCGTGTGACAAAATGTCCTGAGATGAAAGAAAATACACAATTGAAATGCATAATTTGAAGTTATGTAAAGGTGCAGGTAAAGTTTGCACGGTGCATGTCATGAACTCATATGGGAAAGTGGAGATAAAGGTGTGCAGCCTCTTAACCTTGGCACTAGATAGGGTGAATGGTGAGCTTTGTGCCCCAATCTCTTTACCTCTGGCCAAAGAGCACCCGGTATCTTTTGAATAGGAGATTACGTGGGTTTCAGAACCGGTCTGGATGCTTTCGAGAAGAGATAAAGCTATTGCCCCTGCCAGGAAAAGAACCACGAATCCTCGGACGTCCAAATCGTAACATAGTCGCTGTATCGGCCGTGATATTCCGCCTTGCATTTTACATTTTCCGTAATGATGTATTTAACATTGGCTATGCATATCGCAACATTTTTTCGCGTGCCTTTTGCGATTACAGGAAAAATAATTTTAAATGAGCTCATATCAATCAGTAAAGTGATTGCCTATGCGACAACTACCTTGGCGCGATTCACGTCAAAGGCATGATCTTTTTCCCTAATCACACAACCAGAACGGCGCTGAGACCAACCTAAGCTACTGCACGGTGGGGAGGCTTGTCGGAGAATTTTTTTCTGGTGCTGGAGAGAATGGAGCGTGAGGCAGGCCACTTGCATCTTCTCTGACGTCGAGGTTAAGGATATATGAAGTTTTAGATCCTCTCTCTCTCTCTCTGTACATTTTCATGTTGTGATGTGTACAAACAAGGACAACTTTATGCTTCATGTTTTTGGTGCGTTCGCAAAATTGCGAAAAGCGACTATTAGCTTCATGTCTGTCCGTCTGTCCGTCCACATGTAAAAACTCGGCTCCCAGTGGACGGATTTTTATGAAAGTTGACATCTCAGTATTTTTCGAAGATCTGTCGAGAAAGTTGCAGTTTTATTAAAATCTAACAAGAATAACGGGCATTTTAATGAGGACCTAGATACGTTTATGACAATATCTCGCTGAAGTCTTCTTAGAATGTGAAACTTTTCAGACAGAAGTTGTAGAAAAAAATCAAAACATTCATTTTACTTTCAGTAACCTTTTTCCGAAAATTCTGCCGGTTTATGAGATAATGTGGAAAAATATGGTAGAGTCAGACAGGCCACAGATGACAATATAATACGGCGCACCCGCATTGCATGCTGGATAATTAAGGCTACAGGCACACACTCAGAATATGTAATACTTATTGCTTTTGCACTGCAACAGTGGTTACGCGAACGCGCCTCAATGTTATGTTATACATACAGTGCCCGTCTTCTTTCAAATTGGGACTGAATTTTAATATTGATTCCAGGCTACCTTGTCGCAGAGCGTAAGAATATAATACGGTGTATGTCTTGTTTAGCGATTTTAGGGGGAAAATTGAATACTAAACATCTTTAGACGGTCGTCGTATAAATTATATATAAAAATTCAGTTTATTTCGCACAGAGAACCCATATCGTGTGCTGTATAGAGACCGACCGGTTAATGTTGTTCCGGGCAGTAAGTTTATCCTTATAATGGTGTGGAACACATAAATGCGCTGTATGGAAAATGTAGTGTCCTGCTGTTGCATCAGGTGGTACATATGCTTACCACGGAGCTGTAAACGATTAAGTGAATGGTATCAGTTTGATTTCTCTCCTTCTGAATGGCTGTTTTTCTCATACAGATTTCTATCAAATGAAGCGTAAAAATGATTTCGCCTCCTTCTGGTCTTGAGATTGAAAGTGCGTCACGAAGGTCAAAGGTCACACGTACTAATTCCTTTTGTATGGGTTTGTGTTAACAATATTATTTGTCAGCGCAAGGCTGTTTATATTGCGTGTTGTGCCCCTCACGGTTGTAGGCCATTCTTTGTAAAATATCGCTTCTCATTTCAGCTTTTAAATCTCTTGATATCATTTCGTTATTGAATGAATGCCTTTTATTTTATTATTATATGTAACACCACTTTCAGTAGCGCGGATTATGTTTGTAGTTTCTAATGACAGTGATTAGTTAATAACGAATTGCCAGATATGTGGACGGCAGCGTTTGTGTCCTAAATTGAGCTACTGAAACTATTACGAAAACCTCAAGACAGGAGGATACCGGCCCGAGATTTAATTCGGTAACTCACGAACAAGAAGTTCGGTTTGTATGTGTGTGTGAGGATGTATGTGTGTGTGTGTGTGTGTGTGTATGTATGTATGTATGTATGTATGTATGTATGTATGTATGTGTGTGTGTGTATGTATTATGTATGTACGTACGTACGTACATATTTGTATGTGTATATGTGTTTCGGTGCATGTGTGTCTGTAATGTCTGTGTGTGTATATACATAAAGTACGTGTGCATGCGTGCACATGCGCGCCACCTGCTTCTACGCAATTCTGCTTTTTTATGAATTAAATGATCCTTTCCCGTGATAGGTGTAATTATCTTTGCAGATTCCGGCAATTCCAAGAATCTGTAATTCCCGTTCTGTTTACGTATGTGGTCATTTACATCTTAATATCTGGGAATGAATAAAGTAACTGTTATTTCGGTATGTTAAAGCTGAAAGTCAACTGCCCACTTTGACCTCAAAACTACTAGAATATTGAACCAATTCTAAACTCTGCTCCTTCAGATCTGCTCATAACGCGTAAGACCTCAATTTCTATAGAAGTGAACGTATCTTATCAGTACCTCATAAATGGTACTTATTTTTATGAATGTGTTCGAATGCAGGACTATTGGTTCTTGTTGTTGTCCTGTGTGCAGTCTAGCCAACAATATTTTAATCACGTTCCTTAAACCACTTCTGATTTATGCACCGTGTGATAGTAGGACATTTGGTCATTAGAAACGATTTTTAGAGCAACGTAAGTAATATGGAATTTTTATATTGGCTGTGAGCGTGATTAAATGGAAATTCTGGCTGTTTGAAACTGCTCTTCGAGCACTTTCCCGAAATGACTGAAGAAAGCATAAAATTTTCAATCACGATAGAGGGTTTCTTGGTCGAATCGAAGCAGTACTATCAATTACTCAATGTTCGGTCACATACAGGCCGTACGTGAGTGTGTAAACATACGTCATTCCCATCCTTACGGTAGGAATATAAGACAAAAATGTACAAGGCCACCTTAGCTGTAAAGAGACTTACTGCACTCCGGACGTGAAAACGCGCCAAAGCCAGATAAGAGATTAAACCATCACAACGTGTTGTCCTTAACGACAAGGAGGAAGAACTTTCTGGACGCAATCCTGTCTTATCCTAATAAAGGTTCCACTCTCGCAAAGAGTCCTGTGATTCCATTCCTCTTGGGGGCCTACTTCCCGCTCTGGATTACACCCCCCCCCCCCCGCCCGACCCCTTCTCTCCAGTCGTTTTTATCCACTCTGAGTCGCTGAAGGGATCTTGTACCTCTCTGCCTACACACATCTTCTTGCTGCCATCAATAGAGTCCGCAGTCCTCCATGGAGATAACAAAGGGAAGGATATATGTTGGCTGTGCATTGAGAAATGACAGAAGTTTGCAGTTGTTTCCTTTCTGTCTATCCTCACTAAACGTTTCATCATCTTCCCGTGCCCCAGTAAGGTACTGCAGCTTTTCATTAAAGCCTTAGGTCACATCGGTAAATATATGTACCACATTCAGTTACCCTTAATTTTTTCCACTGCCTCTAACCTGTTCCGACAGGTGTCAGATATTGTCACATCACGAGTAGAACTCAGTTTACAATCACATGTCACATTTAAAGCTACATTTTTCAGATCGGGATCATTTCTTGAAACCGTGGGACGACTAAACCTCTCGTCGTGTGTAATATCTTCCCTGCCGTCGTTTTAAGTTACCGCAAAGTTCTGCTTTAGTCATTATTCTCTCTCCATAAATTTACTATGACATTTTTCTAAACTTCAGTGTCATTATTTTTCCATTTTCGTTTGAGCTTTTAATATTTTTTCGAGTAACTTAAGAATGGTGTCACCTAGGTTTTCGACAAAGAATCGAAATGCCAAACCACTTGCACTTACTACAAAACCAATTAATTTCCAGACCGTTTGCTAGGGATCTACTGCACCGTGCAGTTTTGCGGTCCCAAATGTAGTAACTCGTTGTTTGACAAAAGCAACATCTCGATATTTAAGTGTCTGATTACACAGATGAACGTCACAATAACTACAGAGTGAGTCAAAAGTCACTGTGCGCCTACACTACAACGGATAAAACCACCACATTTTTAGTATTAACGTTACAGCTGCTTCAATTTTGGTATTAAGGTTCACGTACCGTGTTGCACTACGGTAACCAACCATCCATGCTTCAAGCAGCGTCATTGCTGTATTTCTTTGTTGTAATATTAATACTAAGAAAGTGGTGGTTATATCCATTGTAGTACAAGGGCACAATGACGCTTGACTCACTCTGTGTAAGCTATATTGGGGCCTGAGGAAATTGTTGTTCATTTTATCACAAAAAGTTTATCATATCAAAAGTCGCGGTACAGTCGCTTCGTCCTCAGTAGAGCCCATGTTTATTTCTATGCCCAAACACGGGTGATAACCCAAATTAGCCCATGCGAGATACTCTTAAATATGCATTAAAAATCAAAGCGTAGTTGAATCATCGAATATTTTGGAAGTGTGGTTTTTGGGTGACGGGCAATGTGACTCGCCAGGATGTAGTGATAAATGTGTAATGTGCGGTTAAAAGCAAACTGTATTACGTGTGTCGGCATATTACAAAAAGAATGGTTGAAGGAGACGTAGAGAAAACCGTCTGTGAAGAGTGTTGCGCTCTGTTACCAATTGTTTGAGTTATACACTTCCTGTCGGACCGTCACAAAGGAATCAGGAAAATAATTCGAACCAATTATGAAAACACTGATCATTAATTGGAAGTTTGGCTAGCAGCCAGTAGCTCGCAAAGAAGCTGAAAGCGGAGGCTAAAGGCTATGAATACGTAATACGCTGGAAGGAAAGTTTGGTAAAGCACTTATTGTGGTCTTCAACGACGTATGTTGAAGATTCAAACTTACTGAAAATCTCGGTTTGTTTACAGCATGTCAGTTGTAGCCATTATTAGAAGGATGGTATTAAATATGAGATATGTAAACACGGCAACTAATTGCAAGACACAGATTACGTCTACCGTGTTTCTCAGTTTACCATGATTTAAGAAAACTCGTAACTGACCTCCGATTCCTAGACAACTTGAAAAATAACCAGCAGTTTTGTCACACCAGCGCAACAGTTTCATATCACAGTAAACGTCCGAAATATACACCTAAAAATTAGCGTTTTTCGTCGATGGTATGGCGATGTTAGCTGGTCAGGATCACAACACGCGCTGTGCATAGTGCAGGCCGCGGCATTCTGCCGATCACGCCGTCATATGTAGAGTAAACGGTTGAATTTTCCGAAAGCGTGCTCCAATTGCGACGGAATAAAGACCAGAAAATCCGTAATTTTCTCTATATTTCTCTTTAATTACCAGAGGAGTAATTTTAACCAGAACTAATATTGGTTTTCAGATATTCTACAGTGCCAAACGTGTTGTTTAGTAATCGGTTTAAAAATTCACCTGTTGTCTTATTTATCTATCTAAGAATATGCATAGCAAGATAATATTGTATAGGTACTAGGTGTCCATTGGTGCTGCTTTTGTGACAGTGATTGTGGTTATATCGTTAGTTTAGATTTCCTATAAAACTGCAGATAAGATTTTCGCGCCTGTTGGTTTTTGCGCAACTCAGGGTGGTTTGTTACTGACGTTTCGGCACAGCGTGTCGGACGCAAAACTTCTGTAACAGACCATCCTGCGCAACGCACCCACCTAGACAAGAGAAGGTCTCAGTTGCACGGCGGGAAAAGCCTGAAGCAAGTTACATCCGGAGGGCCCACAAATATTAGGCGGCACCGCACAAAATTTTTTCGCCATGGCGACTTGGCGTCTGAGATTTGTGTACCCTCGAGTTTGTTTGTTGTTTGTTTTCAGATAGCAATAATTAATTATGTTGTATTTACGTGAAGTAAGACTCTGCCTGCCGTCATAAGGAAACAAAGGACATAGATGTTTTTACTCCTGGTAAATGTCTTTGATTGTCAAATTCAAGGTTTCTTCAATTGAAAACCGAAACATTTGCGTATTACATGAGTTGTGGTGACAGTCTTATCACAAAGGGAATAATCGATTTTTAATCCTTCTCTAAAGGTCTGTGACAGTTGGTCCACTCATTTTACCTGTGTTTAGATTGACAGTGTACATTGCAGATGTAAATGCACACGACGTTTCGGGAGATAGCTCTATTCACGTCTTCAGGTTCTCCGATGTGTTACTCACACAACTACTCACAGTTTCAGTCAGTCTCAATTTTGCCAATCAAATAATGGCATGAAAGTGCTGAAACGTTTTGTGACAGACGCGATGTGCACTTATCGATGTCCAGCCTAATCTGGTCGCTGTGAGAGAAGTCTTTTCCGAGACGTCACATTTATTAGGCATACTTCAGACAATGTGCGATGTCAGAATAAACAAGGGTTTAATCAATTTTTTCTGTTATAATACCAACTTTAGTTCATATGAAGAAAATTAAGCAAAATTTTTCAGACTACATTGCAAACACTCCTAGTTACTTATATATTCTGATGTCTGTTGACTGTTTACTCATCCAGACTTCCATCTTGGACTCGCATGGCACAATAATAATATTAGGTTTCTTGCGTATTCACTTAATGGGCCTGAGACATGACACCAAATGCATCTGTAAGAATTACATCCCCATAAGGAGGCCAGAGCTAAGATCTTTTAATTCCAAAGCAGGGAAGTTATCATATTCAGCGATGTTCTTAACAGTTGGCTGAATCAAGTAATTTCCAGTATAATAAATTGTGGCGCTTGGTGTGATACTGTTTTCTGAAACAACATACGTAATATCATGATTTTTATGACATGTGAACTTCTAGTTCTTAGAGAACTGAAGTAAAACTCTATTGCAGTGGTACTGCAGGTGTACCAACAGCACTCCCCGTCTACATGTGAGCCTGTATATCCATCTTTCTTTCCTTCTTAAAGGACAACTGACGTAGTCATCCCTTTTATTAAAAGAAAAGGACGGAAGCTAGGCGCAGACGTTCGGGTCCACAGACGTTACATTTTCAATTGGAAGGCATCGTAGGCATTATTGATGGCGGAATGCCCCTCGGTAGCCAGCAAATTCGTTTCATGCTTCCTGTCGCAAAGTGCTGTAAATCACTTCTCCTTTTTCACTTCAGTCGAGTACCCAGAAGGTTTACCATATCTTTAGTCCTCTTTTAAGCGCATCGTGTAAATGCCGTTTAATTGATATAAATGAACCCCTAAAACATAAAAGCCTCTCATGTGGAGTAAAGGATTTCAAATATTTACCTAATCCCACGGAACGGACTCCTTCAGAAGCTGGTAGTTCCTCCTTGAGTCAATAAATTCCACGAATTTTATGTAATTCGAAGTTTTGTGATCGTATATTTTCTTCAAGGACTTGGACCGCGTGAACGGAAACGGGAATCAATACGGAAACTTAATATTAAAACAAGAGAAACTCGTATATTGCGGAAACGCCAGGACAGAGTGCTGAGGGTAATGCTGGAATACTTCGATTTGACGAAGAACCAGTAACAAGAATACGGCATCAATTTCTTAATTAATAACTAATATATACTAATATAATAACTAAAATAATTTTGTATAAAGCCAAACACAGCAATAACCTTAAGTGCGAAGTAAGACAATATACGAAATTTGAGGTTTTGTCACGGTGTTCTTGCTGAAGATTCAAGTCTTGCTGGACATTACGCCGTGTCGACCGGCAAACGTTTGCCGACGCACTGCTTGACCCTGAAGATGGAGGAATTTCTAAGACATGTTTCTGTTTTTGCAAAAGTAATTTAAAAAAAGTGATCCATGCACCAATTTTAAACACGTGTCTCCTCCGGAGTGTCTTGCTATACCACGTTCAAACTCAGAAGACAAACTTTTGAGTAACACACGCCGAGAAAACCTGAAAACTTATGTTATTATCTAATAGACACCTTCACTGGTTACTTCAGTCCTGTAACTTAACCTACATTTTACAGAGTGTTCAATAATTTCATGCTGTCAGCGCAACAAAATTTGACTTAAAAATAACACTGTTAATATTCGTCACTTTTCTAAGTCATCTATGTTGCATTCCTGAACGTGTGATATGTATTGAATTGTAACGCATGAGGACGCAACTGTATTAACTTAATAACATTGTGGTTAAATGACGCAAGAAACGCACATAAAAAGTACACTTTGAGAGCTACCCATATAGTGAAGCAGTTAACTTTAATCCTGCATAGTTTATTGTGATCATGGAACTGGGCTTTATACAGCTTTAATCTCGGGGCACTAAACACTCTCGGAATGACAGGAAGTTTCGGCAGGGGTTTACACTCAGCCTGCTCGGCGCGGATATCCAGATGCTGATGGACAGATAAGCGGCGTAAACCAGACGCTAAGTAGCGAAGTCAAACCAAAGAGCAGGATCTCGAAAAGTTTTAAATCTTCGGAAATGCGATCGCTTAATTAGCATGTTGGATCCCAGAAAAGGCAGTAGTGAATGCAGGAGATTTTTGAATTAAGTGTTGTACTCTGAGTGGCAAACTGAACTCGGCTTTAAATTCGCAGTGTCAGCATCTCTTATACCGTGTGGGATTTAGGATAGTTGAAGCATAGCTAGGTTATGTAATTACATACACTAGTACTCATTTGCACAGTAATATGAACTACGACTGTGCTCAGATGGAAATCTAGCAATGAAATTTTCCCATTCTGTCGGAAACGTCTTAAATTACGTAGGATCTGTAGATAATTGTTTTTGTCACAAAATGTAATTAAAATATAAATTTGTCCCATTAAAACTAAAGGAAGCTAATATGACGAATGTAGTTAATCTGCATTCTTTCATATCAAGTTTTAATTATGTTAATTTATTTCAAGAATTCCCTTCACCCTTCATTTTGGATACGGTCTCCATAATATTGTGGATGATAATTAAAGGGATGGCTGTCTCTCCCTCTAGCTTTTCGAATTTCTAATTTGTTACGGAATCTGGGGTTGGGATACGCGATAAAACTTACGGTGCCAAATTAGTTTTTGCCCCCGTCGGTCCAGTAGTACCCCTGTTTTATACACACCTCGTCTATAAATTCTTAACTTTCCTCAGTAACGCCCGCGACTTATAAAGATTATAAAATACATTACCTAATTAGGACCAAAGACTTATATTTCAAACATGTTTCTGTGTGGAGTAATTTTTAGTATTACTTTCTGCAGTGTAATATGTGTAGTGCCGTTAGGTTCGCAACACCTGTTTACAGTATGGCGTTGCCGTTCTTTCCACTGAGTCACTAAAGATGTGTGGCAGTTTCTGAATCATTTTGCTTATATTATTTTGAATATTTCGTTTTTCAAGCCATACTTCATCGTGAATGACATTTCGGGAGGTGCTTTTTCCCGTCTTCAGGTTGTTACTACGGTGGAAGATTTGACATGACCATTTTTATTCTGAACATCTTTGTAAACGTTGGGATGAAACCCTACACATTTTCGCTTCGAGGCTAATAGGCTAACCACTATATCACTGAACACAGTTTACAGTTGAAGTTAATGCTAACCTGCTCAATTGTAGTAGTAAATATAGTGATAACTTTCCAGGCGCGGTTGTGTTTCTGCCGCTTAAAAGGAGAACAAGCGGCTAAATTAGAGTGTTGATGCGCGAATACGAGACGCTGAGTATTTCAGGTAATTTTTGGTCTGTCACTGCAGACTACTTACAGATACGTACAATCTGCCTTCTGTAAGTCTGTTTCATATAAGGAGCTGATCTTGGCTGTAGGTAGCGCAAGTTCTCGGACCGCTGTTAAATTTAACTTACAGAAAAGTGTAGGAGCATGACGCAAGCACCAACTGGATTCGAGCTGTCACAACGTGCCAATTAGGCGGACATGTGGAACGTGTATAGGGCAGTGGTGTGTGGATTTTGTGATGTCTGGTGGGGTTAAACAGAAGTAATCAGTAACAAACGTGCCCCATTTCCAATTTTACCACGTCAATTGAATGTGGATAGCGCTTGGACTGAACCCAGGACTCCACAGTGAGAAACCGGTGCCTTACCGCATTATGTCGAACAATAAGTACAATACTTGTACTTATTTTGTAATCAACATTTTTACGAATTTTTCAGTTATATGTTTTTCCATCCGTCCATGCACCCACCGATCCTTTCGAATTGAAAAACTGTAGTATTGGTTTACCTTACATTCTTCTCATTTTTGGGGAAATTTATTTTCGAAAGCGGGTTTGGTCCCTAATAGCCATTAAGCTTTTATCTTAATGTGGTTTGAAATAAAAGTCACGTGTCTTCAATGGCCTGTCGAACATAACATTTGAAAACCCCTTACGAAAGTAAAGTATGTAACTTGAGGCTCATCGTGGACGATGCGTTGCCCTACCTGTAAGGACGTCATTCAACAGAACAATCGATGTGATCCAGAACGACTTATCTGTGCACAAAATCCAGTGGGTCCCAATGAAACATAATATCATTGGTCTGTTAGTTTGAACACAAGCGCCGGGAGAATGGGTTACAACCATTACTAAAGAAGGGATTCTAATGTGGTTCTCTGATTTTATTGTAGCGAACGCGTAGAGTTGTGTTCTTGTTCAATAAAAATGAATTTTTGTGGTGGCGGGGCGGGGGAGGGGGAGGGAGGGAGGGAGGGAGGGAATGGTATTTATGGTACGTAGCAGAGAGTTACAGTTTAGCTGTCAGTATATGTCGATATGATTTGTTAGCAAATCCACTGAGAGCTCATACGATTGCAAGGATATACGTTCAGTCCCATTTTCCCAGGTAGTTGGATGCATGGTTTTTACACATCTGCGATGAAATGAATCAGTTATCGTGGAATATTGTAAAACACGAACACATGAAGATTGAAGTCCCGGAGAGGATTCGAATAAAAGATTATGCAACGACCGCACTGAAAACTAACAAGCGTGTTAAATGGATTCAGAATGACAGCTCAGTGGAGATTTCGCTCATAATAATCAAGTTTTTTTCCCCCAGAAAGTCACGTGGCAAATTTCACTCTAAATTAGCCCCGATTTCGAAATTTATTTAAAATTTAGAGGCAGTTTAACACAGGCAGAAATAGTTTTAGAAAATACAATTTTCTCATATGTATTTCAACTGTCTTGATCCTAGAAAGCCTGGCCACTCTACAAACATTTCTTCATTTAGATGTCATAATTTTTGTGAAAATTACGATAAGGTTAGACTTCAGCAGCAGCGTCTAATTGTGCCCGAAAAGTGAAACAAAGCCTAACAGCGTAAGGCAAATGCACCATCTAGAATTATGCTGACATCTACAATTTAGTCCATAACAAAATATAGGTAGAAGGTAACTCTTATACAAACTTCGACGTAGTCAAATTTAATCCACAGCATAATACAGGTAGAAGGTAATTCTTTTACAAGCTAGGATTTAATAAACTTTGTGAAGAAGAATCATACAAACCATTATAATTATAAATCTCCTTACTTCAGGACCAACGATATCATAAAGGAAGTTTTAAAGCCATCATTATTCTTAACGTACAATAATTCGTGTCTGTAAAACAGCCGGTAGATGTGTGAGCGAGGTATGCGTGAAGAATGGAAGAATAAAGATAAAACTCGCTTTCGGAGACAGAGACCAATTTTGACCTTTGCACCCAGAAACCGATGTAAGATAGTCATAAATTACGGACAGTAACCAGATTTTATACCACTGTGTGTGGGGAATAAGAAACAATTCGAAATAAAGAACTTTGATATACAGGCATGCAAACATTGTTAAGTATCAACATAGAAGAAATCTCACAAATTTAAAGAATCGATATAATGCTTATAAATACCACTTAGGCTTGCTTTCACCTTCAAACAACGATAATGCATTCTTATCTTGACACGCTTACTTCCCTTTCTTCAGCAAAAGTAAGTTTTGGTACACTTGAAATTAAAATGTTCCTACTTGTAAAATTAATGTTCTGTTTGTATGTTGTTCAGTGCAAGAAGCGATAAATTAATTTTACTTTCTGCCTCGATCACATCATCAAAACCTTCGTACATTCAGTGGCACTTTTTAATCTGTTTCCCATAAGTAAATGTAATGTAGTTAATTTTATTTGTGAAATTTTTGACCATTTTTCAACCTAGGTTGTTTCACTTTCTTTTTATCCTGCAATATTTTATTTTTGTTTCATACATTACGTTTTATATTCGTATCTTTTACCCTTACCAATTACTTCGCTCTGTCGTGTTTGCTGTCTTTTGTGCGGTGGTATTCATCTGTGTTACGTCATTGCAACATATTCTTTGCACCCACGTTGCCAGGCTTCGTAGTTAATGGCTTATGCGTAGGCTTGTTTTCGTTAAGAACCTTGTTTACGTCTGAGAATTCGATGTTAGGTCGAACTGGTTGTTCCGTTCTTCATATTTTTGTTCTTATAATCTGGTTTAATTTTTTATGTGCTTTTAAATAATAGCTCTCTTATGTATTCATTACAGTTCACATTCTACCGTATTCATTTTCTTCTGACGCTTTATATTTTTAGACATGGTCTAATAGTTTCGAAAAGCGTCAGATACCTCCGTATTTCGATACGTCTGTCCGCATGTAACAGCGCGTCTCCCACTGGACGGATTTCCATGAAATTTCGTATTGAGCGATTGCATGAAAGTCTGTCGAGAAACTTCAAATTTGACTAAAATCGAACAAAAATATCGGGCACTTTACATGAAGGCCTACGTACGTTTTATTGTTGCCGGCTACAGTAAATCGCCATAAAAGCCTTCTCTTCGACGGAATTGGTGTCGGAATATTAGTCTGTCCTTCCGTCAATACGTTCGTCCGCATATATCATTGCGGTTTCCACTGGACGGATTTTTGTGAAATTTGATATTGGGAGTTCCATTTAAACCTGCTAAGGAATCCCAAATTTTGTTTTAAAAAATCGGGCAAAAATATCGGGCACTTTACATGGTGCATTAAGCACGTTTTAACGCTGCTGGCGATATTAAGTCGCCATAAAAGCTCTCTGTCCTCGAATGAAATGGTATGAAGCTCTTATGATAGCTGAGAAGTTATAAACTTAATGCGAAAGCTCGACAGTGTTACGTCATCGGCCATTGCATGTCTTGTCCTTGTTTATGTCTGTTACAAGTAGGACGAGCTGTGTTGCATAATCACAGTCCTATTATACCTAATCCTGCGCATGTGAGCTTTGAAAATGGTTTTCAGTGACAGTCACAACTGCACTATAATAATTAGCGGCTAATGTAATTAATAAATTTCTGATTGTGATCTTTGTCTGAAGTGATTTTCATTCTTTTGTTTTTAAATAATTTTGTGACATTCTTTAAATAGTTGCCCAAGCAGTCCACGTTAAGGTCACGCGTTTTTCTCTTCCGTCTGTTTATTCTTTGTATGTTTTATTGCAGCTATTATTTTATTGTATATTTTAGGCATGTGAGTGTGTATGTGCCGATCCCAGTGGCCGCGCGGTCTAAGGCGTAGGTCTGCGGCCGAGCGCTTGCTGGGATCGTGGGTTTGAATCCCACCCGGGGACATGGATGTTTGTCTCTTGTGAGTGTTTGTGTTGTTAGGTAGAGGTCTCTGTGACGGGCCGATCCCTCGTCCAGAGGAGTCCTACGGACTGTGGTATGTGTCTGAGTGTGATCAAGTGACAATAAACAACCTCGACACCTATTGTGAGTAGGTAGAAGATGTAAGGACTACAAAACGAAACGAGTGTGTATGTGTACGTCATGTAACCTGTCGGGAAAGACCGAGTGACCTACACTGAGTAAAATGGATTTGGTCAGAAATGCACCATTCGTGAGGAGTCAGATATGAGGGGTGATGGATGCAGACCAGTGTGGGTTCTGTGTATGGTTACAAATAATGTTTGTAAGTTATTTTCTCCTTATCACTGAGTTATGACATTACACGTCATGCTAAGTCCTTGGATAGAGTATTTAAAAAAAAACCTTTCGAGGAAAACCATTTCCTTAGATTTGGTGTACTGCAATTTTCATTTCAAGGGGAAATGGAATGTCCTCGTTCATTTGCTCTTCTAACCCACTCAGAGTGGAAGGCATGAAAATCGAAGCGCGCTCTGAAGAAGATTACAGCAATGTCGGCTGTCTCTCCTCTCCACTAGACCACCGCCCTCCAGCGTCGAGAGTAGTGGTCTGATACTCGAGGCACACTATAACGAAGTTATATGGCAGTAAGATCCTCGTAAATGAACATGCGAACAACTTTCTCGCCCCATATGAAATTATAAGCTTCGCTTGATGACTGGGCTGCGGCTTGTAAATCGGTGTTAACCTCATGCTGATAACGGTAGGCGGAATATAATTCTGTAACTTTCTAAATGCATTTTTGTCCACGCTGATATTTATCTAATGCGCTCCAGTTTATGTGGTTGTTGTCTTCCTGGAAAAAAGCGTGGAACCTTATGCTAAAAGGATTATCTTCTTCAGTGGAGGTCATCTAGCTGTAAATATTGCTTTTGGCTGATTATTTTGTTATTAAACTGCGATATTTAAATGAGCGACAAGATTTCAGATCTCGAGTTTGATGTCGGTTATTTGCACACTTTCTGGGGCTTTCCGGGGGCCCTCGACAAAAGAGCCTTAAAACACGTTCCTGTTCGAGGTCTAAAAAAATCATTCTTCCGCCCACACTATGTAAGCCAGTCAGTTACACATAAAATAAAATAAAACAAATATTTTAAGAAATCAAGAATCGTTTATTTAAACTGTAGGTCTCCATAATTTCGAATAAAGAGGGTGTTAATGATGATTGTCCATGTATTTTGTAGCACATGTCGTAGCCCATTTCAAGGTAATATCACTTAAGAGCTTCGACAGGACCCCCTCTTTATGGTAACTTAGATTTCTTTTCTAAGCCTTTTTTCACGAAGTGAATTAATAATTCACGCTAATGCTGGTTTACCGCGCGTAAGTGTGCATTACCTGCAAGGAAACTTTTTAGGTTGTTTATGAAAACGAGGAAACCGGAAACCGTTAGTCTGAGTGTGGGGCATTATTATGGCTTGCATATTCATTTCCGTATATCAAGCACCTTTATTCAAAGATTTCGATGTTGGAAGCTCGACCAGGCTTACCGACATCGTGATTGAGATTCTTCGTGGTGTTCCTCAGCGTGGACTTTCAAACATTGGTGCATAACAATGTAGTAAGAACGAAACGTCGATGTTTATTGTCAACATTGAACGTATTATAAACAGACGAAAATGATGTAATTTCTGGTGGAGGACAAACTCAGGCATCGAAGTGCTCAGCGGCTGCGTAATACGTGCGCGCCGTGAATTTTATTAGCACAACATAAACACTGGGCCTTCGCCTCCCGCAAGACCGTCTGAAATGGAAGGCGTGGGCAGTATGGTTGAGTCGACCCCTTCCTTTAAGTTGCATTTACTGCGTGGGTGGACGTACCCATGCTCCGCAGTTTAATCGCCTTACCTTCTGGCAAATGGGAATGAAACTCCTTGTCTCTCATTATGCTTAACGGGAAATGTGAACTGCTATCAATGATGGTTTCATAAAAACTTTAATGCTCATTGTTAACTCTTAAGATTTGAAATAATGCAATCTCCTTCCTTTCATTATTGGCAAACGAAGTATGCTTTCCCGTCTGTCTGTATTTTAGAATTAAGTAAATGAGAAACTTGCTGTATGGAGTAGGATTATGGTTTAGAAGTCCATAGTTAGTGTGCCGTTGAAGAATTTCCTTGTGCATTAAACCCGAAGCTTTTTATGACTGTGACCATAAACCCGCACGACAAACTCCCATTCTAAGCACTTCCACACTCTACGTTTCGAAAATATATCTCTATGTACTGTGTTCCACATAAGCGGTCTCCTACTTAGATGCCTCCCGGCATCTGGAATTGCATGTTGCAGCTATCTCACAATTCTTCCTTTAGAAGTTCTAACAATATTAGATTGACGTGTGACAGCAGGCATGCTGTCACAATGTGGTCACTTTGAAAATTTTAAATAGTGGTAAATGTTGAAGTTGATAGTAATACATTTGAACTGAGAGTTCATTAGGCTGCTGTATGTACTGCTGCAATATACTAGTCCTTAACTCGATAACCCGTTATCGGGTAACGGTGTCAAAGTGACCTGTCTTTTAACTGGGCACTGTGTGCCGCAAATGTCATTTATATATAGGATGCTCCTGAAGTCTGACCTAGTCGCGGAGTATTCTTGCATGGATTTTAGGAGGCTGAGAGGGAACACATCGAAGTAATATAGGTGATGTTTTGCGAAGAATTTTTTATTCGTTGTTACGGATAAAAATATTTGTGACAAAAGAAACAAAAATATTGAAGAATCGTGGTGAGTTGTGGGCGTAGGCGATTTTGTATTGTTTGTAGGTGTGACAGTTCATCTGATTTATCGTCATGTAAAGTTAGAAGGCAAGCGTGCCGTTATTATGGAGAAGTCTGACAGAATTGAGGCGTTCAGGGTGAAGCCTCGTCTGTGAGAAAATTAATTAAAAGTGCCTTACACATGTTCACTTTCTGCAGCTTGAGTTCCCGAAAGATTTTTTCAAACATATTCAAGAATATGCCGGGGGAACTTTTCAGTTATGTGGTGTGTTGGATAGACGTTACAAGTTTGAAAGCGGAATTTATGTTGCTCTCATTTCTTTTTAATGAAGAAATGGAAGAGAACTGTAGGAAATACGTAAATGGATTTAGTTAATCTGCAGTGTGATACTAAGCGTCAGTAAAAATATTTGCAGAAGAAATTACAAGACTTTTTTCTTATTTACTTGAAAATAAAGTTAGTCACCTCATGGCACTTGGATTGAGAATAATCGAAATAAATGTTGAATTCGCATACTTTTGGTTACCGTTTACGTAACGACAATTGTGTATAGCCAAAGAATTAACCCTTTAAAGACGAAGTGTGTCTGTTTTATATAAGGACTCAGTGCGTACCGCGCTGTAAACACTATCCACTTCGGTTATAAAAACCAATCTCTTAATGTTTTATAAGGCAAAAGTTGCAGTTTGTTCTGAGATCCGTACAAAACACATAAACGCAAAGTGGGCACCACGTAGAATTTTTTAATGTTAAACCTGGTGGAACGTAAAGTTACCGCTACGCTTTAAAAGGTTAAAGAACGAATTAATGTCAAATAAGTTAATTGTAATTCCATCACACAGAGGTAGAACGATCGTTGTAATGTCTAAAAACATGTATTAAAAGGACGTAGAAGAATTCCTTACTAGTAACCAGTTGTCCAAACTTAACAAAGACCCTACAGGAAAATACCAAAAACAAATCCAGCAAGCACTGCAACATTGAAAGAAGATCACTTATAAACAAAAAAATAACATACGTGATTCAAAATATATCCTGTGCCTCCAGTAGTAAAAGCACAATTAAAACTGCTTAAACCAAACGTTCAATTCCGTCCTCTGGTCAATAACATCAGTGCACCAACGTATAAAATAGCGAAGGTCAAAAAAACTTAATAGAACACCTCGTTTTTGTTTATTAATATATAGCTTCGAGGTGAATAAATTTTGTCCATGACCGAATAAAACCGAGAATTAATAACAGTCACATATTCATGACATGTGATATAAAAGATCTTTTTGTAAAAATGCTCATAGGGAAGTAATAAATATCACTGACAATGTTCTTCAGCTGAATGGTATCGATTCGATCACTAAAAAGCAAATTTTACACCTAATGAAAATAGTTGTATTTGAAAATTACTTTACCTTTTCTGATAATATATACAAACCTCCAAAAGGTACTGCTACGGGATCGCTCATTTGGAGCATAATTGTCGAAATATTTCTACATTATTTTGAAGATAGCTTCATAAAGTATCTTCTTGAAACCAGGAGTATAATATTTTGTACACGTTACGTAGATGATATCTTAGTTGTATATGACCAGTCTACGATTGATCCCAATTTTTTTACTTCCAACGTGAGCCGTATACACAAACACATTTCATTTCAACTTACATCTGAAACGAACAAACAACTAATCTTTCTGGATCTGCTCCTTCTTCGAAATGACTCTGCCACTGAGTTTGACATCTATCGATACCCTATTACCGCAGACACAACTCTTAATTTCCTTTCAAATCACCCTGTGGAACACAATACGACCGAGTATAGACATCTCCTTAATCGCTTTCACTCTCTGTCTCTTTCACTTGTATGTAAGCACAAAGTATGATGTAGGATACCATTCAAAATATAGCCAAACTTAATGGTTTTCCACACACACTTATTCACAAATTAAACCTTAAATACACCATAAGAAAAACAGTCCCACCCGACGTAATGGTACCATTACTAATCCCGAAACTTGGAAATTCTTCACATACTACAGCCCACTCATACGAAGAATTAATAATTTTCTTAAACATACAAATTTGTACATGACATTTCGTATTACTAACACCATACATGATCTAAAATCAGTATTCCGTAAGACGAAATGTGGACATACACAAAGCGGTAGTTATGAATTAACTTGTCTCACATTCATGCGTTTATATGTTGGACAAACTTGTCGCACTCTAAAACAGAAATATCAAGAACACGTAAGATATATAAATTACCACAATCCACAATCCGCTTACGCACTACACATCCTACAAAATGTACACGAATACGAGCCCATCGATAATACTATGGTTCTACATCACGTAAAGAAGGGTATTCGTATAAATTACTGTGAACAGTTCTGTTTCCAGATGTATGGTTACAACAATAAACTCATCTGGGAGCAAAATACAGAAGAACGAAATGCATTATTGCAACTTATCTACGACCTTCAATTACAACATGCTATCACGTGACAGGCAACGGAACACGCTGCTTCCTTCCTTTCACTTTCTTCAGTACCGTGCCCACCATCGTTCCACACACAAGCTGTTACGAAAATATTGGTACGTGCTTACAGCCATCGTTTTACTTCTCATACTTTAGAATGTTATTTACTCTTATATTGTAATTGGTAATATTAATGTACAGAATAATGAGAGTGCCATGTCAGTATATGGTTACATCTATTTTATATGGGATTGTCTACATTCCGCATTTTATACTTCTACATGCTGTTCAAGAAACCAAGACTTACCACAGGTCACTAATATAATTTTAGAAATTTTATTGTGCTTCATGTTTATACTTATTGATTTATGTATGGTCTCCCTGATGATGATCTATGAAAGATGGAAACATGTGGCAGATGTAATGTTTTAATTATAAAATTACACATTGACATTGTGCATTTAGTTGGTTATAATGTGTTGATAAATGCGGTGTTCGGCTTTCATCATGTGCGAGCAGTTACATTCTGTTTAGAATACTGACTGAAAGACCGATCTCTGTCAACAGATGGACACATCAAATCAGTAATGACGGTGGCTTCAACATCTCTCGCCCAGGCTAAAAACGCTGCCGCAGTCGAAACCATGCCAAGAATCCAGCCAATCTACGCTGTAGCTAAGGTAGGACACGACTATTCGCAAAACATTAGTAGCATAAATCCAAAAACTTTTATGTACTTCTTTATTGCTCACACGAATTGAGGTCTTTGATATGTGACTTTGCGTGAGCAAAGAGATCATAAAATACAATTTTAAAATTCAGTAATTGTAATATATTTAAATTTTGTTGTTACAAATACTAAATATTCTTAATAGTGTGTTATTTTGAAACAACATACTGAAACCGTTTATTGCTTGGAATTTCGTGCGGATAGCCTTAAATTTTAAGATAGGCTCGTGCAGGGTTTGAGTTTGAGCTCGTCAGTAAATAAACTGCCCCTGGTGTGCACCATTTAATAATGCATTATGTTTCGAAATAATTCCTATATCACGTAATAACGCGTATACTGTATTACGTAAGTATGTAGGGTGTAATAGAAAATGTCATGCAGGCTGTCTTGTTGCTCAAAATCTGTATAGTGTTAGTTATCTTCGGATCTACAAATGTAAACTAACATTCGCTCTGTTCGCTTAAGTATCCTTATGCATTTATGTAAATAAGCCTGTCTTCAAATTATATTTGCCGTTACCTCAGGAACGGTAAAATGTTTGACTGTAGGAAAACAGTACCACACACACAGCTGTATTTGCTCTCAGCAAACATTATTATAAAGTGACAATACAGGCATGTAACTTGTGTCTGAGGAATATGACTACATTGTTTTG
The DNA here is from genome assembly GCA_013340265.1 of Coptotermes formosanus. NCBI lineage: Eukaryota > Metazoa > Arthropoda > Insecta > Blattodea > Rhinotermitidae > Coptotermes > Coptotermes formosanus. Next base: position 956,669 of record BLKM01002437.1, read on the forward strand.
GCTACTTGTTAGAGCCAAGTTTCTGGAAAGGCGTGACAGTGACTATAACAAGTAGCCGAAACATGTAGCTCTATTCTTCTTCTGCATGTCACATGACTCTACTGTCATTGTGTGTTAATATATATTTTCTGAATGTAAATGCAGCTGTGTATATGATATTGTTTTCCTACAGGCAGATTTGTTAAACACAGGAGTATGCACCACACATATATTAGGCAAAATGTTTCTTCTGTGGCCTACAACTTCACAGTCTGTCACACTGGCAAATTCATAATTTTATAAACAACACAACTATTTCCGTATACGCGTATTGCGAAGGCTGACTGTTCGATGGGCCCGCATTTCTTGACTCCACCTTTTAGACCGCGCTCTTTCAAAGGCGACGTGTCTCTTAATATAAAAGGGGACTTAACGAGGTTCCTATCAGCACCAACGTTGACACTGCAAGTACAGTAACCCGGAAGCTGTAATAACTTCAGTGGGTTCCGAAGCCCTAAAAAGTGACGTGATCCTCAGAACTAAAAGTCTGTCATCTTCATATAGTCTGAATAAAGTCACTGAAAGCGACAAGAATATTGCGCATTATGTTGCAGAATTCTAACTGCGTTCTCTCCATAATTCCTTAGCTTTCCGCCTCACATCGAAAATCATAAAGACTTTAATATAAAACCTACGACTTGAATTGTTGCTGTGTGGGGGTGTTAAGTATGATCGTCCATGCCAAAGAAGGAACGTAGATTCAGGCTGAAGATAGCTGTACTCGTATTCTGAGATGTGTTACCACACACTTTCGTAGAGTGGTACCGAACGGACTACGCAACGTCACGTCCCAGAAGACAGCACTCTTCGTAGTCTTTATAGTGAGAACGCCAAGTCTCATTAATTAAGGGTTTTTAAGAACAACGCCGATGGAAATTTGTGGGTTTTAGAGAAAAGAAGTAAAGGAGATCCTAATTATTCGTAATCTTCACTAATTTGTATGTACGTGAGGAAACCAGAACGAATCGATTTGGTATGTTGGTGCAGTTTTGTAGGTTTCTGAGGATGGGAGGCCTGTATTAGATTTATAATAATTTAATTTTTGGACGACAGACTAACTAACCACCTCCAGGGAGCGGAGTCCTTCTTGAGAATTACGAAAATTGAATAAGTTGTATTGTCTTGAAATATATTTAGGCTGTTATACTTTTGCTAAATTCACTGACACTGTTTTGTCAATACACTCCAAAGAAGGACGCATAATATTTTACAAAGGTCAGTAATCTTTAACGGAGCGATGGTCGGAAGATTCTACACCGACATTTCGTGTACGAAACTTCTAACTCACTCAAACCTAACCGTATTTTACCTTTCGAAAAATAATACATTAACCTTTCTGCCAAGCCTAGCCTTCTCAGATCCTGGGAAACAGCGACGTTTGATCCTGCCATTCAGATCGATGCCACCCAACAACCAGCGTAAAGAAAATCTGTTTCATTTTAGAGTACGTTAAAGCCACCTTTGTGCATTAGCATCGCACCTAGGCAGACAAAGCCGAAAGTTCAGTGCTGTGGTAACCATCCCATCTCCTTCCAATTGACGTTATATAAGCTAGTCACTTCAGACAGGAGATTACATGACAAAGGAAACACAACAGACTTCCTAGTTAGGAGGAGGCGTTTGCTTAGTATTATGACCAATGTTACCAGCACCCTAACCAAGGAAATCACCGGCGTTGCTTGGTCCTCAGAGCTTTTGAGGCGAAAAATCTCAGCAACCCTACCAGATAACACAACCCGCAGAATACAGTGAGCTTAATTAAGTGTATGCATAAGCGTCTTTGTTCAGGTAAAGTGCTGATGCTGTCCTAAAGTGTATTGCGTGATTCAGCTGCTAATCCTATCTAATTGTGTTGTTAGTGATCTGCCGCCTCTGATTCTTCAATAAAGCTCAAGTAAACCCGAAAGGGAATAATTAACGCTACAAAGAATACGTTATTTAAATTTTTCTGGAATAAAATCACACGTTGACTAGAAATGTAGGCTTATCAAGCTGTAGAAAACAAAATGAGCGCTTTATATATTCCCTCAAGAAATTCAGGACCGTACCTTGACCGAGGCCACACAAACTTCCTTCCATATTCTCTCCAGTTCTCTGTTTATTTAACAATCACACGAAATGTGACTCTGTTCTGAGCTCCTGACTGTGTTGTTAAATAAGCCCCAAATAGTTAGTACTCTGGCATTCAAAAGTATTTTAATGAAATATATTTATTGCGGCTGGGTCTAAACTTGACATGAATATTAGACTATTCGGCGAATATTTAAAGTGACCTGAAATGAATTAATTTCTGCAGTGGACATGTCAGGGCCACAGCGGAACAAGCAAGGCGGCGAGTGCTGACATACGGGGAATCACGCTCGCCTTGGGTGGGCGACAACTTCTTCTGCAGGACGGCATTGCGTGTGCTCGAAACGTACTGCTGCAGGCGAATCAGTTGTTCATATTTTTGTATGTCGTAAAATGAACTATTGTGCTATGTTTTTATAGTTTAATAATTAGGGTAGAAGCCTAGGCTCTCAGAGGGCCGCAGGGTCGCGAAGTAAGCTAACACTAAGTACGTGATCATTAAGGTATCAGAGCATTCATTACCGACAGATACTTCAGTCTATTGTCAAGTTTCCTTAAACTGTTACAGTTAAGCGGGTTTTTTTGTTTTTCTTAGCATTGTAGCTGAGATTTCTGTCCTTTTGGGATATGACGCTGCATCACTGGGTAATCGGTTACCGACTTTTCGTTACTGCGTATTGGCCTAAACTCCCATGTTATTGGACATTTCGAACCTTAAATATGAGATCACTACTTTGGAAACGTCGGGAACCGATTACCTAGTGATACAGCTTTATATTCCAAAAAACGGAAACCCCTGTCATAGTTTCATTTTACGAAAAATTTTGTGTTAACCTGGACACATTCGTCGCTCCCCACTTGTCGCCGCGATACACTGATTGCCTTTCTTTAGCGTAGTGATACACATATTAAGCGTGACTGCAGGAAATTACTTTTCCCTTTATCTGCTGTAATTACGTAGGCGACTAATGTGTCCTTTCTTCTAACCGTCTGCCTCTCACGCATTTAAGGCGCTTCCATGTGGCATTAAAACTGAAACGCAGCATGGGCGTTCGTATAATGGGGCATCACTTTGTGTCAAAGAAAATCGAATATCCCAAGAAGTGGCTGGTAGGCGTTCGTATCCCAACTAATTCACCCGATAGTACCGTATTTACACATTGCACCTCTTGTAGACTGTCGGACGAAATCTGCAACGGACAAAAACTTTTGGCTTCACCGAGTTCCACTCAGGGTCCGTTAATGTTTGAATTTACAATATTCCACGTAAGAAGTTTTAATGTGACCCAGAAGTTGTTAATTTTAACAGGCCACTAATGCCAAAAGAACAGTGAAAGCGAACAATATTTTCATTGCTTCTCGCCGTCCGTGAATAAAAGTGACCTTTTTTCAAGATGTAATATTAGACACGTTCTCCGCCGCACTTTCTAGCATAAAAATTAATTAAACGTTAAAGGATCTGTAAGCGGAACAGGATATTAATGGACGCAAATGTTTAAGTTATTGAAGATAAACATATGTATGCAGAAATTAATGTAGTTCAATATTGCATAAATGGAGATTTGTGCAAATTGTATCGTTCAAATTACTGTCATTTACGCGTAATATTTTCATGGAACGTGCTCTCTACTCAGAGAAATTATTTGTTTGAAATTTATATTTTATGAAAATCCCGGCTGTAAACAGTCATCCTGTTCTCTAAACATCCAAAAGTAAATATTCAATACACATTACTGCACCTATAAAATTACTCCCTTTTAACAGAGAACTACGTGAAATACGTTTTATAATTAACAAATCTTTATATCCTTTGCCATAGTTAATAAATTTTAAACCTCTTCAGGCAGATAATACGTGGATTTTATTTCGCTAGCTCTTGTCCATTCACGCCCGGTAGCGTGCTTTTTCAACATAGTGATCAAGTTTGGACTTCCGTAATGCAGAATATTTATTGACATATTAAGTACGAACGTTCGTAGTAAGGCACTCTGCCACTGTGTTATGTGTTTGTGCTTGCACACGTGTTCTGTCTCATATATCATTCTCCAGAAGCTACTTGTTTAAACAAAGTATAACGCCTTGTGGCAGCCTTCATGCGTTGAATGTAATTTTCAACGCATGAAGGCTGCCGTGCTAGAGGGAAACATACTGTGCATTATGCTTTGCGCATTTTGCTTCGTTCTGTAAGTGCTGTTGGTATGCCTTTTGTTTCGTGTTAGTTTCATACATAACGCTTGGAAAAGTTAGTACCACCGAGATGGAGAGGTTCTACACGTATGAAAACATGTTTAAGAGACTAATTGCATGTGGGCGGCATAGGGATCGACTGTTGAACATAATTCTATGAAGTTCACGTTAATTAACGGTTTAAAGACCAAGAGTATTTGTTTTATATAAGGACTCAGTGCGTACCGCGCTGTAAACACTCTCCACTTCGGTTATAAAAACCAATCTCTTAATGTTTTATAAGGCAAATTTGCTGTTTGTTCTGAGATCCGTACAAAACACATAGACGCAATGTGGGCACCACGTAGAATTTTTAATATTGAACCTGGTCGTATGTAAAGTTACCGCTAGGCTTTAAAAGGTTAAGTATGCATTCTATTGTGTGTAATCGATAGCACTGAATCAGCACAGGAATGGAATTTTATTAAACTAGTTAGGCAAATATATCGCTTTAATTTTGATGCATGTGTTCGGTAGTGCGGATTTGCTTGGAGCCGTATCTCTCGGTCGTCACTGTTCGAGCTCTCGGGACAACAACGAGACTTGTTCGAGTATTCTCGAATATAACAAGCAGCATTCTGCTCCGATTAACAGACGGATCCAACTCGGTTAGTAACACCGCTCGTGAAAAGTTTACAGTGCTCTTGACACAATAGTTTTCAGCTTGATGCTAGCAATTATGAAGCATAGAAATTCAGCTTAATTTTAAAGGCGTATTAGATTTAGATAAAATAAAATTTTTAAGTCTGACGGAAGAATATATTGTGCAAAACGTTTAAATCGTAACCCTCCTCTGAAAAGTGTTAAATAATCTTTTGGCGGAAAAGAAAACTCTGCCGTACGTTTAGCTTAACGATGAACGTGTGTAACGGTGAGCGTCGTTGAAGTAGTAATGACAAGCGGTTAAATAAAGGACGAGGTGTGCATTTCATGCAGCACGAATGGGTGAAAACTGGATACTGATTTCAGCAGTAAAATCTAATGGGAAGAGACCCGTTTGCAGACAGGAGAAAATACTGAAATGAATACTAACGTGAAAAAGTGGTGTGCATAGTGTCAAATGGCGAGTTGCTGCGAAAATGATGAGGGACATTCATGTTTAGTAGGAATGGAATGCCTCTTGACCAGATGACCAAGTACTTATATTTCAACGAAGACATTGTAACAGTGTTTCCCAACCAGCGTTTCGCGGAACCCGTGGTTTTCACAGGACGTCGTTACGGATTCAGTGACAAGTCTTGGAATAATTTTAAAAAATTGGAATACGGCAGAAATTTCAAATACCCTCGACACATTGCCGTAGTTGTCCGGCAATGGGCAGGACTGAAACAATCTCGGTGCGCTACCAATTGCCTCTTTGTTTGCTTTTGTTTTTATAGGTGGGTGTTCCTCAGAATAACACAAATTAGTGTGCGAGTTCATAGGGTTCATGGTGCACGCGGTGATGCAGCTGGTTGAGGCACTGCGCTACAAGCCGGAACGTCGCGGGTTCGATTCCCGATAGTGACGTGGAATTTTTCATTGACATAATCCTTCCGGCCGCGCGCAGCCTCTAATAGAAATTACTACTAGAAATATTACCTGGGGGGTAAAGGCGGCTGGTGCATAGGGCTGACAACCTTACCACAACGATTGTCGTGAAATCTGGGAGCCTGAACATTCTGGAACCCTCAGGTCCTGTCAGACATGTACGGGGATTACTTTGCGTATATAGGTTTCATCAGCTTTTAGACATACGACAGCTCTATTTCATCCGACCCTACTGTTTACGTCACTAAATTGCTTTGCTTTCAAAGTCAAAGAAATGTTTGCTGTAGGTACAATGTGCAACGGAAAGGAACAATGAAAGGAGCGTGTGTACTGGAATCTTGCGCGCGGACTCCCGAGCAAGTGCTGTGGAATGATCCAGTACTTAAACTTCAATTACTGAGCTATTTATTTATGTAACTATTATTATGTACACCGGATCTTTATATTAGTTTATGTCTGCTTTATTAAATAACTGATTTGTCCTTAATGCTTAGTAATATTTAATCCGAAGCGGCGTACACCTGTATGTGATTCTGAAGCATATAGCCTAAGGCTAAAACAGAAAGCAGTAGCAGTGTATAAGTAAGAGATATGTAGCAGGCAATACTGAACTGACTGTAACAAATGCATTAATTATTTGGCTGTTTACTGATACTTCTGTTCGGCTTTGATTGTGCGGCGTCCAATAGTCGGGTGATTTTCTAAGTGAAAAGATATCGAAGGAAGAGGGGTTTTGGCTCGGCTGTCCATTTTTCTGTTGTTAATTTTAGAAAATAACGTACTGAAGCGAGAATGATTAGGGCTCCCACATAATCGTGTGAGGTGAAATAGCCAACAACGTTACAGCTTTGTTAATCTATTTTATATCATAATACAGCAGTGCATACCCAATTTAAATGCAAATTCCTTTCTTATAAGTATTCATGAAGTATATGACTTAACACAGAAAGTCCCGGTTAAGTGGTTATCACACCTGCCGCATACTCTGCGGATTCCAGATTAAAATCCCAGTCCGGGCTTAGGCTGTCCTCATTCATATTTCCGTGGTTTTGCTTACTCCTTCCAAGAACATGCTGGTAAATTACCTCGAATTTCTCTATGACTGCTTTACTCCTCATCCTATTAAATCTGTTATGTATCGTTGGACGCTGTTTAGTCTGAGGTGCTAACAGCATTGTAAATGAATGAAAAAATAAATAAATTCCTCTTTAGGATTAACTATTTTTCAGTACGAAATACATTTCTTTCTGAAAACACTTTTCGAGCTTCGAGTAACGTGGTGGACAGTTATATTATTTATTGGTGAAAGCGGACTAATTCCAGTGTTGTCTGTATAGCCTGCATCGTCAGTTTGCGGAATACTGTTAGATACCGGAAAATAGAAAGCCCATCACAAATGTAGGCTCTTTCTTCCAGTGAGTTAAATGTAACACTGCTGACTGGGATACAGTAAATTTCGCTAATATTACTAACTGCCCTGTCACATTGTACTCCGACGATAATTAGACATATTAATTGAATTTGCCGAGGGTCGAATCGGATGTTGGAGCAGTACAGTTTAAACTTTTGCCTGTCTTAATGTCAACCTCATCATTACCTAGCGCACGTCTTAGCAGTTTCTTTCAAGAAATACCGCTTGCGTCGGCGTCGTCATGAATGAAGCAAATATTAGCTATATATTTCTGTCTCAATTTTAATTAATCTAATTAGTTTAAATAGGACACAAAATTAAATTTAAACCTGGAAACCATTGTATTTCGGTTTCTTCTGTAATATCTGGTGAATTCGTAAGAAATAGTCATTTTCTGTACCTCTCTTTCTCTATCTTTGTATCTGTCTCACACACACACACACATGCGTAAAAACCATAGACATATTAGAGTATATTGTGATTAACACTGGTAGTTTCCAGGGTGCGCAAAAAGAAATTAAAATACGACGCAACGCATCTGACCTCAGTCACAGGCTCTGGAGTCTGTAAGCTTACATAGCTGATGTGCTGCGTCATTATATTTCTATTGTTAGGAACAGTCGCATACCTGCAGAGCATAATTAAAATCTTTTGCTCTGTGAAGTAGTGTCACTGGAGCGTTGTGACCATGGGGTTTGGGCAAGGTGGCACCTCAATTACTGGGCAAGGCGATGCGTTTTACCGTCTTTTCCCATTAGGCGAAAGAAAGTCTGGATTCATTAAGTGTGAATGATCAAGCAACACTAAACTTGCATTGGATTCAGAAGGGGTAGGTCTGTAACTGCGGTAGAGAAAGTTGTGATAAAAATGAATTTTATCATTTATGGAACACTTTGTCTTTTATATTTCAATGAACAGTCAAGCCCAGACTTTGCTTTCTGGTACACAAACATGTCACCCACATTTTAGCAGTTAATCAACAAGTATAGGACCGAACGTAGGGTTCGATGGACTAGCGACAAAAGTTTTGCTAAAAATATGTCAGTTAGTGACATTTTCAATGAACGAACTCACACTAAATGCGTGATGTTATAACTTATTGGGTGAACAGCATTCATAAACAACAGCACAATTATACCCAGGTTTAATAGTAGTAAAGTTTACACCGAACAGAATTGTAGCAACTTTATACTGTTAGCGCCGTGCGTTATTATAGTATATAAATATTTATGTACCAACTAACACACTTTTTATCATTAAGTATTATAATAATTGTAAATTATATAATTTAATTATATAGTAGTGTATAATTATCTAATATATAAATAAGTATAATCTAATTAAAATATAGTGTAATTATTATAATAATAAACAATCATTAATTGTTATAATAATTAATGATAATAAAAAGTGAATTAGTTGGTACATCAGTATTTATACAGAATAGTAGCAGTCTGCCACAGACAAGTGGTTTTCTGTATTACAATTACACTTACATTCTAATTTGGCACTTGCAGTCATTATGGTTATCACCAATGGGAAGGAAGAAGTTCTGGGTTAGTTTGTCACAACAGATAAAGAATAAATCATTGGAAGCATCTGTTTCGAAATACCCGATTCTTTATGCTGCAGCTACATAATTTGGCACACATAAGATTACTTTGTTTAGGTCAGTGGAGATGGTGCGGCTGCGTGTACGTTAACCGCTACCATAATAACGCCGGCGATTCCAGCACACTCTCAGGAAGTAAGGTACTGTTGGTATTACAGTGCATAAATATACCGGATGTTTTCGGACTTAATGCGACAGCACTGCGGGAGGTACCTTTCAAACTGGCAGGAAACATCCTCATTAAATGTCAGCTTAATAAAACCAAAAGCATGTCAGGTCACAATTGGGATAGCGATTGCGACGTCATCGTCAGATTTCGCTTGGGAAATCAGAAGCAAGAAAGCATCATGCGGGCCCGTGGTCTCAGTGAGGCGTTTGTACGGTTGCCGAGCAAATCAATGTATTGTGAAAAGAATTTTTAGTGCAGAGGGGCTTACAGTCCATCGAAATTAACAGACTTTTGAACCAAAACAGCGTTGGTCTACAGACGAATGGCGAAAAAATGAAAACTTCAACTGTAGGTCTAATGCATGCAGGTAGCCATTCTTCAAATTATGTTCCGCCTGTTTTTAATCTTTGATCGTAACTGACTTTTGCTGGGAACAGCAGGATGTGGGAATACACCTGAAGAAAAGAAAGCGTCTAAAGAAACCGTATTTCCCTCACAATGGACGATTACCAATCTCACAGTTCTCTGGCCGCAGTCAAACTGTGGTACTTATCAGTCTTCCACCCTACTGCTGCCACAGCATGCAGTCGTGAGGTGGGAACTCTTTCGGACCTCTAAAAGCGTGTGACAGTAAAAATGATGAAAACTACACGTACACATATTCTGGTTATGTGATAAAGGCAATGTCGATTTACAAGCTCCATGGCACTGATTTCTGCAAGGCTGCAGCAATATAAATTCATACCTGGCTTCGGCTTTTCAGACGAACATGCATTTTGATGACGGCTTGTTCACCGGGAATGTTTTCCTACCAGCCTGAATTACAGATAAGGTTTGTGATCACCACGGTGACGTTGTAAGATATGCGACTCGCCAGGTTGAAAAGATACATCTGCGAATTAAATTTTCTATTTTGTATGCAAGATTATAAGCTACCTGAACACTAAGGCCAGGAAAGGTTTGACATAAAGTTTTGCTTTTGTCAAAAACACGCTGACGCTTTAGTTGTTTCTCGCAAAACGTTCACATCGTCTGCAGCAACTTTTTCGTTACAGTAATTGAGGCTTATTCCCTTGCAGTCGTAGATTATCTAAAAAAAAAGGAATCTTACATGTGAAATAAAATTTCACCCCTGCAACGTGAAACTGATGCAGTATAGAAAATAAGGGTGAAGTCCCGAGCGTATTTCACACCAGGGCAGCTAAAGGAAGACTGGACTCAAAGAAAAATGACGAGTTTCCTATGATATGTAGGTAAGCATTCAGCGATCCACCGGCTGAGGATCAGATCGTAATGTCTTGACTGTAAAGCCTAACTTCAGGCAACTTGTGTTATCCAGAAAGATGAAGGCACTTTTATCTCTATGACGTGTGTGTTTCAAATGATAATATTTTGCCTCGTATGGGTTTATACCTTACCACTGTACGGGGAAAGATGTATTGCACATTGTTTTAGTATTTCCTTTGTAAACACCAAAGACCTGAACTTACACATTTGTCGGTGCCACACTCACGTGGAATTACGAAGTAGTTCTGAACAGAAAGAATTTGTTATGTCAGATAAATACACACCTTAATTCGGAAGAATGTTTTTTACAGGCGGTCATGCGATTTAATCTGGTAGAAATTTGCAGACTTTTTTCTTGGAGCTTGCTGCTTCCAACATTAGGGTAGAAGACGGAAGTAGCAAATTCCTCTGAACTGTCGTTGCAATTCAACCAGACTACAAGGAGCCACGTCCTAGAAGACGGCATCTTCGAACATACATTTAATTACATAAAACCCTGTATTCATTATGTACATACATGTAATGTATACGATATCCGAGCCGCGTTCTGCTTTCTCTACGCAAGTGTTTAAGATTATGTCTCAAATGCTTCACCTCCGTCTGAAGTTCTATCACCGAACCTTAAGCCTCGTATGAAGGGTAAATTTTTTCCCCTAAAGGCGCATAGATATATTTGGTTGGAGAGTATGTGTGTGGCAACTTATTTATGTTTAGTACTTTTAAAAAATTTTTAAAATAATCCCGTCACATTTAGTGCAGGTAAACAGACATCCATCCATTAGTTGAATATGCGAAACATCCGTTTCTTTTCCCAAAATATATGCAGCGATAAAAATTTATAGTATTTTGAGGCTACGAAATTATGTAGGAGGGATCGAATTCAGTATGAGCCTGTACAATACTATTCTACTAAATACAACTGTGAACAAATTCGAATTTCTTTGGAATGTACGATTGAAGTAGTTTTAGGTAAAGGCGTAAGACAATCACTGATTAATTTATTAGGTCTTGTGTAAAGTAACATCACGACAGGAAGAAGCAACGTTAGTCTATAGCTTTCAAATATAGAAGTGTTGCATATAGCAGTTTTAATTAACCCTTTAAAGACGAAGCGTATCTGTTTTATATAAGAATTCAGTGCGTACCGCGCTGTAAACACTCCACTTCGGTTATAAAAACCAATCTCTTAATGTTTTATAAGGCAGAAGTTGCTGTTTGTGCTGAGATCCGTACAAAACACATAAACGCAATGTGGGCACCACGTAGAATTTTTTAATGTTAAGCCTGGTGGTATGTAGAGTTACCGCTAGGCTTTAAAAGGTTAATTCCTTGTATTTGAGAATGAACAGGTTGTTAGCAGCGAAAATTCGTAAATAACTGGTTGTGTGGAACGGCTGATGAGACTGTGTGATGTTAGTATGACGGGCGTCGAGGTCTGAGATCCTCAAAAATGTCACTATGAGATTACTATTTTCTGCGACTTGATGCCGTGTAGTCTGAAATTGTTGCGAAATCTTCTGCCCTTCTATCCTGAAGACGGATGGAATAGGTTCATCCGAAAGTTTGGAAAACTCCCGGACTACGCGGCGTCACATGCCAGGGGACGGTAGTTTTCATCAGATTTGTCCGTGGCCAGAAGAATGAGATGGGCAGTCCATGTGGCACGTATGGAGGAGAGGAGAGATAGTACAAGGTTTCGGTGGGGAAAGCAGACGGTAAGGTTCTCCTTGGGAGACCGAGGTTTATATGGGATGATGATATTAGAAAAGATCTTCAAGAAATGGGATAGCGGTGGACGTCGACTGTGTTGATCTGTCTTAGGCGAGGGACAAACGCCGGTCGGTTGTGAACGTGGCGATGAACATTGGGGTTCCATAAAATACGTGAAATTTATTGACTGCCGAGGAGCTTCCATGGAGTTAGTTAAGTTTGTAACTAAGTAAACTGCGCAATTTTTTGAACTCTACAAGAAGTTTTTGGGTTTTTATTGGAACCTGAATATTTGCTATCTTTTTCACAAGAACGTATAATATGACTGCAACCTGGACCGGCTCAGTCCACTCAACATGCACGGTACCTGTGTTATTAATTTTAACATAATTATCCCGCATAAGTGAACTTTTACCTGAAAGCTTTTTATGCAGTTCCCATTTCTTTTGTGTGTGCCACATACTGCCCTCCAGTTTTCTCGGTGTGTGCCACATACTGCACTCATTTCCCATTTTTTCTGTTTGTGCCACATACTGCCCTCCAGTTTTCTCGGTGTGTGCCACATACTGCACTCATTTCCCATTTTTTCTGCTTGTGCCACATACTGCCCTCCAGTTTTCTCGGTGTGTGCCACATACTGCACTCATTTCCCATTTTTTCTGCTTGTGCCACATACTGCCCTCCAGTTTTCTCGGTGTGTGCCACATACTGCACTCATTTCCCATTTTTTCTGCTTGTGCCACATACTGCCCTCCAGTTTTCTCGGTGTGTGCCACATACTGCACTTATTTCCCATTTTTTCTGCTTGTGCCACATACTGCCCTCCCGTTCTCTCGGTGTGTGCCAGATATTGCACTTATTCCCCATTTTTTCTGTTTGTGCCACATACTGCACTCATCATGTACTTTCACTGAATCACCGTAACGATTTTAGAAGAAGCCTGGTACAAATATCCTTGTATATACGTTTATTTCAGTTGTTTTATCGCCGTATTTCTAAGTTCATAGGCTATGTGTTCCCAGCTCCTTCTTCTCAAACATTTCAAACATTTCCCCTGGGGGTTTGGGAATGAGCTTCACATTCTTGCAGAAGAGACATGGATATTTGGCCTAAATAACAGAGAGAAAGCTTTGTGAAGTACGTAAGAACGCGTTCCTGTAGAGAACTCATAACCAACTTTCTTGTGCGTAGATGCAGCCTAGGGGGTCCAAGCTGTCTTCGGAAAGTTCCCTGCCTCTGTATGCCTCAAATGGAAACAATTGGATCGATTCCCTGCTTATGTATCGCTCCTCCGCTGTGACTTAAAGGGGCGCGATGAGTTTTCTGACATTCCTAGTTTTACTTTACATTTTTGTTCATGTTCCCATGTCTGTTGACAGTGTGCAACTTCTGCACTTGAAAGATTGTCGTAAAGTAATAAGACAATAAAAATCACACAGAGAATGTCTTTTCTGTGCGGCTAACCCTAAGGCGGTTTAGCCACACATTTCACTTCCGCTGCCACATGATGGATGATACTAATAGTGTATTAGCTCGGGAAGCATGCACGTATTTACGCAGCTGGTGAAGCTCTAACTAACTAACTAACTAACTGACTGACTGACTGACTGACTGACTAACTGACTAACTGACTAACTTACTGACTGACTGCCGAACTAATTAATTAACTAATCAACTAATTCCATGAACCAGAGTCCTTTTTGAGAAGCCAGTCCTTCGTTAGCTAGTTAAGAAATACTCCACATGTTATGGAAATCGAAATCTTATCACTGTGTTTGCAGGGGCACGTCACTTGTCCCTGTTCTGAGCCAGATCAATCCATTCCACGTCCCCTAATTTATTTTTGAAGTTACATTTTAATATTATCCTTCCATCTACGCTTAGTTCAAAGTTGTCTCTTTTCCTTAAGTCTCCTTACCAAAATCCATAGGCTTGTGTTCCGTTTCGTAACTTTTCACGGTTTTGAGGTGACGAGATATTAGCGTCTCGTCCAAACCCAAAAGTTGAAGACCACCCATAGTCGGATGTCCGCGACTGCTTATTTAATATATTCGAAGCTACCCTCCGTATCTGAAAACCGTCTTCTCAGTCCGCAATATAAGGATGTACTACGCAATGGTAACAGGGACCCACGTGTGACGGAGCAGATCAACATATCCCCCTTTTTTCAACAACTAGAAATTTTTATTACCATATTCACAGATATCATAAATTTGTTTCATTCGTTCCCCGCCACCGTACCCTATTCCTGGCAGATAATTTTAAAGTCATCTTTGCTTCTACGCCTAGCTTTACCGCATAACCTCATACTTTGAGCGTTCCAGATTAAAAAACACTAACCTGTGAATTTCTTATTTTGCCTTGGCTGCTGATATCTCACCCTTCTCATTCTTCTTACTTGTAGGACAGCAAGGATGTTAGATGAACAATAGAACAGTATAAACAGTAGAAAAATAGGCTATATCGCATATATATAATTTTTCATACTCTTATTATTTCTTAATTTTTTGGTTATAATATTGTCCTGAGCGTACTATTATGGTATATACGTCTAAAATAAATGTGTTCTACACTGTACCTAAGGAATGATATAGAAGCCACGTGTGTAGAATTTCCTTTCCTGGCGCAACAGCCCCTAGTGGGCCAGGGTCTCCTCATTATCGAAGCTTAACGATCGTACTCAGACGCACCACACTCGGTAGGACTCCTCTGGACGAGTGACCAGCCCTACTCAGAGACCTCTACCTAACAACACATAACACTCACAAGAGACAGACACCCATGCTCCCGGCAGGATTCGAACCTGCAATTCCACTAAGCAAGCAGCCGCAGACCCACGCCTTAGACCGCGCAGCCACTGGGCTCGGCACCTGTGTAGCATTGTTGAGTTAAACAGTGGAAAATATTGCTAATCTTGTGGTGAATCAAAAGTGTCGATCCAAGGAACAACAACTCCGCAGGTTTACGCTACCAAGCTTCACACACAAGCGAAACAGATAAAATTATGTCTTTATCTTAGATTGATATGCACTTGAATTTTTGTACTGTGATACGTTTTATAAGCCTCAAGCTAAGTTCACAAAATGTTGTCTAGAAAATTTTATGGCGCCTTATTCACCTGCTGGAATTGCACAACGAAGGTATAAAATGTACGTTTACGCGTATATTTACAAATGGAGGAAGAAAAGTATGGCTAGTTTAATTTTGGTTCAGCCTGCCTTTCCTAAGATTAATAAAGTACTTATCCTGGGGTAAGCCGTGAGTTCTGTCTTCTTAGGCGTATCCAGTTTATGAAGTATAACCACATTTGAAGTGTTCACTGCTTTCTCTGTCTCGCAGTCAAAATGCTGAGCACTGAGTGCCAAAGTGAAATGTAGCAGCTTAAGTGATACAGATAAAACGTGGAGTAAAATGTAACATTATTATCATTACCAATTATGGCGGGCGAGATTCCTGCGTTATTAGCTGATCGTAAATTAAAATCTCCGTTTATCCAGCAAGAGGAGGAGATGGTGAAATCAATCCGTTATTAATTAATAGTCCGCGTCTATTGTACGGATGATGTTCAGAAATTTGTGCAGCTAATCATGCATAAGAAATTCTTTTCGTAATCGAGTAAACGGTATTGACCAGGGCTGTGGAGTCGGTACACAAAAGCTCCGACTCCGACTCCTCGATTTTTAAAACTCCGACTCAGACTTCTTCATACATGCTCAATATGTATTAATAACGGTCAACCTATAAGACATTTCATCGCCACCACGTGAATCATCAGGCTACTGTTTAGACTTATAACCTACACTTAAGTATAAGTCTAATGGTTACTGTAGCTATCAGGGCTCTGGAGTTGGAGTATCTAGTTAAGATTTTAGACTGAGGTCGGAGTCGGAGTCGGTACATTTTTACCGACTCCGGTACGTTTTCACCGACTCCGACTCTAACTCCGACTCTGACTTCACCTAAAAATTCCTTCCGACTCAGACTCCGACTGCACCTGAAATTCCTTCCGACTCCGACTCCGACTGCACCTAAAATTCCTTCCGACTCCGACTCCACAGCCCTGGTATTGACTTCTGTGTGCATTTCGGTGAGTTTTTCACACTGATAGAACATTCGAGCCTGAAAGACGCTTATTCATAATTAACGAAAGGAACATGACTAGAACAGTTCACTGTATCTTAGGAGGATATCTGATTGTGGTTCCGTTATGTATTTCCGTTATGAGAATAGTTTTATACATTCCCACTTTCTCATATAATAAAATGCTGGAATTTAATAATTATCACAAAATATGCGACGGTCGCCGGTACATTTTAAATTGCGTAGGGCGAGTCTAATTTAAAGAACTGATAGATTTATTTCCAGCTGTAAAAATATTTCTACTCCGAGAGCTAGGATCGTATTTTCAAATTTGTTCTGTCAGTTCAGAGGCCAGGAATTTCAAACATGTAGTGCATTCTAATGAATTAAAATTAATATTAGTTTTAACTTTTTTTTTTTCGTAGCGATTAATGAAGCTCATGGTATGCAGGGAGGGTCTTACACATTTCAAATCCCTCCTCCACACGACTGTTCTTTATCATTTGTACAGTTATTTCAGAAAACCAAGGGTTGCTATCTTGTATAAAATGTTACGTGTAATTCTACACTTATATTGTGTAATGCACGATTATTGTTATTTTGACATAACAGCATAAAAGCAGGAGTTGTGAAGAGATAATTCTAATGCCGTAACATTGAGGCGCGTTTGCAGAAGCATTGTTGTTGTGGAAAAGCGTTAAGCGTTTCACGTTCTGAACATGTCTGTAGCCTTAGTTATCCAGCACGCAAAGCGCATGTGCCGTATTACATCATCTGTGGTCTTTCTGGCTTTACCGTATTTTTCCACATTATCTCATAAACGGCACGACTTTCGGGAAAAAAGTTGATCATAATATGTGTGTTTTGATTTTATCTACAACTTTTGTCTGAAATATTTCTCATTCTGAGGAGAAGTCAGCAGATATTGTCGTAAATGTACGTAGGCCTTCAAGTGAAGTGTCCTTCATTCTTGTCAGATTTTAATGAAACTTCAATTTTCTCGACAGGGTTTCTAAAAGTACTGAAATATCAAATTTCATAAAAATCCGAGTTGTTCCGTGCGGGCGGGCAGGCGGGCGGGCGGACGGACAGACAGACAGACAGACATGACAAATCTAAGAGCCTCTTTTCGAAATTTGGGAACTTATCTAAAAGCGACACAGATCCTTTACTACCAGGCTATCCAGCCTCTCAATGAATAATTAACGAATCAGCGAAGCAGAATTGTCGTTTTTTCACCTAAGGTATCGCATGGTTGGCAAAGTTTTCTTAATTTGATGAATATCTTACAAAATACGGAAAAGTTAATATTTACAACACCAAGAAGACTAACTCTAGATATAAGAACGGTAGAAAGTGTCACAGTACTAAATTCTGTCAAGTTCTTTTGCTTTATACGTACATTTATTCGTGACTCCTGGGATAGCCAGACGAAGTGATAGGCCTAATATGGGTCGCAGCTCGAAGGACCGAGAAACACTTCCTTATGAGGTCAGTGTGCAGCGCTTGTGTTGATGCAAACCTGTGTTTTCCATATTCCAGATTCTTACACATATATCTGATTTTTACGAACTTTGGCTGTAAATTGTGCCATCTGACGCCACTGTATGTTTTTTTTTAATTTGTGATAACCTGCAATAACAGCGTGACTGACGTAAGACATTGTGATCCGATGAACCCAACTTAGTGTCAAAAGTGTCTGTTACGTTGGAGTATTTCTATAATCAAAATATCTGAACATCTGTTTGCGGTTCGTGTGGTCTGAATCGTGTTGTGCTTTAATTTATTCAACAGTGCTCTGTATCATCTAATAACACTGTAGTGTTGATATTACATGTTGTGTTGAAGGTGAAGTACAGGTTTTGGCAACAAGTGCATTAGCACGAAAGAGTCCGAAGGAAACCCGCTTAAATGCTTAAGCTTTATTTATAGTGGATTAACAGAACTTTGCTATAATCTTTATTAATGATATCACTTCAACATGTTCAGATTTCTAATTGTCATCGGGTACATTTTGATGCTAAATGTAGCATGTAAAACATAATAAAATCCACTACAATATCTTGGTTAAAAAATAAAAGAGACACCTGGTTTATTCAATACAAAGCGCCGTTCGTAGTGCGTATAAATTCGTTATTGGTTAAAGCCTTAAAATATTAGAAGAAACTGCAAAGCTTGCGGTCTAAACGCGTGTGCATGTTGAGTTGGTGGGAAGTTGTTTGCAGCATATAGGCAGACAGTAGATAAGTTACGTTGCTGTAATATGAAAATTTATTATATGTGGAGTAACGCAAATTTTAATATGTTAATACAGTATTTGAGATGACGGCATGTTCTTCATTTGTCTGTGTGCCTACTTTGTTAATTTTACTGTTGTAGTGCATTTCTGTGCGCAGATTTCATCTGTCAGCGTATATTTTGCAACAACTTGCTTCATATTGAAACCAGTGTTGAGCTGTATGTTTCCTAGCAAGGAGACCAATTATTGAGGGAAGGAACATGACAAAAGTTATGGATGTCATACTATGTCAATAAATCAATACGACGTATGTATACGGCATAAAATATTCGACAGCGATATAGATTTAACATATATACTTATTGCTTAATTTCGTGGTGTCCTAGGCAGAATATTGTAGGCTACGTGAAGATGGCATCAACTTCATAAGATACCACGTATATCGACCACGGAGCAGATAAAAACCGCACCCAAAAATCTTGGATGTCGGATTTATTTAATATCTGTTATACCTCGGCAAGTTCCTTTAGCTCTTCTCTTATTTTTAAGTGTTAGAGGGTTGTGAACAGTTGTCGATTAACCCACTCATGTGGTGGTAAGCTAATGGTGGAATTTTCCATCCACTTGCAATACTTGTTACTTATTTCCTGTGCATCAGCCACACGTGTGAGTGTCGTGCGACGCTCATTCTGTGTCTTAGACGTGTTGTAGCCAACGATCTTTCGCGTCTTCCAGGCGAACAGGAAAACGACTGTGCGTTCATGAATGGCATATTCAAAACCAATTAAAGTTGACCAGTTTAGTAAATTCGTGTTAATTCTTGGGACAGGGTTAGTGAAAACTGACTACGCTACGGCCTGGACAACCAAGGAATTGTAGTTCCATGCCCGGCAGGGACAAGATATTTCTGTCTTTCCCACTGCGTCAAAACCGCGTCTGGGGCCTACAGGCCTCGTACCGAAGGCGTACCGGCATCTTCTTCCCAACAGGTAAAGCGGCAGGGTCGTGCAACTGAACATTAACGTCTGTCTAGTGCCGAGATTAAGAACGAGTGGAGCTGTACCTCCACCCCAATATGACTTCACAGCATTCACAGGGACAATTGCGCCTTCTACCTTGCACAAAAATGCTTGTGTTAGCCTCTCTTGAAGTTCTCTGTAGTAATTCACTAGTTGCGCCTTGTGCGCTTTCTTATCGGCGTATCAAGCGGGAATAATTTGTTCATATGTGGGAATAAAATATGCGCTAATGAGAATAAATCTAACAGGGAATGAGTATGTTTAATATTAGAGTTACTGCGACAGCGACTGAGACAGGCCCGTATTTTTCCCTCCGTTTCAGCGATGAGAAAATAAACACATAAGTAGCCGACCACGAGATTCCACCCGATCTTATAACTGACATCTAAGTAGACATTTTTAAATTAGATAAGAGTAGAGGGTTACACTGCATTGTAGAATGATGCACGAGAATTTTCAAGGCAGAAACTAGCCAAATTGGCCTACGATGCTTACAACTGAAGTTATGTCGGTACTGAAGAAAGCAAAAATTTTTAAACCGACACTGATTTTGGATGTGGACATGATCACCTCCAATACCGTTATGAAATCCCATATCGATTGACGTTCCTACGTAAATGCCACACAAAGTATTGATATTTCCATAATAACATTTTCAGAGCAAGGACATTGGTTTGCTTTGTATATTCATGATAGGTAATAAATTTTCTTTGCGGTCAGCCAGCATTGTTAACAGGTTTATTTTCGTGGAAAGTACTAAACTAAAGCAAAGACAGAGCTACTAAGGGTAGGTTGAGGTGTACGTGTGAATCAAGCAAGAAAATTGTGGCGCATTCGTTTGGCTTTTATTGCATGAAATTTAAAAAATGCAGATAATATAGGTTCAGGTTTTGAAAAGTCCCCTAATTTTTTTCTCACGTATGTCTGTATTACAGCATTTCTGTGGCTACAATTAAAAAAACTGTATTTGTCAAGGTGTGCCCTAAGTTGAACTGGGTTCTTCTTTTTACCTTAGCGATGTATTGACCACGTTTATGTGGAACGACATATTTGTTTTTGAAAACTTCGGAATGTTCGCACCAGACACAGTTACGTTCCAAACACGAGTTCGAGGCGGCATTACATACGTAATTGTATTAAATTTTATGTTTTGCAATTATGTTAGTTTCATAATTACGCACTTATCATGCTTCATCCACTGACACTACATATTCGATTTTTTCCTGAGCCGTGAAAGTTCAGCTTTTACTATGTGTACCATCCGCTGTAACATTAAAAAATTCCGCACTTTGCCCGCACTGTGTATTTATGTGTTGCCACGATTCCAAAGGCCAACATCGATTATTTTTGTAAGCAGTATTAGGGGAATTGTCTTTGTAGTGGAGATTTACTGTGTTCTGTGTAAAGTAAGAAATGAATTGTTGTAATTTACAAAAACACTAATCACCAACAAATGCACAAAGAGAGTTTTATCATCATTCGTAACACACTCCTACATGTTTCGACCCTGCTGGGTCATCTTCAGGGAGAACTTTTTTGTTATTGTTACACTAAGGTTGCACTTTATAGTTGAGTGAGAATGTGCTGTTGACTGTGTACTGCGTTGTCTTTGGAGGCGTGAACTCTCTGCGGTCCCGGCCTGCACTGTTACGATTAATGATAAAACTCTCTTTGTGCATTTGTTGGTTATTGGTGTTTTGTATAATATAGTGCACGGACATGGAATACATTAAATTTGTTGTAATTTAGATCAATTTATGAATTTGTGGTGGTGGTTGTAAAAATTTTTTTTTTTACATTCCACGCATTATTGAAACACTTTTCAGGATGTTTATATGCTTTTCATCGACGAAATGGTCAGACAGAATGTAGTTAACTTTTCGTATTGATTCAGTTTGCGCTCAGGAAGACTAACAAAACATGGAAAAATTTAGATGAGAATAGTCGACTGTAGGTTTGGACCCAAAGATATTCCAAATACGAAGTGAAGGCGACACTGCAGTAGTAACTATTTCAGATTTATGACTCTGCACGGTTAAGTACTGTCCAAGACCTGACGTTTTCGTGTCGGTGTTGCTGAAGACCCATGTATTCTGGGATGTGACGCCATGTTGTTGGGTATGTAGCTCCCGACGTTCGAAGGAACGTAATTTCTTCTTCTTGGACTGCTTCACTCTGAAGATGATGGCAGTACGTCCCTTCAAAACGTCAGGAGCTATTCAGACGAGGACGCAGCCACACATCGCAGAAGACTTGAATCGTCGTCGTTATTATTACTGTCCTTACTGGCCGCTTGTCTGTTGACGCAGCACGTTAATAAAGAAGCGAATTTAACTGCATTATTATTGTTATTATTGCTATTATTATTATTATTATTATTAGTAGTAGTAGTAGTAGTGGTAGTAGTAGTAGTGGTAGCAATAGTGTGAGTACTAGTATGAGTGTCGTCACTATCTAGTAACAGTATTATAGTCAGGTACTTCAGGCAATGAGTGAGTCTTACAGTTTATGAAGGAACTCTATAATTGTTTACAGCTCTAAGAAAACTGCTACATAAAGGACAGTTTATATTCCAATATTAGGAGAATATGTTTCTGAAAGTACATTTTTGGGGCTGATACCTGATGTGACGTGTATGAAGAACCTCACTGAGATGTTCTAACCTTTGTTTAAACAACCGGTGGCACAGTTTAGACATCTGACAGCTTGTGCATGTTTGCAGTTTCAGGCAATAAGTCTGTATATATTTTTTTTAATTTTTCTGGCACTCTTCTTTTATATTCTCAAAAAACTGTTATCGACATAATTGTTGCCTTCTCTATTTTATTGATTCTCAAAATGTCAGGTTTATACATGAATATTGACTTACGTGTTGTGAAACTGGCGTTCCACAAAGGTTAAATTTTTATTTCCTATTAATACTTACGAATGCTTTTTACAGTGTGGTTATTATTATTATTATTATTATTAGTAGTAGTAGTAGTAGTAGTAGTAGTATTAGTATAGTAGTAGTAGTAGTAGTAGTGGTGGTGGTAGTAGTGTCAGTAGTAGTAACAGTGGTAGTACCAGTAATAGTGGTGGTGGTGGTGGTAAGAGGGAGAGTATTTTTTGGTTAATTTTAATGTAGCTGCGCATACAGAAACATATCTAGACACTGTAATAAGTTTTAGGTAAGGAGCTACTCAGATACACCGAACTTTTCTCTTATGCATGTACCCTATATTTTGTTTTACGAATAGCGTAGTCCCATAAGTTTTCCAAGAAAATTTGTTACTGTGGATGAGTTCTTTTACTTGTCATTTATGTCAACACATATGTGGAATCATTGTGGAATGTAAACTGTAGCTTATAAGACAGGACAGCCGTGGAACAATTGGCTTCAGATTTTTTTGACTGTGAGGGGAAACGGACGTCTGATCATTTTCTAAAAAGGAAGGTAAATTTGTCAACCGCATGAGATAAGACACAATACGGTGGTACAAAAAAGCGCTCTCAGTTTGTGGACAAATAGCACAAGTCTGTGAAAAAGAAGAATCGATGGTCCGCTCTAACGAAGATACATGTACGTTTCGGGACTAAACAGAAGTATGGCATTCCCAATACAATCTGTCTGACAGCGAGTTTTATTGTGTGTGGGAGAAGTAGCTTGCAGCATTCGCTTGTGTTTCTGCGAAATGTGGTGTTTCTATTGAAATTTATTACGGCAGATAATACGTGTTACTTGCTACGGATATAGTCCTATATACATACATATCTGTGTATATTAATTAGTTCTAGGATTATGTAATGAGGCCATGTGAACTGCAAATGGTATATATACATACATATTTCTATAGCGTGGAGAGAGACAAAACTGTCCAGGAATGGTGAATGTGTTATGGTGTGTAAGAAGACGGCCGTAGCTTGTTTGACGACAGTATTCCGTCATTTACATGCATTTCAGCATCAGTTTTCTTAATAAGCACACGCAACTACTTGCTAAATATCTTCACTCTTTGATTTTTGTCTGCTTTTTTTTGAAGGTAAGCAGGCGCGGCATGGAAAGGGATGGAATTGTTAACTCACAGAAGTGAAGCTGAAAATAACATCAGCTTGTACATGTTTGTGATTTTCACGTCGATAAAGATTCAGGTTGTGTTCTTTTGCGTTATGGCAGCGTGTTGAGGATGTGGTACATGAAAATAAGCCTTTCGGAAGAAAATACTGCTGCCCTCTTCAGGGTAGATTTCTGCATTGACAATGGAGGCACGGTGCCTTAAATAATCCAAAATACAACGAAACGTAATATTATTTATGTGGTAACGCACACATGTTCCTGAAAAGTAAGAAGCTGCTTTAATTTTCGAGGGATGGCGGAAGACATTTCTTGCAGTGGTATTTTCAAACATCATTGATGGGCTAATATGAATGCTAAAGAGAAAGGCAAGTGCTTTTAAACGACACCGTGTCGTGCCTAGTGTAGCAAGGGTTAAAGTACGCATTTTGACAAAAGGTAGCGTCTTCTGTTACAGTTTTAGATCAGAAGGGATGATTGTTTTGATACTGCTACTGACAAGAAAATGGTTTGGGCGACTGGGAAAGTGACTGTCAGTACCTAAGAACAAACCGTTACTTCAGATATTGTTCCATTTACATTTTAGGCCTATGTATATTATATAAACATGCGTGTGTGCGCGCGTGTTTTATGTGTTATTTTTAAATTTAACGGGATTTTTCCTATTTCCTTGATGAATGAGTAAGCATTGTGGTGTTTGTGCATTTGCAGTAATACTTGAGATACGTTTTGCTTCGTACTTCCATCCATATGGTCTCGTGTCGACACTTATACAACAATACTTGTAATGTTAACAGAATTTAGGTGAAATTTACCGTTCTTTGTCATTCGCAAGATGTATTGAACGACCTTAAATTTGATCTACGTTGGGGATTACAAGCAGCTACTTTACATGCAAGTAAGTTCTTACAGGTTTGCTGTTAAAGATATTCCAAAAAATATTTAAGACAATTTTGTAGTCATTAAACGTGGCAAAATTTCATGTTATGAGAATTTTCATCAGGTGAGGTGTAGACTGTGTGTTTAGGAAATACGCTGGATCGTGTGAATGCACTTACTCACATAGTACTCTCTTCCCATATTTGTAACATGTTCGTATTTCGGAACTTCTTTAAATCTACCTTTATTTAAAATACTTTTAGGATATGAACGAAACAATAAAATATGATTAAGGTTAACGAAGCATAGGTTCGAACTTATGCAATTTAAGTAGCCTGTAGTCTTAGACTATTCCATTGAAATTATGCCAAGATACAGTTATAGTCGGCAAAAATATCTGTTTTTTTTCAGTGTCCTATTGCTATATGTTTCGGCTAAGTTTAGCCATCATGCGATATGTCATTATATTTGAATCTGTGCTTTACATACAGTGGGCGTTCCGCTTCATGATATCTAGGGGATCGTAAGTTATATAAAATATGATTAAAAGCCTTATACTAATAACGAAAAATTGGCTGTGGTTTTTACATTTACGTTATTATTGTTAGGAGTGTTATATTTTTAACACCTTTTGCCGTACTTCTATAAGAATTACACTTATTTGTTTAGAATTTGTTACATACTTCGCATTTTGCTGGCTTTCTGTAACAGACCTGTCCGAAACTATTTTAAGGTTGTCGAATCCGTACATTTTTAGATCGATGTACTCAATTTATTATACCAACTAAATGCACATTAATTTGCCACTGGCATTTGGTTTCAAACCTGGCTTGTTGTGCCCTCTGAAGATGGTACGCCTTTACCGAAACAAAATAATAATGTGTATTTTGTTGGTTTAATAAACTGAATACATCTTTCCGAAACTGTTGGCTTTCAGCATTAAATACAGTCGCGGTTTTTCCTGTGTTTAAGCACCGTATGATAACATATGGAAAATGACAACGGAACTTCACACTGTTGAAACCTTGGCACTCAATGAAAATGGGTGCCAAGCTGTACGATTCGGTCGATCTACGCTGATACCCATTGAATGGGAGTTTGAGCGGGACGTACGGCCAGTCTGAAGACAGGGGCGAAAATAAAAATCCCTGGTATAACGGGGGATTTAATCTATGTTGTCCGGCTCGTGGCCATTCATTTAGTGACTGTATCCAAAACGCACTAAAGCTCAAGCCTTTGCCTAGCTTCTAGAGTCACCTATATTCAGTGATTTGTAGATGCGACAGGTGCGCGTGTTCTGATTATTTATATCTACATTTACGTAAATATTTGCACGTGTATATTCGAATAGAGACTGCGTTGTAGTGCAGTAGGTTTTACAATATCATTATAACAGTATAATATTATAATAATAATAATTAATATAATAATTAATATAATAATAATTATTATCAGTAAAATAATAGTAATTATTATTATTTTCATAAAAAGTGTGTTACATCACTGGATCTTTAAAAGTTGCCCGCAGATAATTCTTCTGTTGCGGAATAAATGTTATAGGGACAGTGCTTGTCTGGTCTCGCTTTATTATAATCAAATACGAAACATTAAATTACATCTTGTTGCATGGTTGTGTCTGCGTCTTATAAATTCTTTGCGAAGTCACGCCTTATCGAATGCGGAATATCCATTTGAAAATCTGTTTTCCACACAAAGTCAAATATAGGTTTAGAGAACTGTGCGTGACCTACGCAGGAATTAATTGTGGGTTTGGCTATTGTCACGTAACAGAGTACTTAAAACAATTTAAACCTTTGAAGTCTAAATTCAATCTACGCTACATTTAAAAACTCCTTGTTACAGCACAGAAAACACAGTGTGCTTTTATTAGGACCACTCCCTACTTGCTGTATATGGAAATAACGGTTGCTTTTGTGAGATTTACACGAAAACCGTAGGTACACTCAGTGGGAAAAATAAAATGTTTTTGGTGTTGAACTCGTCGGTACGTATAGTAACCACTAGGCTCTAAAGGGTTCAAGTGAACCCATGTTTCGTGTTGATGCCTAGGAATGTTCATACTTATTGGAATATAATAGTTGCTGTCCTTGGCGTGCCAGTCCGAATGTAAAGTGCTATACTTTACGGTATTTTGTGATTGACTGTTTACTTGTTTCATCGACGACATGACTGGGAAAAGGTATCAATTTGCTAAATTTCAAATGATCCAGAAGCTTGCATTGAGCAATTAGGTACGATATTACAACCAACAACCGCACATAAGTCTATGAAAGTGTGTTATACATACTCCATACGTCCTACATGTTTCGGCCACTCGTGTGACCGTCTTCAGAGAGGTGCATTACAAAGAATACATACGAGTACATCGAAATGTTGCAGAAGTTAATGGAACCAATTCACAGATATAAAATATTGGATTTTTAAAAATATGCGGTTTAAAATGTGTGTTAAAGATTAAAATACAGATAAAATACTTGTGATTGATTCAATGTGTGGTGAATAACATGTGTATAGCAAATCACCATCCAAACAACGATGTGTTGATATTAGCTGTATGGCGGAACACTCTCCATACATCTAATATCAGCATGTCTTCGTTTGGATGGTGATTTGCTACACGCATACTATTCACTATACGTCGAATCAATCGCATTTATTTTATCTGTATCTTAATCTTCAATATATACTTTAAACCTATATTTTTTAAAATTCAATATTTTATATCTGTGCATTGGTTCCATGAACTTCTGTAATATTTCGATATATGTATTCTTTATAATGCACCTCCTTAAAGATGGCCACATGAGTGGCCGAAACAGGTGGGAGGTATACAGTATGTATAACACACTTTCGTACACTTACGTGCATATGTTGGTTTTGATATCATATCCATTTGTTATTTAGTTGTTTCTAGGACATTCAGTGTTAAGGCAAGAAAATTTATATAGTTGTATTATACGTCGTAGCTTATGCCTGTCCTTTTCCTCTTCCTAATAATGGAGCACCGGTGGAATGAAATTGGCAGGGGGAAACCGAAGTACTCGGATAAAAATCTGTCCCAGTGCCACTTTGTCCTCCACAAATCCCACATGGACTGACCGGGGACCGAACCCGGGCCTCCGCGGTGGGAGGCCGGCGGCTAACCGCCTGAGCCATGGCACGGCCCAACTTATGCCTGACAAATTGTTTACTGTAATCCGTATTGAACAATTTCCGTTTCAATAACACAAGCAATTGCCAGCATTACCAAAGACGCGTTAAGTTTAAGTTTGCAAGAACCGCTGGTTTAAAAATTTCATAAACGAGGCTGTAGACGGGAGATACATTGCCAGTATTTAATCCTATGAGCACAACTTACCAGAACCCTGGCAGTATGAATTATAAAGAAATTTGTATTTTGAAACAGTATTACATAAGTTGCGAAGTAAATAACAACTGGATGAGGAGGCATTATATTGCAATCAAGCAGAAAAAATTGAATCGCTGGCTTTCGAAAGACAAAATTGTTGATGATGTTTCATGTAGCCCACAAGTCTAATCAAATTTACCGCTCATTTTGTCACGGCACCCTTATACTAAGGATATGAAAATCATATTTTGTATTTATACTAAACAAGAGACCACTTGCTGAAAACATGCAGAAGTTTTCAGATTCAAAACAAAGCGCTGTCCATAACATGTGGTATTGTTTGAAAGTAAATTCTGCTTGGCATTCTGTAAGGTTCGTTGTAGGCGTCGTTAAATGTAACTAAGTAATCTTAAGGCGCAGTGGATTCTATTCAACAAGTTTTTATAATGGTGCACGTGTTATTGTTGAAAAATGCGTTGTAAAGGGAGGATTGTCTTTAATAGGGACACAGAGTCATCTCATTCGTGGAAAACAAGCACGTCTAAACTGAAGTGATTTTGAACCTGTTATCAGGTTGTAATTGTCTTTAACATATGTGACTCATGCATTCGCCGAAGTAGCACAATAGAAGATGTACCTAAGTTCGTAGTTCATAAAGATATTTGCTTCTAATAATGGAATGAGTACGTGAAGATTTTATTCGCTTGTTTTGTATACGACAGATCTTCACTGAACCCTACCAAACACTGAAGTGTTGCACTTGGCCTTGTTGTAAATTCTCAAAGCAATTACAACCAACATTAAATTTATTTTGGAACTGAATATTTGGAATTACTTCACTTGACTCGGTATTAACGTAACTCATGTAATCACCTGAACCTGAAAGCGCGTGATTTGCAGCGAGCGGGCAGCAAGTATGTGTGCACTACAACGTAACGACGGGGTCTGACTGCCACGTGTGTTTGTTCCCTTACCTGGTGCTGTCAGGTGCAGTTTCTGTGGTAGTGTGGTGATGGGTGAGTAGTGCTCGCTGTTCTCTGTGTTCACTCTTCTCTATCACCTGGAAGTAGTCATGCCTAAGTTTTGCACTCTAAAGTGTTCGCCCTTCTCGTATGAACGGGTTTTAAATTCCCGCCACGAATCGTGCCTTCGTCAATTGGTTGGGTAGGCAGTCGTTTGTTCTCCTTTGTTATTTCGTTCGTTCGTCCGTCCGTCCGTCCGTCCGTCCGTACGGCTCAAAGTCCCTAAGACTAGTGATGAAGCTTGAAAATAATAGTTCCAAAGTAACGAAGTGGCTAAGTCTTTTATATGACAGCCCCTCCCCCCCTTGAAGTCCGGTTGACAAGTACTGCGGTGCGCGCGTATTGCCTGAAAGCTGAAAGAAGCTCCAAGAGCGAGTCCTCTTCCTGGTTTGTGACGATTGGCTACCAGTTACGTCGACACTTGAGAGGCCGGTCTCTCCGCCACCCACGCCAGCTGCTGGTGGCATGGCAGTCGGGACCCGCATTGATCCTGTTCTGCAAGTCGCTGCTGCCTTGCGCAGAGGTGCCCGCGGGATGCATAATATCGATAGGCTTGCCATCATACCAGCAGCTTGGGGGGCGAGGAATGAAACTATTCTGTTTTGGCGGGAACGTGGGAGTAGAGCTCGCTGCTTTCAGAATGAAAGGCTTTATTCACCTACACCCCCTCTCTCCAGATTCCCCGCGCGGGTGACAACCGCCCCACTACCCATCATGTTTCAGCACTTTTCTTTGAAAAATACGCTCCAATACCTGGAAAAGGCAAATAGCCCGGCTCATATATGTAGGTCACTGTGCGTGATGCGTGTCCCTGTCGTAATTTCATGAATAAGAACCCGACTTTAACACTAAAATACGCATTCTTTAATAGAAGAGATAGGACTATTCCATGCCAAGATGTTACTTCCGTCTCACGAATGCAAGATTCTGCGTCGCTGCTTGCACGGTATGGTATCACAGTCGCAACTCTTTTTATGGATTTCTCATTCATGCTTCTAGAATTCTGGCAAAGGAGTTTCAGTTTTAAGCCGATTTTGTATTCAAGCGCATCTTACCAAAGTAATTAAGTTTAGAGCACAAGGGTTGTCTTGAGCAGCTGACATTTGCTCAGCCTATTGCAGTGTTTCTCTTCTGAAACTGAAGGCTCGTCATCGTTTTCACAGACATCTGCCATTCCGTCCTATCTTTGGTTATACTTTCGTACTTTCACAACCAATTGTTCGTAAAGTTTCTTTAATATTAAACAAGTTTTCTTGCTATCTGTGCCTGTCAATGAAATTTCTTCTCGGCTTTCCAGTCGTAGACGTTTCACGGACATAACGCCATGCGTTACATATTTCCCCCTGCCCCCGGCAGATTTATTTATATCACCCTAACATTAGTAATGCAGCTGCACACTTTTGGAGTTTTCTACATTCTGGTGTTTATTCTTCTTCCTTAGGTATACATATCCTGAAACACCCTCAGCCTGCAATTATATGCTGCCCTTATAGTTAAAGATTAAACTACACACACATATAAAAGCATAGGCATAAATGTCTTTCTTTAGACTTCGCTAGATGGTGGCGAATATTTCGGTCAATACGCATCAACGTTTGAGAGGGAACCGTTGTTACTGTCAGCAGTGTCCTCTGACTCTTCGGTGTGTATGAATCACACAACGCATAACGTCAC
The DNA here is from genome assembly GCA_013340265.1 of Coptotermes formosanus. Taxonomy (NCBI): domain Eukaryota; kingdom Metazoa; phylum Arthropoda; class Insecta; order Blattodea; family Rhinotermitidae; genus Coptotermes; species Coptotermes formosanus. Next base: position 987,060 of record BLKM01002437.1, read on the forward strand.
TCTGGAAGACAGTTACATCTGTAGATATCGCATTGGGAGTGTCAAATCTCGCAATTTTATGTCCCATATAACTTAATCACTCTAGTTCAACAAGCAATCAAATAACTGATTCCATAGTAACAGAAATTCCAAGTCTGACCGCCGCTAATAACATATCACATCCCACCTTAAGGGCATAAGCCGTTGCCAGTCCCATGTGCCCCCTACGTCAAAAATAATCCCCTCTGGGTCATCTTAATAGGCCTATAACCAACCACTGCTTCCCGGTATCGAAACCCGGCCTGCATTCCCCATAACTTTGGATGGATAGGATTTACTGCAGGAAATGCGTAAGAAAGAAGGGTCGACAGGAGGCACGCATTGCAGGATATCTGCATACCGCCTTAAAGGGTGTGAAGCAAACAAACTGAGAAGTGAGGAGAGTTTTCATAAATGTATAACATGGAAACTTACTGAGTATGTTATACGAGCACTTGCAGGTGACAAAGTCATGTTGATAAGAATATACACCCATTGCACTTACACGGATAGTACACAATACAAAGGCTATGTAATTCTGCAAAAAGTGGTATAGGGACGTATGTGGTAAGCTGCCAGTCCGAGATGTAATTAAGTTAGTTGAACGGTTTTGTTACGCGTGTGTAGATTTCTGGTCTGTAGTGCGTCGGTTTCTGAAGTTAACTAAATATTTAGGTCCAACAGAATTTTTTCTAACAGGCGTGGCTTCGCTGTATGCAATGCTGAAAGCGTCTAACGCTCCAAGGTTTGTAAAAACGCATATTCGCGTGTTCACATTCAACTATGACGTTAATTCGTGATGACTTCTGTCCAGTCAAAATTGGGTTTGTCGCTCATAGAATCTAGGTCTTTTTAAGATGTGCTTCGTCCCTCAAGTTACTGTATGTCAGATTTTAGGAAGGCAGTAGTGTGGCGATTAGAGATGGGAGTTAACACGTCTTTTCTCATGGCATTTGAAGGGATGTTGTAACGACGTGCCCTCAGCGAAGTTCTGTGACCGTGTGTCGAGTTCTTCGACTGCTTTTTACACCAGTTCGCGTACTGAAAATTTCTAAGAATTCGGGTCTTCTGACATGTTTCGATGTGTCGTTGGTTAAATATTTTCCGACGTTTCGCGTACTGAAAATTTCTAAGAATTCGGGTCTTCTGACATGTTACGATGTGTCGTTGGTTAAATATTTTCCGACGTTTCGCGTACTGAAAATTTCTAAGAATTCGGGTCTTCTGACATGTTTCGATGTGTCGTCGGTTAAATATTTTCCGACGTTTCGCGTACTGAAAATTTCTAAGAATTCGGGTCTTCTGACATGTTACGATGTGTCGTTGGTTAAATATTTTCCGACGTTTCGAAGGTCGTAATGCCTTCATCGTTAGTATGAAGCAGTCCAAGAGGAGTGAGAAAAATTCTATTATGTTTGTCACTTGACTTCAGCTTGCCATGAGAAGACTGCAGCTTGTTACCGAAATGTGTTCTGAGACAACATGCTACCGAATCCCATGCTTGAATTGATCTTTGGTTTTATAGCTAAATATGGACGTTTTGTTTCTCTTAAGGAAGGGCTTCTAACTAAATAACTGCTAGATTGGAGCGGGTCACGTATTCCATGTGGATACTTTCCAGATGTTGTATCTCACTTGCTACGCTTGCAAATATGTTCCCCACCTCGCGTAATATTCTGCACGCGTTCCCACTCCCTTCGCCTGATGCTACATGTTCTTATAGTCGTGTTCTGTTAGCTATTCTGAAAGAATGCTCTGCCTAGGAACACTTTCTGTGAAGAGAAGTGTTGTATTTAATGGTTCCGTCAATATCTAAGTGTAACATTGTTTCCTTTTATTAAATGTAGTGTCTCTCGATTTTATTTATTTAGCAGGTTGTACAATGTTTCCGCATCTTCCTGAGCCCATTTGACAATTATATTATCTTCTTCCTCCAGTTGCTTTTGTCCTTCCAGTCTTCTTCCATTAATCCCTTTTCTCCCATCAGTCCTCTAATCCCTTCCGCCCAGGTAAGTTTGGGTCTACCTCGTTTTCTTCTTCTTCCTTGTGGATGCCATTTCATAACTTCTTTTGGCAATCTCCCCTCTTCCATTCTTTGGACATGCCCATACCATTGAAGTTGTTTGGTTTTAATATCGTCCAAAAGAGACCTTGCTACATTCATTTTTTGTTTAATGATAGTATTCCTAATTCTGTCCTTCCTGGAAATTCTAGCTCAGCGTCGCCAGAAGTCCATCTCTGTGGAATTTAGTTTTCTACCGTTTTTGCTTTCAAACACCATGTTTCTGCTGCATACGTAATTGTACTTTTAACTATTGCATGACAGATATGGGTCTTTGTTTTGGGGGTCACATCGCGGTCCCAAAAAATGCTGTTTAATTTTGTTATAGCTGCGCGTCCTCTATTAATTCTATCATTAATTTCTGGCTCGTGATTTCCGTCTTTGGTTATTCTTACCCCCAAATAAGTATATTCACTGACATGACTTATTGTCCCCTTCCCATCTTCTAGTTGTAAATCTCTTGATGTGTCTCCTATGGCCATATATTTAGTTTTTTTTTAGGATTTAATTTTAAACCCCACAATTCATACTCATCTATTAATTTCCTTGTCATGTACTCTAAATCCTCATAATCTTATGCAATTAGTAATTGGTCATCTGCAAATAGCATTGAAAATATTGCCGTATCCTGAATCTCCAATCCCATCCTTGCACATTTCTTCTGCCAGTTTTCTAAAGCATTCTGAATATATATCTTAAATAAAGTGAGCGATAAACTACATCCTTGTCGTAGTCCTTTTGTTACATAAAATCCTGAAGAAAGTTGTTTCCCTATTTTAATTTTGGAAAAAGAGTTTTCATACAATCTCTTTATTGCTCTAGTAATACTATTACTAATACTGTAGTGTTCTAATGCTTTCCATAAGTTTTTCAGGGGCACACTGTAATATGCTTTCTCTAAATCTACAAATAGTAAGTGTAGTGGTTGGTCAACAACCATCTTTTTCTCTATAAATTGCTTTAAACAAAATATATGGTCAATCGTGGATCGTCCCGCCCTAAATCGTGCTTGTTCTTCTGTTTCTATCTGGGAAAATTCATGTTCCAAAAATATTTTATAATTTTTCCATATAATCGACTAAAAATATTCAATACTGTAATTCCTCTGTAGTTTTCATGTTCATCATTCTTTCCTTTCTTATGAATATCTGAAATATATCCTATTTTCCAATCATTGGGAATTTCGTCACCATTTAAACAGCGTTCAAAAATTTGTCTTAATAACTCATGTAACTTCTCGGTTCCTGATTTTAGTAATTCTGCAGGTACTCCTCCAACTCCATATGATGTGTTACTTTTTAAGGACCTGATTGTCATTTTAACTATTTCTATATCTAAATTAAGTTTATCCATTCCTGTTACCTTCATATCTTCGAATTCTGTCTCTTGCTCTCCCAAGTAGCGCTCCCTATTTTCTGTTAGAAGTCCTTTAGAATATGTTTCCCATTTGCCAATGGGTATAGGGTTAAGACATTGTCCTCCATTTTCATTTTTCCTTAAATTCTTCAGTGTTCTTCATGCTTCTGTGCTTCGTTTGCCACCCAAGTAGCTTTCTACTGCAGAACATGCCTTTTCCCAGCTTTTATTTTTATCTTCTGTTATCATTTTTCTAATTTTCCCTTGCATCCTTCTAAGTTCTATCCTGTCCTGTGGGTCTTTGGAACTAATCCATTTCAAATATTTTCTTTTTTTTTCTTTTACCAATTGTGCAATTTCTTCATTCCAGTAATAAAATGGCTTAGTTTTACTTCTCAAAATTTTCTCTCCTAATGCTTCTTTCGCTGTTTGGTGAATGTGTTTAACAAGAAGTTGGTAACATTCTTCTGTACTTTCAAAATTACTCTCTTCAAGTTTCTCATCGAATCTCTTCTTATATAAAAAAACTGGTACTTTCATCCCGTAAACTACCTATATTATATGATGGTGATTGTGATAATTCTAATCCACAGTCTGTTATGTTTTCCTTTGATTCATTTGCATTGTTTTTCCCATATGAAAACAAAATTTTTGTGTTCACTAAATAATGGTCGCTCCCAACAGCCATCCCTCTAAATACCCTTACATCTTGAAAATTTAAACCAGAATTTTGTCTGGCAATAATGTAATCTATTATAGATCTTCGCTCCTGTGTATCTTGGTGCCATGTGTACTGACGTATCCTCTTGTGTTTAAAATATCCGTTCAAAATTTTTAATGAATTTTGTTCACATATATCTACCAATTTATCACCATTATCATTTATTACTTCTTCTCCAAATGGACCCACAACCTGGTCATTAATTTTTTTCCCTGTTCTACTATTAAAATCTCGTGCAATTAAAATTTCCCTGGAGTTTCCTATTTCAACTATTACTTCATTTAATTTCCCCCCAAAAATCTTATTTTACCAAAACATTTTCGTCATCACTTATTGCATAAATTCCTAAAATGCATAACTTCTTCCCAAATAAATTCATATGTACCTTTATCATATTTTCATTTATTGCCTCCCAATTCGTAATATATCTCTTATATTTCTTTGTATCTAAAATAGACACTCCTCGCTTAGCTCGTTTTTCTTTTGGAACTCCACTATAAAAGTGTAGGTAAGATCCTAGTATTTCTACTCCATTTTCCTTTTTCTTCGTTTCTGTTAATATCGTAATATCTTGTTTTAGTTCTTCCAAACCTTTTATAACTTCTCCTGTTTTGTTTCTTATTCCCTGTACATCCAACGTGCCTAATCGTATAGTCCTCTTACGTAGCTTATGTCGTCGTATGTTGCCTCTATCCAGAGTATTTCCAATAGGCTTTTTAGCAATTTTCCTTTTGCGATGAGCAAGGGCCTGGCCTGCTGCATCAACCCCCAACCTCGAGGATCAGGTGATTTTTTATCAAGGTTTTCTTCCTCTAGCCCTTGATACGCCAGTATCAAACTGCAAGGCAGCAGTGCTAGTTTTGGTCCGCCCCGGGTATTTTATTTCCCCGGTACCCGCCATATCTGGTGAGCATTCCCCCATCCGCCACCAGGGGAGGCGCCCGATGGAAGACTAGCAACTCCTCACGGGTAGTGTCTCTCGATACTTTTCATTAATCCTTCTTATCCGAAATTCTTAGCTGAGGAGCCCCTCTGCTGTTGAAAATAAGTGACGGATTCGCGGACCAACAAAAGGCATATGAAACGCAGTGAACTACTGCATAACAGAACCAGATTCTTTGGTTTGGCGTGAAGTTCTTGTCGCTTGTTTCTTTGGCGGCCATAGTTACACAGAGTTTTTGGGTTGTTTTTCTCGAAACGTTGATCGGTGGTGGGTTTCGTAGAACATAATTTACTAGCAGCAATGAATTCTACGTGTTGCACAGTTCAAGAAATTCACCATTTCACCGAAGCACATATTACTTCCTTATAAAATGGCCGCAAAATTAAATTTTGGCTTTAGAGAAGATGATGCAAGTCGCTGGGATCTCTTATCAGAGTCCCTGGGGACCACGACTTTGCTGCTAAAGAATTCTAAAGAAGTTAATCAAGGTTTAAAGAAGTTGTGGTCAATGGGTAGGCCTGCTGAGGTCGAATGGAAGGAAGACAAAGGTACTGTGTTCAATAAGAAAGGGCGCTGAATAGGGAAGAAAAGTAGATCGTGGTGTAAGTAGTGCCTGTAAACGCCTACAGAAATAAATTAAGTGGTGTCAACCCGTGGCAGTAGTGGCAAATAATATAAAACAAGTTGGCCCATCAAAGACGAAAACAAGCTACAGTTGTGGCTGACATATTTTTATCCAAGATGTGGTACACAGTAAACTGCTGAGGTGAGAATGACGGGAAAGGTCTGTGAGATGAGAGTGGAGGTACTCAAAAACCTATGGAGTGGTTGCTTGAAGGACATTTGAACTGTGGGAAAAAAAATAAAATTCAGATGAAGTTGTGTGAGATAGTATTTGGAGTTTCTAGATGCGCAGAAAAGGCTCCTCAAATTTCAAAGTGAGCAGATACAGTCGGAATGGCAATATTAACCTTTTAAAGCCTAGCGGTAACTTTACATACCGCCAGGTTTAACATTAAAAAATTCTACGTGGTGCCCACATTGCGTTTATGTGTTTTGTACGGATTTCAGAACAAACAGCAACTTTTGCCTTATAAAACATTAAGAAATTGGTTTTTATAACCGAAGTGGAGAGTGTTTACAGCGCGGTACGCACTGAGTCCTTATATAAAACAGATACGCTTCGTCTTTAAAGGGTTAAAAACACTAGAAGTGTATAGCCCTTTCGATAAAGAGAGCGTAGTAAAACCTTAGATTTCCACACAGTTATAGTGAATCAATAAACAGGGTTGAATACAAATTGGGGAAGAAAGTTTGGGCATATGATTGGAGTGGAACTGCTGGTGTAGAGTATAAATAGAAATTCAAATGAGGTGCAACGACAGGAATGTACAGATAAGGCATATTGTTGCAAGGACTTCAGAGATTCTTTAGCTGAATATCGTGATATAAAAGGAATGTGGGGAGAGAAGAATATATTACGTGTTATAGTGGAGACGAGGGAAGACAGACACAGACGGGATGTCCGGAAAGGACACTGCCCGTTATGAGGAAAGTTGGAGGGTCGAAGATAGAAATATGCTGATGGTACGTTGCAGGGCAATGAAGAAATGAAGCGAGAATAAATATGAAACATAAGAAATGGCTATGTGTTTGTAGAAAAAATTTGTTTGCAAAAGAGTATGAGTTTTAATGGTTTTTTATTAGCGATATTGGAGGATGCTTGTTTAAAGTAAATGGTATATTACACAAGGGAAGGCTAGTTGTAACTAAGGGAAAGGGATACCGTATGTATAATTACAGAAAACGGTGGCCGTGTTTGTGATAACAGTATACTTGATGGGACATAGAGATGTGACATCCCATTGTGATATAAGCACCGGGTAATATAAATCCACACACCTCGACATTTAGAAATATTGCGTTATTGAGCTGCGCGTCTTTTACCGGCTACTTGGAATAGGGAAGAAGTTATGGAACAGAGGAAATTTGTGTCTAGTAAGTAGGTTATTCGAAGTATAAAGAGACCTGAAATTGCCTGGACGGGTAAGGAACATTGAAGATTTATCGACTTTTTGACACTAATTTAGGCTTCAATTTCAACTTCGTACAACGTGGGCGGAACTGGAAAATTATTCATTGCATGTACTAAAATAACATTGAATTAATATAATGACTAACATTGAATGAACATTCTGATACGCCATCTCCCTTCAGGAGGTTATAGTTACTCAGAGAAAAATTTCATCACCGCGGTCAAAAAAACCCTCCTATTAGATTCTAACCAAAGCATCTTGTATCTGGTTCTTCGAGGTGAATCCTATTTAGTGTATATACACGAACGTAGGTCTGTGTTGTTAGAATCGATTTGGATTTGCGTCGAATATGTTATAAATCTAGTAACGATTTTAAATGAAATAAAGTATAAATCTGCTGTTCACTAGTCCGGAAAACTTAGATACGCATGCAAGGTTCAGTGAGATAAAATTCGGCCACGTCCGGGGGCAACTTGGCCAAATGTGCTTAGAAATATTTTCAAAGGCATTAGTGCAATTGTCACACTGTGTCAGCAGATTGTCACTTCTCAGCTTACAGAGATGTTACGAAAATACTACATTCATTTTAAGCCAGTTTCTTTACCTCACCATTCGAACAGATCTAACAGTCTTAAATACAAAAAACCACTAAACGTCGGACGGGCACATTACCGTAGCCAGGGTAGCCGAGCCCAGTCTGACAATCAAACACAAGACTTTCCGAATATGAGTGAATGTTAACGCCACTCAACGACGAGGTTCTATTGAAGTGATTATGAAGAGGGGTCGCTCTAATTTAGACCACACGGAGCATTCTGTTAAAATGAGGGTGAACTGAAGCCGCCGTAATTTAGACTATACGCGACGCGTTCATATGTAAGCGTAATGTGACGCCTGTCCCACTGCATACAAAGTCTTCCTCAAATTGTGGTCCATGTACCGCAACCAGTCCATGGAGCCCTTTTCAGAGATGGTCTGTGGAGCTCTTATCAGTGATGATTGGTGCATCAGAAGAGATTAGCTACGAGTTTCGGAATGTGTTCACGGATAGAAGTAACATTCAGATTGCTTCAAAACTGAGCCTACGTTATTTTGTACCGTCACACCATTATTTTGCTTTGTTGTGTTCTATGTTTGTGATGCAATGAAGTTTAACGAATTAAAGAATTAATTATTGATCGAAAGTAATTGATTGACTGCATGAATAAAAGCATGAATGACCTACGAATGAATGAATGAATAAATGAAACTATGAATGATCCGCTGACTGAATGAAGGAGTGAATGATTGACTGTCTGAATTGTCGAATGAATGATTAAACAAATTAATATATTGATTCTTTATCTGCAGTTCCTTTAACCTTTTAAAGCCTAGCGGTAACTTTACATACCACCAGGTTCAACATTAAAAAATTCTACGTGGTGCCCACATTGCGTTTATGTGTTTTGTACGGATCTCAGAACAAACAGCAACTTTTGCCTTATAAAACATTAAGAGACTGGTTTTTATAACCGAAGTGGAGAGTGTTTACAGCGCGGTACGCACTGAGTCCTCATATAAAACAGATACGCTTCGTCTTTAGAGGGTTAATTGTGACGTCAGTCAGGGGAATGATCTCGATGGTAACGGATAGTATATTTGAAATGATGTGAATGGACTTAGTCGTAACACGTTTTATGTGCATTTGTCTGGATGGGCCAAGGAACACCCACAAACCTCCCAGTCAGGATAGCCGTGTTTCTTGCGAGATTCGAACTGGGAACCTACAGAACACAAGTCGGAACGTTGATGCTTGAACCAGCTAGCTCAGTCAATTTATTTCTGAGTAGGCCTACAGCATGCTAGGCCACTGTGATGGTTCAACGCACCTGTAGATCAAAAGGTATTATTTAAAATCTGAGAAACAATGTCATAAATCAACCTGACAAGTACCAGCTGATATTCTTACACTGCTCGCCATCACTGTGGAATATGGCACGCGTCAAACCGGTGTCTGTGAAGCTGCGGTGGTGTAAAGATTAATATCATTGAACGTGTTCTGTAACAAAACATAAACGTTATAAGCCTATTACACTTAAAATTTATATACGCCGCACGCTGTAGGATAAGGCTCACAAAGCCTGTTGTTTATAGAACTAGTCAATTTTGCAGCATTTCAGTTCATGGAAGCATGACTGAGGTTTTGTATTTCTTCAAACTACTAAGTTCAACAGAGAAAGAACTCAATCCATCAGGGAGACGCTTGGAGTGCAGAACATTGTTTTGGAAATAAGACAATACCAACGAGACTGGCTATAGCACGTAGGGAAAATGGACAGAGACAGGATACCCAAACAGGCACTGAAATATAAGCCAAAGGAGAAGAGAAACATAGGACGCCCGAGGAAAATATGGAAGGACCAGCTTCACCTTGAGGTATAAAGAACAGACACTACGCGTAACATTCCACGGCTCATAATGATTGTAAGAATACAGCGTACACGATGTTGAAAATATTTGGTAAAGTTCTTACGAATCTAAATTACGGATGAGTAGGTAGGTTTGGTACATCAATCAGGACATGACTCGCTAAGAGGAGAAGTTGTAGCACTGAAGGAGATCTAATTTATTACAAATCAGACTCTTCAAAGAACATTTCAAGTTCTAAGTTAGTAGCCCATTCTTCTTCACTCATCGTAGACCAGACCCTCGATAAGAACTATTGAAAGAGGGATCGAAGCTCCGCAAGGCCTCCACCTACATGGGATAACATAACATGAAAAAATCGCGAACACAGTTCTACATACGTATTCCAAGCGACAGCTTATGTTCTCAGTGTTGCAGTTCAACAACAAGCACGGCTTAGCAGTGGCCGTCACTTTGATCATCATAAGCACCATATAAGCTGAAAGTTATCTTTGTGCACGCCACAGAGAAACATGAGGCAGGACATGTACAGTTGCACTAGTTCTTAACCTGGGCACTACACGGCAGTAAGTGGATTTACTGCCGAGGAAGACGCAGGCACCTATTTAATGTGGGGCTGGGTGGGGCCCCACAGTCGGTCAGAACACTTTTGAGAAGGGAAGGTGCCATACTGGAAATCGAACCCCGATCCTTCGGTTCTCCAGCCCCTATCCTAGTCACTATACCGACAACGCTATCCCATCTCCCACGTAATCTGCAAAAATTGGATACTAATTACAAGTTTTTGTTTCTTTCGTTTTTTGTCCCCTTTTGTCTCGAAATAAATTATTGTAAATTTAGTCGAGATCGGAATGGAGTCATTTGTTTTCTTGCTTCAGATTCTTTAGGCCACAGATTTTACACTTAATGAAGGCCTGTTATCCTGATACATTTTACATTTTCTCGACACAGATGCTATAAGGTTGTCTTGTATGCGAAGTTTTTCTCCTTTTCTGTGTCACATTTCTCCCCGAATATTGGCTTCTCTTCGACGCTGCACACAGTTGAAAAAGCGTCATTAAATGAACGAAAGAGCATGCAACAAAAAATGTGATTTTGCTACAGCCTACAAGCAGCTTGGTAGAGGCTGCTCCAAACTCATGACGTTCCGTATAACAGACATGTGTATACTGCTTTAAAGAGTGAAATTATGAGACATTTCTCGTGATAACTTCACCTCAGATGTTATAAATGCTATGATTAATGTTCGGAATTTATGACAGAAATTTTCAGCATTCGTTGTGGTTTATATTTTTCCACAGGGACAGTGGGACAGCGAGAGAGAGCTAGAGGGCCACTTAACTCATTTTCCATTGCCGGTGCTGTATCTCTCCGCCCACACACAACGGCTTACATAAATCTTGATGTCGCCACATGTTGCGAAGTGGAGCAGGAATTAGAAAATCAATGGCTTCATAGCACAGCACTGTATCATTTCACAACCGTAGGCCACATTTGTCTACAGTGGATTTTGCTAAAAAGTGCAGATTATCTAATTACATGTTTGAAACATGTCATTTTACATTTCAAGTAGAAGGCATGAAGAATATCTTATACGAAAGATAAATTGTGAGAATGTAAGAATGCAGACAGGCTGTTACGTGTTAAGATCGATAAATAATTATGTATATACGGGAATTTATATACTGGCCTGGTTATGTAGCCTCCATTTTTATTGTGTTAATGATTAATTGGAAAGAATGTGAAAGAAATCAATCATTCCCCATGTTAGATAATATCCCGGTACTTGTCTGCAGTGGGCTGGGGTAGCATAGTCTGTATAGGGACTCGCTACGGGCTGGAAGGTCCGGGGATCGAATCCCGGTGAGGGCGAGATTTTCCGCACACATCCGGACCGACCCTCGGGCCCACCCGTCCTCCTGTACAATGGGCACCGGGTTTTCCCGGGAGTAAAGCGGTGGGGGCATGGGGATACCAACCCCATCCCCTTCTAGCGCTGCGGTAACGAAAGGAAAGCACTATACCTCTACTCCCCCTTGGGCCTTAATGGTCTGCGTGGGGTCCCCTTTTTTACTTGTCTGGAGGGGCCGACGCAGACCAAGAAACCTCAGTCAGTAGCCGACCTCCTGGCTTACGCTTTAAGCAAATGACACATAAAAGCGGCGTCTGTTTGGTTTAGAAGTATGGTGGTAGTCGCAGTCTGTAGTAGCACTTGTACTGATACGTCACTCAGGCGCAATACATCAAGTGGCCTTCAGATGTTAAACTGGGAAGGTCACGGAGATTACTAGAGTAGTTAAGAACTAAGTTGTGTCTACATGTTCCTTACTTTATATAACGGCGCTGTCATGCGACACGTTATGTATTGTCTAATGCAAGGATGAGGCAACCACAAGAAAAGTGCATCAGTGTATCTGTCCTATGTACCAACAGTTCAAGCTGGAAACTCTCGGAATATGAAGCAGGAATGCTAGTGACTTCACAGTGGTCTTTAATTGTGTTTTGTAACTGCTCGTGAGGTCATGCTTTTATTTGGTAAATACGAATACATGAATAAGCAGAAGGAATTTAATCTAGCACACAACTGCGGGATTACTAAACAAACCTTCCCTCAACAGCACAACCTAGCAGGATGATGCAGCGTTAAGTCAGCAACCCTACATTATATAGGGCCCTGCTTCGAATCCAGGCAAGATTTCCCGTTATTCTGAGTAAATCTATCTTAGCTTTCGGCATTGTTTCCAGGCAGATAACAGTTCAATACCACCGTCTCTTTCAAAATGCTCTTCTGTTCAACATTCACGCCTACCTTTTGGGTTCTCCTGATGTGACATTTCAGTGCCAGCACTTGGGAGAGCGGGGATACGATCTTTGACAAGGGACAGACTTTTCTAATTTTTTCACTTCCCACTGGTAAACTGCTGATATGGTGTTTTAGGCGGCCACGAACGCTTCATTCTACTTCCTGTCCTAATTATCTTTCCCGCGCGTACTCCCATTCGACCTCATTACAATGAGAAATGATCGTGAAGCAGATTGTAGAGAAATATCTCCAGTTCCTTTGACACTGCACGGATTTTCCAGCAGAAGCGTCCTTAAATAACTTAACAATTCATCCAGTATATTTTCATTATTCTTTCACAATTTTCACAATACAGGATCCAGAGCAATACTTTAACATAATGTGTGAAAACTACAGTATCAGGTGACACTTATGTTATATTATAATAATCATCCTGTCATTCACGTGGAAAGCTTGAGTAAAACCCAGAGAATAGTCAGTGATCCGGCTTAGGTGCAGTCTGCATATTTCCAGAACACAAGGTCAATAGGACGCAGGGTTATGGAAGCCGCCAAATACCTGAGTATATTGTTACAACATTTCCTAATATAGCAAAGGAATGAGGTGAAGATACGGGTATGCCTGTAGGTAATCCATAAGTCATGCAGTGTGACGCGATATAAAGCCCCATGCATTTTAACCTATGTCTACGATGGAGCTGAGTGTTAGGTTTAAGGCCCAGCACATTTTTATTTTACGCGGAAGAAAGCTAGCCTGTAGTCCTTGTTAGATAGTAGACTGGATGGATGCCAGAACTGATCTGGACATATTGGGGAAGAGAAGAATTCTGCTACTCCAGAGAGTCTGTCTTCGGTCTAGTCATTTGGTCGCTTACTTACTAATTTTAGTGTCTTGGCACTTTAAACATTTTAATGAAAGTTTATAACAAAGTCAGTTGCAGCGGACGGCTGTGAGGTCACTGGAGATGGGATGATTTTGTGGGCAGTCTCATTTTGTGTTTAAATACACTGAAAAAGACAACTCAGTCGTAGTAACTTTGTCGTAAAGTTTCTCTCAAGCCACTTGTGAAGGTGTGCTTCAATATCAACAGGTTTGAGTGTCTTTGAACAGGCAGACAGGCTGCGTTTCTGTTCTGATATCAGACAGCCTGGAGAGATGTCCAGCATCGGATTAGACACTTGTGCTAGATTATAGGACATCTATGTTGTGTGGCAGTGCAGTTCTAAGCCACAGTATTCCTTGCTCCAAAGGAGCTGTAGGAGATCGCAGGAACTGAATTAGAGTCGAAAATCATTGACGACAGTTTTGTTTGTGGTAAATGGGTAAGACCATTAAATTGGTTTCTTTGTGTTAACGGTATTTAATTTCATTTCACCCTAGAAGTGAATAACCTCGATTGCCCTATTAAGGTCCAATGTGCGTTAATCACTCAGTTTTTTGTAGAAAAGTGGAGGCGCGTTGCTTTGAAAAGTGGGCATGAAATTATCTGTTCACTCTCACGGAAGAAACATGTTACTTTCACGTATTTACATGTTACGTTCACATATTTACATGTTACTTTCACGTATTTATATGTTACTTTCACGTATTTACATGTTACTTTCACATATTTGCATGTTACTTTCACGTATTTACATGTTACTTTCACGTGTTTACATGTTACTTTCATGTGGTGATCAAATTGACAATTTAATCACTTCAACTACTATTATATCATTACACATCATTATACCTACTTAAAGTGGGCTGCTAACCGGAGGTATGTTGTATGAACTGGCGAAATTTTCTGCAATACCAAAAACACAAAGATGAAAAACACTACAAAATTATAACAAGTAAACTACAAGTAAAGATGTAGGTTTGGAGTAGAATGAAGTAGGTAAAACAGAAATTAAACAAGGTGAGAAGAGCAATTCTGTGTAACAATTTACGAATTTACTTGCAATCTAATACCAGGAAAACTATGCTTGACGTGTTTTGAAGCAGTGGAAAGGGAAGAAATAACTTGTCACATTATGTAACTTCTTTCTATTGGTTTCATTTGTCAGAGTTTACGTCTACATTGCAAAGACTGTCTAGTAAGAATTAACAATTATATTAAAACAGGTCGGAAAAATTACAAAATGGGGGACTTCATAATTAGCGTACATATCATAGAATCAGCAGCAGCAGCAGCAGTAGTAGTAGTAGTAGTAGTAGTAGTAGTAGTAGTAGTGTAGGTAAATAAAGGAGGATTGCGGGATGAGTATTTATACCGTATAATACATACAGGGATGGTAAAGATGAGAAATGTATGCAGAATTATATTTGTGAGTTCTCAGTGAAAAGAGAATTTGAAGAACGTGGGTTTAGCTGGGAAAATTATCTCAAAATAGAATATCTATATATCGGAAGTACCTGGGGCAGATTTTGGAAATGGAGATAACTGGAAGAGAGTAGAATAAATTTGCGGGATTCGTGCACAAGGTAGTGGAGATTTTGTGGCTTTTTACATGACTACGAAATTAAGAAAAATTTGTGCCTTGAAGTTGAAAGGAAATAGAAGATAAAGAAAGAATAAATGAGAGAAATGAGACTTACGATTTCTTCTTTTAAAAATCGATTTAAATCTTTAGTTAAGAGAAGGAAAAGAGTCACTGCCCACTGCAGTACGATCGTATCCTTATTTTCGATACAAAATATTTAGAAAGGTAGCTGTGTTTTTCTGTTTGAGTTTTGAGTGCTTTAGGTGCAGCGACTGTAATAAACAAGGAAGTTATAAAATAGAAAATTTACAGACCGTTGGGTTGGATTTGAAACACAAATCTTTTAAACAAGGCTAATAAAGACGAAGTGAAATCATAGCTTCTCAGGATGTCTTGAATTTGTTATTGTAAAAACAACCTCAATGGCTGACGTGTCACGCCGCACTCGCTATATTATCAATAAATAACAGTAAATAAATGACATATTTAAGTTTTATACTTCTGTTTGCATGGCAGTATTTACAATTTTTTCAAAATATAAGTGAACAATCGTGATTTTCTTTTCTCAGTTACGTTTTCTTTCTGCCTTCCATACAAATACCACTTCGATGTGCCTAGCCAATCATAAGTGGCATCCTGCTTGGTAATTCTCAGAAGTATGTATCATAACATGCGTCTTTATACGCTTATCTGTCTGAACCAGATGCTTCTTTACTAAATGTATGGAAAGGTCAGAGTGCACTGTTAAAATTACGTAATTTCTCCTCCAGATAAATATTTGAAATTTGTCATAAGTGTATGCTGCGCCGTAATTGCGAATCACGTAACAAAGTTAAGTGCATGTTCTAGTAGGCATATAGGCCTACACGAACAAATGTCCATCATGGCGGAGAAGGCTGTGATGTTAACTCGAGATAAACGTACCTCAGATCTGTCTTACATGGTCTGTCTTACATGATGTCAGACCCTAGTTTCGATTCAGTTAATTCAGGCCTTCTGGAATGTTACGCCATGTCGTTGGATAGATAGTTCCCTTAATGTGTTGGGATTATAGTGTATTTATTTATTTATTTATATTCTTCAGACAAAACTCGAGATAAACGTACCTCAGATATTATTATTATTATTATTACTACTACTACTACTACTTACCTACTTACTTACCTACTTACTTACCTACTTACTTACTTACTTACTTACTTACTTACTTACTTACTTACTTACTTACTTACTGCAATTGGGTTTTATGGTCTGTCTTACATGATGTCAGACTCTGAATTGGATTCAGTTCATTCTTCACGCCTTCTGGAATGTTACGCCATATTGTTGGATAAATAGTTCCCTTAATGTGTTGGGATTATAGTGTATTTATTTATATTATTCAGACATAGGACGTCCACCTCCTGTGCTAACGGTACTCGATTAGCCACCTTGCTTCCAAATTTCCTGTAACTATTATGTAATCATTCTTATTTGTTATATTCAAAACGTGGTTCTGATAGCTCATGCAAGTCCTTTTTTTTTTGTCTTGGTGGCGTAGGAGCCCCATAAGTGTAACTTAGCTTCTTCCTGCTCATATTTTCGGACGTAGCGTTGCTAGTCTTCCACTTGTACATGCGTTACAATTTGTTCATCGTCAGGTAATTTTCTGCACCATGAAAGCTATTTAAGCTTCATGATCTGTAATTCTCACCAAATATTGTTCGGGCCATGAAATCAAGAATAATGAGATGGGCGGGGCATGTAGCGCGTATAGGGAGAGCAGTGGTACATACAGGATTTTGGTGTGGAAAACTGAGGGAAAGATAATACTTGGAAGACCTATACGTAGATGAGAGGATAATATTAAAATGGGTCTTCAAGAAATACGATGGAGGTTTTGACCGGATTTATATTATTCACGATAGGAACAGTTGGCGGGATCTTGTGAACACGGCAATGGACCTTTTGATTTCATAAAAGGGGGGGGGGATTTCTTGACTAGTGTAGCAACTCCGGGCTTCTCAAGAAAGGCTCTGCTCCGTGGAGGCACTTGTGAAAGCTACTCCTGCCGTGCCAGAACTTTCTGAGTTTTTCCACTACCAAATATTGTGCAATTATCACATTCTTTTGAATTTTTGAATCTTTCAGTTTTTTCTATCAGCGACTACGACTGTTTTTACGTATTTTTTTCATTGTTGTAGTAACAGCTTTTGTGTACAAGGCCTGTAACCCTTCCTTCTGCTACTTCAGATGTTTCCTTATTCCTGATCGTTGTACCTAATCCATGGCTTAGTTCGTCGTTCGTTTTTCAGTCCATTATTTCTTTTGAAGGGTCTGAGTAAAGACCTCTTTCTGGCGTGGCAGGGGTACCAACTCTTCACACAAGCTAAACTTGGGGGACTAGGAATTGTTCTTATCGTGGTTACCTTCCTCTAGACTAGTTGCCTCACGGGATGTGGGCGCCGTGTACTCTGATTTTCTACTTCAAGGCGGTCCTCCTTCAGGGTTTTGAACTCCTCCAACAGACTTACAAGACATAAGTTTCCATCCCACCTCAGTTCACCGACTTAGTTTCACACTGGGACCGCAGCTTAGCAGGGTCACCGCCTGCATGTTGAACGATGACGCTGGGAGCCGACGTATACCGTCAGCTTTCATTCCGGGTACAGTCTTTGTTCTCCCACGATATAATGAAGTTAATACATAATTAACACTTACGAAACCTTGTTATCCTACATAATACCGTATAATGAAAGTCGCTACTAGTAAGGCAGTTTGTATTACAAAAGGGCCACCTCAATGTGCGTGTTGCTGAAATTGTTGACAAAAATGTATTGAATTATAAGGGCTATGCGAAGCATCACTGATGTGTATTTTCTCCGTCGTTACTGAGTATAAACACGACGTTTCGGAAGCAAACCTGAAGGCGAAAGTAGCCTGCTTTTGAAATGCTGCGTTTGTATTCTCACTGGCCATGGAAGAAGTCCAAATACGCTTCAGTGATGCTTCGCCTGTTACACCATTGTCTATGAATTATAGTTTTCTTATGTATAGGCTATACTAGCCTTTGCTATTTATCCCATTTGTTTTCTATTAAGTTTAGAGCTGTACAATGTGCAGGTCCGTTGGGTTGACGCATTTGCGTTTACACTCCATAAAACTGTCTTCTTAAGAATCGAGGGACCCTTGTATTTTGTATTTGAACTGCAGCTCGTAATTCGAATTTCGGTTTTGTTTTCTTCCTTACTTCGACAGGTGGCGTAAAGCTCAGTGGGGATTGCATTAACTATAACCGTCATATATTTCCACGAGAATTCTTGGGATTTAATCTTTATCTTTAAGGATAATTTTAAATTTCCTTTTTTAAGTTTAAATGTGGAAATGATTTAATTTATCTTTATGCTCCTAGGACAGTTGTTACAAGGCAGCTTAGCTTAGTACGGTGACCGGCTACGTCTAGACGACCAGGTTCCTATTCCAGGCAGTGATAGTATATTTTCTTCTCGCCACCAAGTCATCTTTTCCGATGACAATTTCTGTATTTGTCTAATGGCTGACTGGGCTCTCTTCAAGGGGAAAACAGTTGGAATGTGAAGCTCAACATTCACTTCCAGGTAATGGCGAAACGTAGATCGTGTGAGGTTTTACCTGCACGTTTTGTGTAAGTTTCAGCAGTATAGTTACTGGACAGTTGCGCAATTATCCTTTACTTGTACCTTGTAACACAATTCAGAAAGGAGAAATATTCCCGTATTTCGCTCAGAACACAGCAGTTATAATATTGATTTACGCGGGAGTTGCAACAGAGAGTAATCTACAAATATTAATTATAGGAATATGTACTAGATCTGCTCCTGTTGTTAATTACACGAAATTCAGCAAACGTACGTTTATATTGCAATTTGTAAAAGTTTCTGGATGGTAAAGCTCGGACTAGAATTCCAGAGGTATTTAGTTGAAATACTGACAGCTTTGTGGTTCTACTCAGTACTTTAAACTGAATTCCGGGAAAGTAACTTGAAATATTTCACAGTCTGCTTCATGTATTATTCCAAGCTGCTCGCCTTTAATCGTATCCGTACCGTCCCGTTAGACGCTACATAACACCTGCCACAAAACAGAGCCGTTACATTATCTAAGCATCAACCTACTTTGGAAGTAGCTACCTGCTGATACTTTATATTACATGATTACTACTCTGCATGGAATCATTTCCTGCTTAATGTTTGCACAGGTCTGTATGTCAAATATTTTTCAGTTTATTTATACTTAGAATGGTAAACATGAAGGTTCGGTTTTGTCATAAAACTGCGTAAGTAGGACCTACTGATCCATATTGATAACACCAAAACCAAGATTTGCATGTGACGTTTATTAAAAGTGCCCAGAGGATTTCAGTTAAACCTCAAGGAAATCTGGGACTTAAGAAACACAGTAGTTGCACAGAGACATAGCCTGCCTACGGAATTGTCTTTCTCATCCAGCTTAAGTAAAGTAATGTAATAACATCAAAGTGGAACAAAGTTGGTGCTTCCTGTGGCATAAACGAACTAATTTTTTATCACTTCCTTCGTTTTCTTTGAAGGGATCATTTTCCGAAAAGTTCCTAATAAAATTCGTAATTGTTACGCCGGCTTGTCTCAAGTGCCCGAAATGCACGACCGACTCTTTGTATTCTGCACTTCATTGCGCTAACACTAGGCATACTGCATGCCATTATAAGCCATGAATTTTATTGTCCTTCGTTGTCGTAAACTGTCCATTTACATCGCCTGTCTTATGTTCAAATATTTTCCTCAGCTTTTTATAATAAATAACGCCTGCAGCTGCATTTCTTGCTCCGTCCCGAACTGTCACGTCCAGTCGTGTTAGGTAATAATCCTGACATTTTCTTTGACATGTTCTTGCCCTCAAGTGGGTGTCGTAATGCTTGCCAACATTCACGTGTTCTGTTCTGGCAGGCAGTCTGAAAATGTAAGATAAGACTGAAAGGTTGATCGGAGAAACGAAATCGAAAAACTTTAAACATCAACGAATTCACAAAGAGTTTTTTCGTCAATTATAACACACTCCTACATGTTTCGACCCTGCTGGGTCATCTTCAGGGAGAAACCTTCCGTTGCCGTTACACTAGGTTGCACTATACAGTTAAGCGAGAATGTGCTGTTGACTGTGTGCAGTGCACAGTTGTGTGTTATAATTGACGAAAAAAGCTCTTTGTGCATTCGTTGGTGTTTAAAGTTTTTTTGTATAATATAGTGCACGGACATGGAACACATTAAACGAAATCAAGTTCGGAGAAAATCTTTAAAGTTATTTATGGACGGCATCTTTTCATTTAACGGCAAAATAGATCCAGTTCATTAAGACGTAGTAGCACAAATTTAAGACAAATATTGTGACAGATGCTGCAGGCCTTCTGTATTCCTTGCTAACTCCCTCTCTGATCAGGGCCATTAAAACGGTTGAAATGTCCAAACCAGGTGCACCGAACCCTTGTATTTCATATGACTACGGTTTGTTTGAAAATGCAAAATCTTCGGTGCAGTCCAGCTTGTCCTTTGATTCTCCTGACAATAATTTTGCGTCGGTTGTGTTTTTCCTGAAGTTCCTTTTTGATGTTGTGCATTTCTGGACCCACGTGGCCAGCGGTTAGCCTGCCTTACCGACGCAATTCTTCGCAGACGATGTTGTAGACAATGTTCCATCTGCTGACAATGCGGACATCCTGCGTGAAGGGCTTTCTTGGAACGTTGTAACGTATAGCGAAGCGGTATAACATTAGGACAGGCTTCAAAACTACACCCGGAGAGGGTGTAGCGCCATTAACCCCTTGAACAATAAAATAATAATTATAGATAAATGTTTATTTTTTTCTCTCAGAGCAGAAAATGTGCTGCCGTTAAAAATACCGGTTGACGAATGCTGTGTAGAGGAAAAAGCGTTTTTTTTTGTAAACTCATGCGAAACACGTGAATAAACTATGTGGTAAGATGCAGAATTTTTGGTGTAAAGCCTGCAGGTAAATATACTAACCGCTAGGCTTTAAACGGTTACGCCGTATGTGTTTCGGTAACTGACGAGTCACAATTGCCGTCCCATTCTTTACTCCCGGTGCACAGTCGGCACAAACCAGCAAACACCCATTACACTCGGAAAATAAATATTGCATTTTGTTGTAGCGATAAAGTTTTCAGAATGTACGCAGTTCGAATCTCGGATACGTAAGCAGCTGCCTTTACTTAGAAATTCTGCCTGCTTTGTATGTCAGAGCAAACTCAGGACAGGCTTACTGCCTTGATACTGCGTATGATCGCTTCCTTCACTATCCTTGTCCATTAATTATTCATGATTATATCAAGGTGAATGATGATAGAACTTGATTTGGTAGGCCCCGAGATCCTACTTCCGAATTCATAGTTACTTCCCGTGCGCGGTTTTCCTATCCCATTTTTGTATTTTGTCGTATACTGTGAAAGTGAACAATACAAACGTGCATTGAAACAGGCCACGATAGTCTCCTTCCAGATCCTTACCTGCTGTCTATACAAGATCATCTTCCCTTATCGTTCAACGCTGCGAAGTCTGCTACACGGGTATAGTCGCGCAATCACGCTGGTATCGGAACGCTGTTTGCCCTTCCAGTCTAGATGCATTCTTTCTCTGAGATCACTGTCATATCCGAAATTAATTAAATTCTAGAATTAAATCCGAATTCTTTTGAAGAACGATTCAAAGGACACGACTCTCAATTCAGCGAACACACAAGTGTTCACATTGTCTTCGTCTGTTCTGAAGGAATGGCAAAAATCTCCATTTTATTGCCAGTAGGGCCCACATGTTAGTTCTCGGTTCAACACAACACGGACTTGGAAGCAAGAATGTTTTGTAGAAAGGGCTGTGGAAGGATATTGTTTCTACTGCAAATAATGTTGCTTTCTATGCTGACATTTTTGAGCTGATATTCACCATTTTCTTTGCGTGGTTAACTCACGTATGCTCTTTTCATTTTACAGGATATCACAAATAGCTTAGGCTGCGGACTCACTAAATTAATCCAGTACAATTGATAAGAATCAGGTCTCTCTCATTAAGATTACGTAAAGGCAGCTCCTCAGCTTCAGTCGACTCGACTCCACTCGTGCAGTGTGACGGAGGTATACAGGAATTCAACGCAAAACAAACGGGGCTGGGTTTGCAGAACCGTAGTGACTCACACTCGATTCCACTCTTTGTGTGTTATTTAATGACGTTTCAGTTACTGAGGTTATGTAGCATCCGTGAGAAGAGGGTGAATGAATAAATATGTAGCCTTGGTGAAATGATACTGACAAAGGAAAACCGAAGTACGCGGGGGAGGGGGGGGCCTTTCCCAGTCCCACAGATCCCACGTAGACTGGCCTGGGATCGAAACCGGGCCTCCGCGGTGTGGAGATGGGGCTGTGGCTGGCGACTATCCGCCTGAACCGTGGCAAGGGCACTCGATTCGATTTGATTCGATTCGATTATTTGTCCGGCCGCGGGTTTCTGTTTACTGACCCTCAATCACATACTTAGCTGCGCACTGAAAAACGACCAATATAAAATCCGCATAGTTCATTCTTAATACGCAGTTTCCATCTTCGGATTTATTGTCACGGCTACAGAAGTCTGTAAGGGGAAAAGCCTTACTGCACAGTAGCCACTAACACTGGAACGTTACATGTGCCTTATAGTTGCATAAGAGTATAATGTAATAAATTTAAAGTTGCCCTTGTGCCTAAGCACCAGCCTCAAAATCCATTTCTACAATAGAGTTAAGAGCCATGAATTCACGGCCTTAGCATTCACTGGGCGTGAGTGATCGGCTCCCAGTCTCTTTATACCTCTTTCCCTAGGGGCCAGCTGTTGTGTAGGAGGCTGGGTGTGAATGTAGCAGCGAAAGGAAGAATTCTTGTCGCAGACGTGGAAATAACTCATTACTTTAACACCTGTTAATGTAAGCAGCTACGGGTATCCTGTAGGGAACGGTTCATTAGATAATTACGTGGCGAGAAGCTATGCATTTGTACGTAACAAATACGATTGTACGGATGACGAAATTATGAAGAGTGAACAAGTAGAAGAGTGACACAAGAGATGCGTGTAAAATTGTACATGGAACACCGAAGTGGAGGAAACCACTGGGGTGTTAGGCGTAAGTGGACAACAATATTAAAATATGTCTTAAGTCAGCGGTTATGAATCGGGGTAGATATATCCTTAGAGTGGAGGTGGAGAGTCATAAAGAGGTACTGAGATAATCACAAAAAATATCTAACACAGGCCAGAGGGGTTAAGAAAGGTCTTGGCAATTTTATTTTGTGCAGCTTCTGTATTTGGAGTGTAAGTAATTGACACATAGTTTTCCTTGGCGATTACCACTACATGCTATTACGTTCCAGGGGTCCCACTAACGAACCAGCTAAATAAAACCCCTAAGTGCTGAGTCTTGTACGTAGGGGAAGTCCACATCCCGTGCCAAGTGACATTCCTGCATAGCAACGATTATCTGGAGTGTGAAAACCGTGCTTTGGAAACGTAGACAGGGAGTAGGCTGAGGCTAGCGGGTATGTTCATCTTAAATTAAGGCGTTGGCATGTTTGTGCTACGTCTGCTGCTACTCGTGAAATATGGCTGTCACTTGACAGTTTCTCCTTTCGGAGAAAACTTTGATTGGCTTGATGAAGGGGGTTGAAGACAGAGTGGTTGATCTCAGTGGCTAAAGGTATCGGCGACTGAGAAGGAGGTGGCTTTGGCTGAAGGCTTCCGTGATGGGAAAATGAGTCTTGCCCCGTCTTTAATTATGTCTTGCCATTCACCTTACAATTCAGGACGATAAGGGAAGACCTCAGTTAGGGTAGTCATTTGGCCTTAAAAGCCAATCGTATTGTCGATTTTGTCGCCTTGTCACGGGCAGCCTTGACTGAAATATTGAGCTTCAGTCACCTTTGAGTATGCGGGTGACTTCAGGCAGACTTTTGTAGGCACAAGTGTTTTCGAAGTTGCCGTACGAAGGGGTTCTTCGACTCGCAATTCACACTGTCGTCGGTAGAGAACGGAACGTTTACATCATCGCGAAAATGCCATTTACCAGAGTGCATTGCTGGCAGTGCAAACACTCGCCTTGTAACAGCTACAGCATGCGGACATGACTGCAAATAGCGGGTCTCCAGATAGGGCAAGCATAATCTATCATGACTTAATGAGCCGCCGATAAAGCAGTACACTGTCTCTGATTGACAGGCCGCTGCTCGTATTCAGGAGAGAGCCTAGTGTATTTCCCGTCTGTGTCACGCCAGAACACTGGTCTGAATGTTTTACGGCCTACGGTGGTGTTGTAACACAGCAATACTTGCGGTTCACATTTTAGATTTCTAAAACCATATCAGTTCACGAAAATCCGTAAGGACGTATATTTCAAGCAGTGTTAAAGTAGTATCTTGAAAAGTTGAAACAGCATTGCTAAGTAATGTAAGAATTACTGCTGCATAATTTATATTAGTTTGTTTCCTCTTTAACATATTACAGTATGGCAGATAAGTAAAATTATGTATTTTAAGCATATTTCGACGCGTTTGATGGGGGAATTATTCCGTCGTACAGCCGTGTATAGAGTACATAAAAATTCACTTTTTCTAAGCGGTGCCTAATTGTATATCAAGTATTCATCTTGCTAAGACTTCTTAAAATAATACGAGTATTTATCAACATGGTTACTTTTATTCGTACTAAGTTGTGATAAAACTGTAACATTATATGACTAAGCCTTTTACACGGCGTTGTCAAAACATGAAAGAGTATCCTCAGTGAATGTCGTATGATTTATAGACGCTTGTCCTATCATGTACTAATTATACGACAAAATCTATTAGTGCGCTTTGGGACTCGTACTTTCCCCGCACCACAATGAAGCCCTGGATATTGCCCTGACGGGAGAAATCAATATTACAAATCCTGTTAAGTAGACTACTCAGAGACTTTACTTCAGCAACATCCGACAGTAGCAGGGCTACGAGTTACGCGGCATGAGAGCAACGAGGCAGCGTACTGCTCTTTTGTGTGTCAATTCTGACGGCAGCGACCTTAATTGTGAATTATTTATGCTTACAGAACTCTTTTTAGTGGCAGATAATTACACATTGATTGGAATTCACACAACAGAATTACTCTGATATTTGAGGTACTTAGATTGGTGTTGCTGAAGATTCAGGTACTCTGGGTGTTATGACGTTTCGGCGTAACATCCATAAGGCTTAGATCTTCAACAGAAATATTGGTTTATAAGTAATTTGTTAAAATTGGACATTGTATTTCCATAATTGTGATAAACTTTTCGTTTTGTTATTATTATTACTCGCATAATTTTTATAAATGTTATTTTTTCAAGTATTTGTTGGCCAGTTTCATGTCAAGTCTTCACGCGGTACTAACAAGATATCTTGTAAGATGACTTGTCTGGAAACTGACAAGTCACTGTGACCGATTCCTTCGGGCTGCTAAGGGATATGGTCGCCCTCATACCGCAGAAGGATATAGTTACAGCTGAGGAGCGCCAGATTTTCGAAGGGCTTTATTTTATTATTGTTATTATTATTGCTATTATCATTCTTGTTATGTTACTGGTATGTTTGTTGTTTTTTGCTGTTTTGTTATTACTGATATTGAAATTCAGCTTGTACCTTCAGACTGACGGACTTCCAGTACCGACTTATATAAATGCAGTCTGGTTTAGACAGTAACATTCCTTTAACATAAGTCGTAGGGTCGATTCATATTATATGGCACGACACGACACCGACACGACACGCCAAAATCCAGCGTGCATTCACATCTGTCGTCAGTTAACATACCTAGAATACGGTAGCCTTCTCTAAGCCTTTGAATTAACAAGTTGCATACTCGTAGGAAAGGTCTTGAGCAGCTGGGTAGCTAAGTAGGTGTTAAATTAAAAAAACGCCTTGGAAATAATTAACTAAGTCGAGAGTCAACCAGCCAGCCAGCTAATCATTCAGTCAGTAGAGCCTGCTGGCTCTTCCCTAAGACAGAACATTGCAAAAGATTCAAATAACTACTCAATTTGCATTCCACATTCGTACGGAAGTGCAGCTCTGTGATCTCTGTTTTTATATAAACCTGTTCCTCCAGCATAATATAAAGGGTGATTTATACATGGCAGGAGATTTGTAACCGTCCTGTGCGTTTTGGGTATTCAGGTAATTCCACTTTATGTTCCAAGGAGAGCTTAGGTCATGGAATACGCTCTGTGAATGGATAAGGAGCTTCTGAATGAAATTAAATATAGAAGGAATGTTTGAGTGAAAACGGGTGTTCGTTGTTCTGTGAGGAAGAACAAGAGTTTCCATGCGACTGTAGACAGAATTTGCAATATCAGGTTGACAGGTGATTTTTTGGTTTAATTAACTGCATTTCTTTTCAAGTACTTTGATTTTGTAGTCTCGAAAAACAGGATAATTGTAAACTGGAATGGCTGTTGAAAAAAGTGGTCGGGGCCTGTTTCAAGGGCGGTCAGTGTACTGGTTTTGCTATCAGATTCGGCTCATGCATGGATTGTATACCGACGATTTTCCAGCTGCTTGGGTTATGAAGCCTTCGATGATAGAATGTTTCTTAGATTTAAAAGGATGTAGAAGGAAGTGGTCGTGGCTTGTTATAATGCATTACATGGCATATAAAAAGAACCACTTAGAGCAGGGGTGCACAAATTTTGCATAATTCTATGAGACACTTAAAGATTCTGTGCGCCAGAAAAGTTAAATCATGCAAACTCCGTACAAAGGACCCACAATATTAGGCCCCACCGTACATTTAGTTGCCCTGCCGCCACGTGCTCGGGATTTGTGCATCCCTGACGTAAATAAATCACAAAGAATTTTAATGTATGTAACTTATCTACGGCCAGGTAATGGAGGCCTGCGAATGCGAAGCGGGCGTTGTACCCTAATTCATCAGATGTACAACATGATAAAATTACGTAAACCGCGTGTAGATACTTCCTAATATAGTGTGTACGTAAAGCGCATTTCTCTGCACCAAAGCGTTTTGTGAAGATCATTAAAACATATGTAAATGTGACTTACTCATTACATCACAATCGTGTAAGACACTGTTCGCCTCGGGAGCACAGCCAATTCGTGCTGAGTTATATTCTTTTAGTGTTAAACATTGTCCATTTACTGAGGTGTATTCAGCACACATGTTGTGTCAGGTATAGAATCGTCACCCGTGTAACCTGTACATGTAGAATATCCAGCAGTGGCTCCGACGATGTTTCTCTTTGTTGATATTTAAAAAATATAAAACACTTGTGTAAAGAAACCGACGAAAGGAACCAAAACCCTTCTTTGTCCTCTCTTGTCGCTAATACTGTACAAGTAGAATTCTATATATTAATGAAACAATTTGCGTGACGATGAATTAATTAAGACCTCAAAATTATCCGCATATGCGTGCCTGATGGGATGTAGTCCATTTATCTTGGCTCCAGATCGTCGTAGGTCCTGTCCTGCGTTCCCTACTGCTTTGTGGATTAGACACCACTACAGGAAGAGGCAGTTGCCCGAATCTCTGTAGGAAAAGGAGCCCTACTGGTTCAAACTTTCAGAACCCAGCCGTAAGGGAATCTGGTTCAGCGGGGTTCGACCTCTATTAGGAGTGGAACTTCGTTTTGCCCCTTCAGGCCCCTATTCACTGTTGTCATCCAGTTATATCACGTTACGATTTCCAGTATCGAAGTTAACTCTTTAAAGACGAAGTGTATCTGTTTTATATAAGGACTCAGTGCCTACCGCGCTGTAAATACTCTCCAATTCGGTAATAAGAACCAGTCTCTTAATGTTTTATAAGGCAAAATTTGCTGTTTTTTCTGAGATCCGTACAAAACACATAAACGCAATGTGGGCACCACGTAGAATTTTTTAATGTTAGACCTGGCGGTATGTAAAGTTACCGCTAGGCTTTAAAAGGTTAAAAACCATGGACCTGCATCTCCACTTTGTCCGTACGTCTTTGTGGCTGAGAGTCTAGATACAGCCTGCTGAGTTTTGCCGCCTTGGAGACTGGTCCATACATAACAGTTTTTTGGAGAAGCTTGTTTCCTCCATCTACACGCAATTCTGAGGAGGGAAATTTGGATAGACTTGACTGAAGATGGCGGCAAAAACTTCTCCGAAGTATTGATATTTATATGTATGAACGTACATCGCATCATGCCCGAGAGTACTGGGATCTTTATCGACGCTGCTCTGAGAACCTAAAATCCTGCAACTTCATCTTTATCGCTGCAGATAACTACGTAAAGTTTCGCCGGCCACTAATACGACAGTATAATATACATACGTACACATAATTCTTGTTTTCACGATAACTGCGGGCACCGCTGCGATATTGTAACACACAGGCATACACATTCTTCAGGTTTCCACGGTAACTACTTAAATGTGCGTGCCTTGCCTGCCCGGATCGCGGGGTGCCCACAGTAACTGCGTACATGAAGTGTTCCTTGCCCCCACGAGTCGCGAGGTATCAAATGTAACTAAGTAAAATGGGTTTGTCTTCCCTGCTCGGGCCGTGGGGTTTCCACAGTAACTGCGTACATGAAGTGGGCCTTGCCCCCACGGGTTGCTGGTATTCCACGGTAAATACCTAAACGTGTATCCCTATACTGCCCGGGTCGCCGGGCACCAGCATACTAGTCGCTGCAGAAAATTGTACGGTTAGAGAAAATAAATTGCTGTATTTGACGAAACATGTCCATTCAATGAAAGCAGCAACATAGGTATAACATTTGCATACGGTCATTTTGCACATAGAAACAAGGCTTATGAATTTTTAAGGAGGGTGTTTTTAAACGAGAGGTCAACCAGCAGCCGTGAATACTCATATATTGAAATTTTAACATGTGTTTATTTCGTGGCTGTCTTTTGTGTGTTTCATTTCTTCATTGGCTAATAAGTTTGATTTAGAACTAATACATTCACAGAATAATGAGGCCTTTAAATTGTCATCAGTGTTGTGAACACGTACGTCATTTTGCTGCAATAGGCCAGCAGTTACTTGCATGTGCTCACTGTGCTGTAAATCCATGGTGTGTCATCTGGAAGTGAACTTTTGCGATAAAACAGTTTTAGTACCGAGCCCATTGACGTGTGGCTGTACGTAGTTTAAATTTATGCCGAGTTACTGGTTGTCGTGTTTGAGGTTTTCGTTTGTTTGTTTCCTTTTCTATAGGCGAAAACCAGGAATGTACTTTCAGCCGCATTCCGCGGCTCATAAACTTTTCGGACATTTGTCACTTTACGAAACTTGCCACGTCATAGGAACGGTGAACTTTTACAAATTATTGGCCTCCTATCGCTTTGCCATACACTTCTCGGACATTTGTCACTTTACGAACCTTGCCACGTCGTGGGAACGGTGAACTTTTACAAATTATTGGCCTCCTATCGCTTTGCCGTACACTTTTCGGACATTTGTCACTTTACGAAACTTGCCACGTCGTGGGAACGGTGAACTTTTACAAATTATTGGCCTTCTACCGCTTCCCAACCGATTGTCAGTAAATGTGACGCTAAATATAGTCACCACCAAGGTCGTGGGAAATGCAATTGATTGCGTTTACACGACTGTTTTAAAAGGCTATGTGTTTCGCTGTGTCAACTATACGGTTGGCAGTACTTGCCAAATAAACCATTCGTGCAAACAGTATGGCAGTTATTCGCTTCGTTCCCAATACAGTGCACAGTTATTGGGAGATTTACCAAATGCACCAGTCTTGGCAATGTGACTTTAAAATAATACACAATCATCTTCAAGAAAATACCTCCATGACACTTTATAGCATCCGTTCTCGAATCTGTCAGACCTTCGTAACTGAAATGTCGTAAAGTAACCCACGAATCAAGAGGTAACACCCTTTTTATCTTGTCCTATAGGCACACTTAGTAACCTCTAAAATTATTATTTTTTTCGTCTAATGTTTAGTATGGAGAACTTTTTATAGTTTTTGTTTCTACGACGTATTCGTGTCTTGCATCCAGTAGGCAAGAATAAAGAACGGATTGCTCTAATTCACAATTATATCAGTCAAAATAACTCCAACGTCAGTCTGTTTCTTGCTTTGTATAACACGCACAAAAGCAACAAAAGAGGAAGATGAATAGAAGAATTTAACAGACAGAATCTAAACTTTCTTTAAAAGCTTTTCTTTCCATATTGATGCAACTTATCTCCAGCCTTTATACTCATTACATGATTCTGTTTAACCCAGTTATTTTTATAGCGTAAGCAGTGTAGGATTTATTTTACCTATTCGTACCTCCTGCAGCGTAGTTGCCAGTTTTGCCGATCATTGAGGCGATGAGCTCCTTACAAACAATAGTGTGTATTCCAATGAGGGATATAAAGAAAGATGTTTAAATTTCAGAACCTATTATAAAAGAGCCTTTAAAGTGTTCCGCATACGAAAAGGTACTTGTGACAATCCAGACATGCAAAACTCTAGTGTACACCGGAAAAGGCAATTTTACAGTTTATACTGCAAGATTTTTGAAGAATGTCATATAATATACTTACACAAAATTATGTAGGAAATAGGTTTAAATGTAGACATTAGGCGTGTTTCCGATCATGCTGGAGATTTGTTTCATGGAAAACGCTTCTCAAATAAAACGTCTGCCGGAGGAATATCACGTTCGCTGTACATAGCCTAGTACCTAGTATGTTTTCAGGAGCACGGTCTAGCGACCCGGTCATGACTTTTAACCGTCATAGCTCCTGCGGTGGAAATGCCACCACCAATCTAAAGAACCATGGCGTTGTAACTGCTTATGACATTAACAGAATATCCAAGTGCAATACATACTTTAGTTTAGATTTAAACTTTTTTCTGCCAGTGAGTGTTCTTTATTGTCTGTTTTGCAAGTCAGACATGTGCATAAAGCCACAGGTGCATATTTGCTTAATGTGTAATGCTCTTGGGAACCTTTCTACGTTATTGGTGTTATGCCTCAAGATGGCTGCTAAGCCGAATCATGTCGGATTGTAAATAAACATCTCATGAAATATGTACTATCTGGGTTGTGTTACTTCACTTAGTAATAACGATTACCGGGCGAATGATATTTTTGGAAAATTGAGGTTGTGGCAGTGGCACTGATAAAGATCCCAGTCGTTTGGGATTTTATGCCATCTGAATTTTTATTTAGGTGCCAACATTTCGGAGAAGCTTGCTGACTCCATCTTTAGTGTTATAACAGAACTATTCTAATTATGGAGGCAGTAGGAGCGTCTGAAGTCTTGGGACGTACATACCAATCCACCGGGCAAAGTATCGCAGGATATTGGAGATATCATGGAATGGAAATTTGATCTGTTTAGGTCCGTTTATAAACCGACGCTACGTGACGCACGTACTGAACGTAACAAATGCGGATAAATTAGTGCATTTTATGAAACATCTACTTAACATCTAAGACCACTCTGTTAGACGTTTGCTGCGTTTTCTGCGTAACAAAGTACAAGATGGTAGAAGAACCCTAAGGTCCACCAACACTAATAGAAGCCAACCACAGGATAATATCATGAATCTTGTCAATTTACTTTCCAATGCCTACAAACTTAGGTCCGTCGTAATATAATTCTCATTTCATCTTCCTCTTCATAGTGGAAATTTCCCATGTGGTTTTCCCACCAAAACCCACGCTGAATTCCTTATATTCGTCATTTTATATGACTGTGCAGTATGTGGACTGTGTAAAGTTGTCTCTGTGTACGCCATAAAGACAAGTGTTGGTGGAGATACTGCGCCACACACAAAGTGCGAGTGAGTGGATAGTTTCACGCCTCGACCGCTTTGTCCCGGGAATGTAATCCACAGTACTCCCTGAGTAGGAGGCTGGGTGGGCTCCAGAGACGCTCTGGAGGTTTTGGAAAAGAGCGGAACCTCTTTATTTTGTACATCTGACTTTATATACCTTGTGTAACTCTTGATATCCAGTGCGCCTTCTTAGGAGTTATGTAAGATGTACAGAGACAAATTTATGTAGCCTGTGTAATATTCTGTAATTGAAATAGGCTGAAAAAAGAAACATCACATATGCAGGTCGGAGGACACTAATTGCTATTATTTTAACAATCTTATTATTTTAATATTATCAGAATTAACTACAACATGTGTAAGATACTAGTAACACCTAAAGATAGTAAAGAACCGAACTATACACCTTGTAACTCAGACTTTAATTTTTTATGGAAATTCTGTTAACATGGTAAGTGAGTAACCGTGGCAATTCTGGTGTGACTCAGTCATTCACTCAGCCACACGAATGAAATTTTACAGGTTAGATATCTATTTTGGCATTCAACCAACGATGGGCCTAGTTGAGACAAGCAATGTATGCGTGCGCAGCTTAAGTGATTTAATGACTGTAATTCAAAACATGTGGACTCCTTTCACAATGGAAGACGTACCGCTACACTTCACTATTTCTTTGGACACCATTAGCTAACTAACTCCATGGAGCAGAGGCATTCTTGAGAAACTAAAAATTTCTCAGCTAGTCAAGAAATTCCACGCATTTTATGGAACCCGGAGGTTCATTACCGCATTCACAAGAGCCCGCCACCTGTCCCTATCCTGAGCCAGCCCAATTCAGTCCATGCCCCCATCCCAACTCTTCAAGATCCATTTTCATATTATCCTCCCATCTACGCCTGGGTCTCCCAAGTGGTCACCTTCCCTCAGATCTCCCCACCAAAACCCTGTATGCACATCTGTTTTCCCCCATACATGCTACATCCAAAGAATCGGTCCAGGTCCGAGACTTTTTGGTCTGTTTCGTAACATCATAATTTTTTACGGTGAGGAGTTGTTAGCACCTCGCCTAACCCCCAAGCTGGAGGACCACCCCTTGCAGGCTGTCCGCGACTGATTCAATGTATTCACAGCTACCCTGCATAACTGGAGGCCGTTCCTCCATCCGCAACCCGAGGACGCGCCATGTCGTGGTGACAGGGACCCACAACACGGCTTTGGACACCATTAGAATCAGTATACCAGAAGGCAGCCCGTACGAAATTCCATCGAGAAGCAAGTAAGACTGTGTTCGTGGATTTAGCCCTGAGGGAGGCAGTGCGTGGGTAGTTTGTAGAGGAATTCAGGTCACTACCCTTTTCAGTTTTCATAAAAGGAAATGACAGACTTCGGAGTGTGCCAGATGAAGAGGTATTTGCGTTATTGGCCATTTGACGGCCTTGTAATATCTGTCAGCAGTTTCTCCTCCGTGGAGGATAAGGGGATAATTGTGCATACTGAAATGGAGAGGAGGTTTGAACAAAGTTTCCGAATATTTGCAACAGTCGCTTTTAAGCATTGAATTCAACAAACTTAATAAGTACAACACAAAGTTCCCGTAGCTCAGAATGCCCGTAAAAGCATTCAGCTTTAAGAGTGTAATGCACAAGATTTTTACCACGTAAACACGAATATAGATGTTGTATTTAATCATACTTAACTGTTGGAAATAATTATATAGATTCTGCGGTGGCGCAGTTGGTTGAGGCACTGTGCTACAAAGCGGCAGGTCGCGGGTTCGATTCCCGATGGTGTCATTGGAATTTTTTTGACGTAATCCTTTCGGCCTCACTATGGCCCTGGGGTCGACTCAGTCTTTAACAGAAATGCTTACCAGGAATATTTCCTGGTGGATAAAGGCGGCCGTTGCTTAGGGCTGACAACTTTACCACCTTCATGTGCCGATTGTATATAAATTCTGGGCTCCCCAACCTTCAGGAACGCTTGGGGCCTGACCAGGCCTTAACAGAGATTGACTTGCTACAGGCCGGACGGTCCGGGGTTCGCATCCCGGTGGAAGC
This sequence comes from Coptotermes formosanus, assembly GCA_013340265.1. Taxonomy (NCBI): domain Eukaryota; kingdom Metazoa; phylum Arthropoda; class Insecta; order Blattodea; family Rhinotermitidae; genus Coptotermes; species Coptotermes formosanus. Next base: position 1,020,764 of record BLKM01002437.1, read on the forward strand.
GAGATTTTTCGCACCCGTTCAGACCGGCCCTGGGGTCCACCCAGCCTCCTGTGGCTCTGTACCAGGGCTAAAGCTGCCAGGGCGTTGCGTTGACAACCCACCCCTATTTAGCGCTGAGGTTAAAAAAAAGAGTAGAGCTATACCTCTCCTCCCCCTGTTGGCCTTCATGGCATGTTGTAGGATTACCTTTACCTTTACCTTGTTTATCTACTTTGGTAGCGTACATTTCAGTTATGTTTAAATATATGCTCTGCATTTTGCGTTGAAGAGTTACTATTTTAATCACGTCGTTGTATAAAAATTCTTATTTTTTGCCATTTTAATCTACCATTAGGTCTAAGCTTGTACTTGCAAGCTTTTGGTGCTTTGCTTTGCTGTACACTTATATTAATATGAAGTTAGCCAATTCTTGAGTCTCAGTTCTTTTCCATTTTACGTTATTATGGCAGTTATTAGTGGACTTTTTTTTAGACCTCGTGACACTTGAAGATGAAGGCACTAAGTCCCTTCGTAACCACTTACCCCAAGACTCAGCGTCATATTCCAGATGAACGGAGTCTTCAGTTGTTAACTTTCACTTCTCTGTGCGATATAATTCCTGAGTTCTGCGTGTTAATTCTCCTACATTCCGAGCTCCAATTAAAAATTTTACCGCTGTTCGAACTTCCTTATTGCATGTTCTTTCGCAGTCACCATCCAGACCTTGCGAACGTTCGGAACGTTAACCACCATTTTTGAGGCGCATGGTTCATATGTCACGGAATATTTGTAGAGTTTTAAATTGTATGAAGAAAGGAAATCGTTGCCTCTTTCTCTGGGTTGAATGAGGTAAACTGCGAACATGTGAGTCAGTAGGTCTATAACCGATTTCCCGACAGATGTTGTATCACAGGGCTACTCAAATGCAAAAGTTACCAAATCAGTGGCGACGTTAGATTTAATAATCCTGAATACGTAGTGAAGCCGCTGAGATGAGAGGTGGGAAGATAAAAATGTGAGTGCCAATGTACGTTGTTTAACCAGCTACGAACACTATTTATGAAGGGAAAATTTGTTTAAATAGGAAATAGCTGGTTTCCCATTTGGCGTACTCATTTGGGAAAATTATAGCAACCTATCTGCCAACGGAAGAAGGTATTCTCAACTTTTGGGAATAGAGAAAATTTTTGGTCTTGCATAATTTGTTATCAAGTGTTTGTCAAACAGTCTACTTACGTGAGGCAACCTTTATGTTACTCAACAGGTAACCGTGCCTGAAGGTCACGTACAGAATTTATTTTAAGCCCTTTATCTTGGCAATGGAAGAGTAACTTGAATAGCAGTCACGTTTCTTCGAGAAAAATTGTGAATGGAATGGAGAAAAGTTATGAATGACATTCAGTGTGCAACATTGAGACATCTCAGTGATCTGTCCAGACGAGACAGGTGTTTGTTTCAGTACCAGTTACATATACCCTACAGCGGTGTGGTTTATTTTTAAATTGACGTAAAATTTATGCGAACATTTATGTAATAAAAGAAGTAAAAGGGATAGTATACAATTTTAAATGTGATATGACAGATTTAAAAAAGAAATACTTCTTACTTGATGTACTAGTGGATCATTCACAAAGTTACATAAAATGTAATGTGAAAAGTTATGTAATAAAAGAAATAGACGGGATAGTATACAATATTAAATGTGACATGACAGATTTAAAAAATAAATGGTTCTTGTTTGATATAACAGTGGATCGACCATTCACAAATGAACGTAAAATATAATGTGAAAATTTATGTGACGAAATAGGAACTCATATTAGGACATTTTAGGGGCAATAAGACAACTCTGGAAGGAAAACATTCTTGCCTCATGTAACAGTTCGTCTTTCACAGATGTACGTAAAATCTAAAGCAAAGATTTGTGTAATTGAAGGAAGGTAACGTTAAAAATACGAGATGAAGTAGAACAGATATTGTAAATAAAGAAGGGGTTCATATATGACATAAGAATTTGCGCAAATTACCCTAAATGTAATTCCGAGATTTACGTAATAAAAGGCTTCAAAGAAAATCTTTGTAGAAGACGTCACAGGTAACGGGATATGTTAACACAATAAAAGATTCTAGCCAATTATAAATTATGCACACATTTTGTTAGTGTACAATCAAAGCATTAGAATTTTATAATTTGCATGATTTATTTTCACATAGCTTATGGTTTTTCTTATATAGGAAGGAAGCAATATTTTGCTACGTCTATTAAAAAAATAAGTAATTTCCCTTAAAAATGAATACTCAGGTTTTTCGACCCATTTCCCTAAGTATTTAGTTTTATTTAATTGTCTGCTATTGAGACACTAAGAAATTAAGAGACAAAAATTGTTACTATAACGAAAGTTAAATATTTCATCTCCGAAAATACGCTGACGGAAAATCTGTAAAGCGACTGACAAGCATAAGCTAAACAAGTTTCGAAAGCAGAGGATTTCCATGTCGTTTGTAATCTGTCTCTGAAGCGTCGTACTTGGATAAATGATTGTGGGTGCGATGTTCGACAATTGAATAATAGGGCTTATGTTTATGTGTACCCACTGATATCATCGATGAACTACATGCTTCAACAGTTTTGTGACGCACACTTGTAGGGATTCAGTTTGTTTGTGGTTTCAGTAAATACTTTGCGGACGAATTTTTGTTTTAATTTGGGAAGGAAGGAGGGAATAGGAATAAATTTGCTTATGTATTCCTATCGTATTGAGACTGAGCAAGGGACTCAATGTTACGGGAAAAATTAATGATTGTTGTTGAGAATTTGTCTTCCAGTAAGACCAAAAATTAAAATTCTGGAGGCTTCAGAATAAGGTCCGAAGTCTCGGGGACAAAGAAGCAGCTTATGTAAAAATTGGAGATCGAAAGTGTATGTGGTTTTACATTCTCCCCGTCAGAATGTACAGTCACCGGAACATTACAATTTCAGTTTCCCCGAACGTTAAGGCAAAGCATTCGTCCACGAAAACGTAAAACAAATCTTTGGTCCGAAAAGGGAGTTTTGAATCATGAAAATGCGCTTTCACACACAGTACTTATGGTAAAACCATTTTTGGCGAAAAATCAAATTCTGCACGCATGGTGCATCTCTCCTTGGCCTCCCGCATTTCACCACTCCGACCTGTCACCAAATCCTTCACTCTGTAAAGGGGTTGGCACTACAGCCCACATGAATGGGCCTTGTTCTTTGGCAATTTTCTTTCTTAACCTTCTGCAGTATGTGGAGGTGAAGGCATATTCTTACACTCCAACTGCTCTGTCGCCGGGTAAAGCAGCCATTGCTGCCTATTGCATAGGAGGCTGATGGGGTCAAAGTACCTGTATGGGCGACGTAACGAACAGAGTAATCACAGCCCCCACCGAAAATCTAACCTAGATTTGCCGGTCGCCCCAAACGCACGTAGCCTTGTCGTTATATTTACTAATTTAACCAGCTCCTTTACGCAGTACTTTTAATTGTACTCATACGTTATTATTCTTAGGTCCACTCAAATTTATTGACCCTTAGTTTGTGTTCTTTCGTCAAGTAGCGTGCGTAGGTACGATTCACGCTCATTATAATCGTGAAAACTGACAAAATTAATATTTCATTTGTCCACATAGGCTTACGTATTCTTTTTGCCAGTTTTTTGTAAACTGCGCGTTATGTGCTCTTCTCAACATAATCATCTCTTGCCGTGGAATTAGTAGTATTTCGGTGAAGTTATTTCAGCATGTATAATAGCCTCTCTTTCCGAGGTCGTGTAGTCTGTGGACGGTAATCAATGTAAATTTGCATTTCTAATAAGCTTACTGGTTTACCGCTGTCGGCTCATCTTATCAGCTAAGAAACAACTTAAATGTGGTTAAGTTTCACAGCAATTAGGAATGGAACGCCTTTCCCCGAACCAACATCCCTCCCTTGATATCTGTTTTAGGAAAACATAAGCAGCTAACACTTCTGTAAATTCTGTGGTCGCCATAAACTCATTTACCTTTTTGAAATGTAGTTTTACTCCTTCTACATATTAAATAGACCAACCACTAATCGTGCTTAGTATTCAGAAGGCCCCCTTTTCTTTCCACGACTCGGTGACGGACGGACGAAGTGACTAACATTGTGTTATTCCTCAGTACGCCTACTTCTAGCAATTTGAACCACTCTCAGAACTAATGTTTTTGGAGTAGACAATACAAACTGCAGGAATATCTGGCATGCAAAGTTAAATTGCATACCTTACTGTAGCGGTAAGACGGAGATGTAAGGGATTTATAAGTTGCAGCAGTTGGTATGATTTGACTAAATCTCGGAAGTAATATTAGCGCAGTGATTATGAAATATTGCTGAACTAACTACAGTTTGAGTTGAATGCTCGGTAAATTAGAGATCCGAAGTCAGGCAGACACTTACTGAAAGGTGTTACAGCAGTCTTAGCACTGATTTGCGCATGGCATCTCGCATTTATCAGTTATTGTAGTAGCATAGGTTTCGATTGTCTATAGTGCGTTGGTACTCACAGCTGACTTCACAAATTGTAGGAGAACTTTTTTATGGAGCAGTTCCTTATATTTTCTGTTTAATATATTTTAAATAGTGTACTGCTGTGAATTGTGTTATGCTAATTCACCCTTGCAGACTTAAAGGGGCAGTTAAAATTAAAGATCCTTAATTCAACAAATTCACGAATTGTGAAGAGGGAGTGACGACTTGGCGATAACCAGAATCTTCCTGGATAATTATTTTCCCTTGCCAAAGCTAACTAGAGGAGATTATAAGGCAGGACATGCGCAGAGATTTGTGGCAGCGCGCTGTGAGAAAGGGTGGAAATAGCTGAGGTAGAGTTCTAGTGCAGGTCTTAACCCCGGATCATAAACAGCCCAAAGAACTAAATTGCGCTAGATTTGGGAGTCATTGTCCGTTATGGGACACTGCCGACAGCTCTGGCCGGCTTGAAGTGGCTGAAGATTATCCTCTAACAACGACCTGAACGGTGGTGACTAGTATCGACGGTCGGATGGTCCGATCATTCAGATTTTGAGGGAACCCGGGGCTTCAGCTGCTACGCTGCAGCTGCACCAGTAAAATGTGGAGATAATACAGTGTTCATTATATGGCACTGCGTAAGACCGGCGTGAGCGCTGAACTAATCTGGGACTGATGGCTGTTACAAGCATGTTCGCAGCGTCGTAATTCCAAACCCCCTATTTTAAAACGACTCACGACGCGGCAATTTCTTCTCACAACCTCCCCAATGTAATGTTCGTAATCATCCTTTTTAAGTACCATCATCCCGTTGTGTTTATCAAATCAATATCCACTATAGGGTCCTAATAACACAACAGTATGAATGTTCTTTATTCAATATAGTTTGCTGCAACACGTTTCGGCCGCCTTGTGCGGCTATCCTCACGTAGTCTTACGCTGTGTTTTCTAGGAAGGGGCCTCCACTTTACAAACAGTGAATATGGTATTTTAGTAACTTGGTTATTATCCCAAATAGTGGAATAATAGTAATCCTTATTTTGTAAGTATTGTTAATCCACCATTTGGAATAATAACCAAGTTACTGAAATAACATATTCACTATTTGTAAAGTGGAGGCCTTATCCTAGAAGACACACTGTAAGGCTGCTTGAGGATGGCTGTACAAGGCGGCCGACACTTGTAGCAAAAGTAACGGATATATAGTATTCATATTGATGTGTTGTTCTGACCCTGTAATCGATACCCATAATCATCTTGCCTATCGACTTTATATAACTTACGCAGTTCCGAAAACCCATAAACTAAGCAGCAACAAGTATGATATCGGGTACAGCTGCAAGTAGAGAGGGATAAAAACTGAGCACACTGTAGGAAACGCGTCGATTGGATCAACTTGAAGATTCCTAAGAATTTTTGTGTAGAATATGACCGCTAAGTGAAGCAGGTTAGCCTACTGAGTAGTATGTCGGTGGGAGATTAAATTAGGTGTAGATATCTGTATGACTTGTTTCTTAATTTAACCAAATCTCCTCAACGGCGACCGTATCGTAACGTCAAAATGGAGAATGATAGTGTGTGACAAATTTAGAAGAAAACGGGGTGATCAGAACTCAGCTCAATTTGTATAATAATATGTGGTTTTAATGCAAAATGTTTCGGCTCAACAAGACGCCGTAATCCGGCTAATAAAATACTAAAGAAATTATTATGTAAGTTGTGTAATATGAATTTACATCATCCATATACTCGTAGACGGTTGGGATCTCAACTTCGTAAATATCACAAAAGTGATAAGCCGAAACAGATTGCAGGCAGCGGGCGGTGTGTCCGAAAATATTACAAGAAGAACTGAGTAAAACCGCAAGAATATGTATTCCGAGCCAGGAAACGAACAGGTAACTTTCCCAAGACGAAGGGAGACTACAGACGTTTCACCATAAGTGCCTGTATCGTTAGAAGGCTGTAATACATCTTAAGAATACGTGTCTTCGTGTTTCTACTTAAGGTCCTGTCGGAACACTAGAGAGCCAAATAATTGAAGAGCGTAAGGTTCTGGTCGCTCTAGCATGCATTACACGTTCTGCCCTGTGTATCTGCCACAACTTGGACAGCATGCATGGTAAATGCGCGTCACGCAGTGTCTGTCCGCCCATACCGTTCAGCTTCCAGATACCGGATCGATGGCTGCCTGCATCAGTTGCGAGTCCAGCGAGAGAACTGTAATCCTCAAAGTGTTTCATTGTATGAAGTTAACAACCTGTCATGTTTTGAAATAAATGAAGGGAGAGATATTCAACTAGATGCTATACAAGAATCTTGAACTGTTTAACTGTCGAGTGAGGGGTGTCAGCTTCTGTTTTCTCGCAATGTTGTGACGGTTGCAACCTGTTGTTATTCTGCTGCTTGCTGGTCTCGTAGCTTCGCAGTGTTCTTAATTTGTACAAAATCAGAAGAAGTGTATTACGTGAAATGAAAGTCGTCCTCACTGTTATTTATTTCTGGTAAACAAAGGACGAACGTAAACTTTCCAAAGCAAAAATTGTCTGTATTTGTCTAACCTTCTACTTGTCTGTCTGTCTTCTCCAGCTGTATGTTCTTCTGCGTACCCGTTTACAGTTCGTCCACCCATCCATCTCTATGGGAATGATCAAGTTGTATTACACAAACATATCTTTAACGTGAAATAAATTAAGTAACTCTAAAAAAAACTGTTTCTCTGCCCGCCTGTCTGTCTGTCTGTGTAGCTGACTTTTTCTCCCTCTTTCATTGTCTTTTTTTATTTGTCGTTAAAGTTTTCCTTAATTATTTCTTTTTTAAATTAATTTTTATGTCTTACTTTCTAACTGTTTTCGTATCTTTGAAGTTAATTTCTTCCCTCTATCTTTTTCATACCATATAGGATATGAAAATTGGCTCCACGCCCCGGACACCATTACCTTCGGTTTCCCTCTCTACTTCTTGCACCGTTCTGCAGGTTCCACTACTGATGATTAACATAGGCCGGAGCCAGATCGTGTAACGACCAGCGCCATCACAACCATGTGCTTCCATAGCCACAGCAGTCAGTTCCTCATCACGGAGCTATGATTCATGAGGTGGTTTTCATGTTCAGTAGATATACGCATGTGTGTGGTTACCAGTCAGCATTTGTTTTCTTGTTGAAAATAGTTTGTACGTGAGTGACATGAAGCACAGATGACGTCCTTGTCGTTTCCATGGTTACGGAAAGCGCACAGTCGTTCGAGAAAGATGAGGCTCATCAAGCATTTTAACGACATCTTCACACCTACACACAGGACAAGGGCCCCTGCGATGTCCAGAATGTAGTCAGCGTTTAGTATTCAACTCAGTATCTCTGAGAGCAATTTTAATTCCATTACTTTGTAGTATTTACGGGAAAAAACGCGTCATTTTCAGTTAGAGTGTTCTCAATGCAGTATGAAATAATGCATTTCCAGCTGCTCACGTACTGTAAATATTTTAATGTTGTGTGTGTGTGTGTGTGTGTGTATGTGTGTGTGTGTATGTGTGTGTGTATATATGTGTGTGTATATGTGTGTGTGTATGTGTGTGTGTATATGTGTGTGTATGTGTGTGTATATGTGTGTATATGTGTGT